>CM038144.1:495712305-496214172 GCA_021437245.1 Aegilops speltoides
CATGTTTGCTTGTTTAATGATTCTAGTTGACGATAAAAGTATTAAATATGCGAGGCATTTAGAATGCAATGTTAAATGATAATTTTAATGATTTGCTATAATAGAGAATGATAAGGTTATTGCATTGATTTATACTAACTTATGTCACGAGTTCTTGTTGAGTTATGTGTGGATGAAGTTTTTAAGATTTAGGGAAGTTGTGATATAGAAGGAATTAAGGAGACAAAAAAGCTCAAGCTTGGGGATGACCAAGGCATCCCAACATAATATTTCAATAAGTCTCACGCATCTAAGCTTGGTGATGCCCCGTTAGGTGATACGTCTCCATCGTATCTACTTTTGCAAACTCTTTTGCCCTTGTTTTGGACTCTCATTTGCATGATTTGAATGGAGCTAACCCGGACTGACGATGTTTTCAATAGAATTGCCTTGGTGTTATTTTTGTGCATAAATAAAAGTTCTAGGAATGACCTGAAAATCCATGAAGAATATTTTGAAATATATAAAAAATATTGGCGAAAGAATCAACCGAGGGGGACCCACCTGCTGTCCACAAGGGTGGAGGGCGCGCCCCCATGTCTTGTGGATCCCCTAGACCTACACCGACCTCAACTCCAACTCCATATATTCACGTTCGGGGAGAAAAAAATTCGAGAGAAGGATTCATCACGTTTTACGATACGGACCCGCCGCTCACCTCCTGTTCTTCATCGGGAGGGCAGATCTGGAGTCCGTTCGGGGCTCCGAAGAGGGGAAATCGACGCCATCGTCATCATCAACCATCCTCCATCACCAATTTCATGATGGTCACCGCCGTGCGTGAGTAATTCCATTGTAGGCTTGCTTGATGGTGATGGGTTGGATGAGATTTATCATGTAATTGAGTTAGTTTTCTTAAGGTTTGATCCCTAGAATTCACTATGTTTTGAGATTGATGTTGCTATGACTTTGCTATGCTTAAAGCTTCTCACTAGTTCCCGAGTGCCATGATTTCAGATCTGAACCTATTATGTTTTCATGAATATATTTGTGTTCTTGATCCTATCTTGCAAGTTGTAGAAACCTATTACGAGTTATGATCCGCATACCCCAAGGTGACAATAATTGGGATTCTTTCCGGTGATTATCATAGTTTGAGGAGTTCATGTATTCACTAAGTGCTAAGTCTTTGGTCCGATTCTCTATTAAAAGGAGACATTAATATCCCTTAGTTTCCATTAGGACCCCGTAGCCATGGGAGGGTAGGAAAAAAGATGGCATGCAAGTTCTCTTCGATAAGAACGTTTGACTATATTCAGAATACATGCCTACATTATATTGATGAATTGGAGCTAGTTCTGTGTCACCTAGGTTATAACTATTGCATGATGAATGCCATCCGACATAATTATCCATCATTGATACATTGCCTACGAGCTTTTCACATATTGATCTTTGCTACGTTACTTTGTTGTTGCCACAGTTAATTACAATTGCTACAAAACTGCTACTGTTACTTTTGCCACCGTTACTGTTACTTCCATAATACTTTGCTACTAAATACATTGCTGCAGATATTAAGTCTTTCAGGTGTGGTTGAATTGACAACTCAGCTGCTAATACTTGAGAATATTCTTTGGCTCCCCTTGTGTCGGGTTGAATACTCTACCCTCAAAAACTATTGTGATGCCCTATACTTGTGGGTTATCAGTAGGGGTGTCACACCTTTCTTCTTGAACAATTATCGGTTAGTATCGGTTGAGGCTATGTTTTTGCTACTTCACATGGATTGTGCTATCCTTGGGATTTCATTTTATTTTATTTTGCTTGCGGTTTTAATAAAATACTTAGATCTAAAACTTTTAAATAAGGGAGAGGCCTCACATAGCTACGTATTTACTTAACTACTCAGTTGATCTTCACTTATATCTTTTTGGAGTAGTGTGTCGAACACTCTCATGCTTCACTTATATTATTTTGAGATTTGATAATAGTGATGACAATTTGCACAGGCTGTGAAATTGGTCCTAATGTGACAGATATTCGAGAGGGATATAATAAAAACTTTCATGAAGATCACTGGACAAAATAACTTGATTCCTTGCAATAGTTTTGAGATATGATGATGGTAATATGTGAGACATGTTGGTTAGTAATTATGCTTTAGTAAGAATATTGGTGTTAACCTTTGTGATTCCCTATGCAAGCATGAAAGTCAATAGTTATGCAATAAAATTGCATCCTACTTGTGGTCCATTATTCGGTGTTAGTCATGCTTAATGCTCGTTTATGAGAATTTTCGTTTCTTGTTTGGTTGCTTCTCAATCTTTTTGCTAGCCTCCATTTGTAAAAAGTGGGAATACTACTTGTGCATCCAAATTCCTTAAACCAAGTTTTTCCGTATGATTCCACCATGCCTACCTATATGTGGTATTTCCGCATCGTTCTAAGAAAGTTTGTATGTGAAAATTCTAATATTCAAATAAATTTCCTTTTTGCGTGTTCGTACCGCTCATGAAGCGGTAGGGGGTGGCCAATATTTTTCCATGCTAGATGCATTATTCTCAAGATGAATGTTTATTCATTTGTCAGTGCATGAGAGTATGACAAAGGTAATAGGGATGCCCAGTCCCGGAATGAAAAGAAATTTACTTTATGTTGTCAATTGATAAATTCCTTGGAAAGTGTTGGTATAGAGGGCACCCGTGGATACTGCTAGCCATGGATGGTAAAAGAATGGTGGAAAAAGGATTAAACGTTACTTTCTGTTTGGGAACCGCCTATGATGTATCTAGCATAGAAAGTATTGAGAACTACTCGATCATTTTCGTTGACAGGAAAAGCATGCCACCAAAAATAATTTTATATCTCAATTTTCGCTTTGAGCTCTGGCACCTCTACAAATCTCTACTTCTCTCTACAAAGGGCCTATCTGTTTACTTTATGCAATTTTTTTAATTCAGTCTCCATCTTCTCTTATAAAGCACCAACTAAGGGGCACTATGATCGTACTTGAGTATTGGATGTAGCTAATATGCGACTGTGTTTTATGAATGGATCAATGATTGAGCATGATTGGCTAGGGATAACTTTATTTAGTGTTGATATTTCGAAAGACATGGTTGCTTGTTGATATGCTTGAGTATTGAAATCTTCATGTCAAAACTATACTATTGCTTTGAACCATACAAAAGTCCAAATGTCCATGCTACAAAAGAAAAGAAAATGTGATGAACATGTTAGGCAGCATTCCACATCAAAAATTCTGTTTTTATCATTTACCTTCTCGAGGATGAGTAGGAAATAAGCCTGGGGATGCTGATATGTCTCCAACGTATCTATAATTTTTGCTTGTTTCATGTTGTTATATTATCATTCTTGAATGTTTTACAATCATTTTATAGCAACTTTATATCAATTTTTGGGACTAACCTATTGACATAATGCCAGTGCCAGTTTCTAATTTTTTGCTTGTTTTTTACTTTACAGAATATCAGTTCCAAAAGGAGTCCAAACGCAGTGAAACTTTTTGAAGATTTTGTATGGACCAGAAGAGACAACTTGGGCCAAAGAAGTACCAGAGGGGAGCCCCGAGGGGGCACAACCCACCAGGCCACACTTGGGAGATCAGGCGCGCCCAAGTGGGTTGTGCACACCTCCACTACTAGGGAAAAGTTAATACACATGATCTTACCAGCAGCGCGTTTTAAAATAAGGCGCTGCTGCAATGTAGTAGTAGTGCGCTCCTGCAGTACTCGCTGCTGAAATAAAAGTAGCAGTAGCGCGCCTTCTCTAAGCCGCGCTACTATTATAGTTCCCACGACCCCGGCGCGAAGCTAGTTCTAGTAGCAGCGCGTTAATTTGGAGTGCGCTACTGCTAGGTAGTTTAGCAATAGCGCCTTTACCTATAGCGTGCTACTGCTAAAACTAGCTATCTCCCACCACCCACGCTCTCCTCTATCCGATCCACTCACACTCACACTCACTCGATCTCCCCCTCAATCCCCCCTTGCGACGGTCCTCCCCCCGGCCGCCTTCGCCCCCACCATTTGCTGTCGCCTACCCCTCCTCCCTCTGTGCCGCCGTCACCTCCTCCTCCTTGCTGGACTTGGTACCGCCCTCCTCCTCCGTCCTCCCTCGACTCGTTGTCGGCCGTCCCTCCTCGCTCCGCCCTTCCTCCTCCGTCCTACTGTGTTCTCCCTCCTCCAATCACCCCTCCTTATCCCTCCTCCATCCACAACCCCTCCTCCCTGCTACATTTTGATTTAGTAGGCTAGTTCATATGCAACATTTTGATTTAGTTCATATGATTTAGTTGATTTAGTAGGCTAGTTGATTTAGTTGATTTAGAACACTTTGATTTAGTTGATTTAGTAGGCAAGTTGATTTAGTAGGCTAGTTGATTCAGTGGATTTATAGAACATTTTGATTTAGTTGATTTAGTAGGCAAGTTGATTTAATAGGCTAGTTTATTTAGTTGATTTATAGAACATTTTGATTTAGTTGATTTAGTACGCTAGTTGATAGCTGTTGGTTCTATTCTAGAAGGTGTTAGTAAGCTATGAAAATATAATTGAAGAAGAACCAAAAAAATCACATGCTACTGTTTTTCTTTCCTGTGAAGTGGATCGTTAATCCTTTGCTCATATTGCTTTAGGAAAATGGCGCCACCACCACCACCACCATGTCGACTGTGCAAGTCAAGGCACGCCAGCAACCTTGCAACTGGCAAGCTGTTCGGCATCTACTTCCAGTCGAGTTTTCGTCATGTGGCGGTAAGAAATTATATGAAATGTAACAACTATTTTATTTTCAGTGTTGGCATTACTGCATTGTGTCATTTTGCTTTTTTTTACACAGATCATCCCATGCAATGTGAGGTTGAAATTCAACAAGCTGACAGGAGACACTGTGACATTTGAGACTCCTGGGGGGGCGTACACTATGGAGGTCGAGAAAGGACGCAATATGTCGCAGATTGGAGGAGATGGGTGGGCCCGTTTCCTCGCCCGCATACGTCTTACTGGTGGCGAGTTGATCAGCTTCTCCTTCAGAGAAGAAAGACCCAAGCTAGCTGTCATTTATATCAAACTGGTGGAAGATGATGAAGATGACAAAGATGATGAAGATAATGAGGACCAACTCGATGAAGATGATAAGGACCCACTTCATGAAGCCACCATAGCTCAAACAATGAGGCTGAGCGAGGAGGAGGTGTGCAACCTATGGAACATAATTCCGCCACGTGCTGACTTTGTCGGCGTGCCATTCGTGACCCGCTTGACAAGTACCATGGTCGATCGACATGATATGGTATGTTATACTTACAAATGCAAATTATCTAATGATATGCTTAGTGTAGAGTCCAATGATATGTTGTGTGGAATCTAGTCGATGATATGCTTTAGTGTAGAGTCCAATCACATGCTTATTAGTGTAGAATCTAAGGAACTATTAATAGTGTAGATGATCCATATATACTTATTTGCAAGAGTATGTGCGAGGCTATTTATTAGTTGATATGTTTTTCTTATTCAGAAATTGGCAAAGAGCCTATCTGTGAGGTATGGTATCGAGCCTGATGAAGAAGACTCAGCTGGACTACGCCTTACCACAAGGGGATCCCTCACTACTTGTACTTACCGCGTGGACACGGACGGTCGCACACACTTAAACTCGGTTGGATGGAAGAGATTCCTCGATGGAAAGAATCTTTGTGTTGGACAGGCCATCCTAATTACTATCAGGAACACCCACCGCCCAAGATTGAGGATGATGATCGTCTTCGATATCATCTAAAACTACATATGTGTGTGTGGCTATATCATCTAGAACTACATATGATGATCGTCGTCGATATCATCTAGAACTACATATGATGATTGTCGTCGATATCATCTAGAACTACATATGATGATCGTCGTTGATATCACCTAGTGTACTGCTTGAGGATGCATGTTGACTATATATGAAATTGTTATCTAGTACTCCCTCCGTTACAAATTATTCGTCGTGGTTTGAAATAAAACCACGACGAGTAATTTGGAACGGAGGGAGTACTACCTAATACCTAGAATTCTTTACGAAATTGGTATCTAGTAGTACCTATATTTGGAAATTGCAGTTTATTGAAACCGAAACGGGGTAGGAAGTGGGGGGAAATGGTGAAGGATATAGCAGTAGCGAGGGGCTAGGAAGACGCTACGGCTAACTAATAGTAGCGCGTTCTAGAAAAGCGCTGCTGATATAGTCAACATTAGTAGCGCGGGTGCGGACCGCGCTACTACTAACTGTTAGCTGTAGCACCGTAATAGTAGCGCGGCTGCCCGTGCTACTGATAGCCTCAAAACCCGCGCTACTACTAATGTTTTCCCTAGTAGTGCTCGGTGGCCTCTCGCACCGCCTCTTCACCCTATAAATTCCAAAATATTCCAAAACCCCCAGAGATAACCCTAGATCGGAAGTTTCGCCGTCGCAAGCCCTTGTAACCACAAAAACCAATCAGGAGCCCATTCCGGCACCCTGCCGGTGGGGGAAATCATCACCGTAGGCCATCTTCATCATGCATATGGCCACCATTATGAGGAGGGAGTAGTCCACCCTCGGGGTTGAGGGTTTGTACCAGTAGCCATGTGTTTAATCCCTCTCTCTCATGTTCTTAATTTGGCACGATCTTGATATATTGCGAGCTTTGTTAATATACTTGGATCATATGGTGTTTTCCCCTCTGTATCTTGTTTTGATGAACTGAGTTTTCCCTTTGAGAATTCGTTTTATCAGATTGAATACTTTCATGGATCTGAGAGCACTTGATATATGACTTGCATATGAATACCCATGGTGACAATGGGGTATTATTTTCATTCACTTGATATATATTTTTGCACTCAACTTGCAGATTCCCGAGGTGACATTGGGGTAATCTATGCATAGGGTTTGATGCACCTTCTCACATTTGTTTCTCTGATAGAAATCTTGGCACGCTCTTTGAGGTTCTTTGTGTTGGATTGAGTATTATGAATCTGAATTTGTTTTGGTGTTATTTTATTACGAACTTTTCGATAGATCGAGCGGAAAGAATAGCTACAAACAATTTCTTCTTATGTTCTCTGCTAGATAGGAACTTCGGAGTGATTCTTTGACAACCCACAAGTATACGGGATAGTTGTAGCCTCTTTCGATAAGTAAGAGTGTCGAACCCAACGAGGAGCTAAAGGTAGAACAAATACTCTCTCAATTCCTATCGGCCACTGATACGACTCTACGCACGCTTGATGTTCGCTTTACCTAGAACAAGTATGAAACTAGAGGTACTTTGTTGGTGTGATAGGATAGGTTTGCAAGATAATAAAGAACACGTAAATAAAAAGTAGGGGCTGTTTAGATAAAGATGCAATAAAGTAAATATAGCGAGTGTGGAAAAGTGGTGGTAGGAGTTGTGGAATTGTCCCTAAGCAATTGACTACTTTACTAGACCGATAGCAAGTTTAATGTGGGAGAGGCCACTGCTAGCATGTCATCCCTGACTTGGAATTCTATGCACTTATGATTGGAATTATTAGCAAGCATCCGCAACTACTAACGTTCATGAAGGTAAAACCCAACCATAGCATTAAGATATATTGGTCCCCCTTCAATCCTGTATGCATCAATTTCTATGCTAGGTTGAAGCTTCTGTCACTCTTGCCCTCCAATACATAGTCCTATCAAGATACAACTAACTCTATGGTGTGATCCACGCGCGCGCTCATATGATGGGCACCAAAGGACAGCAACATAACCACAAGCAAATTAGATCAATCATAGCAATTCATCAACCACCAATAGGACAACGAAAATCTACTCAGACATCATAGGATGGCAACACATCATTGGATAATAATATGAAGCATAAAGCACCATGTTCAATTAGAGGGTACAACATGTTGCGGGAGAGTGGACCGCTGTAGATAGAGGGGGGAAGGTGATGGAGATGTTGGTGAAGATGGCGGAGGTGTTGGTGAAGATCGCGATGATGATGATGGCCCCCAGCGGCGTTCCGGCACCACCGGAAGCAAGGGACAGAGGGGCCCCCTTCTTCTTATTCTTTCTTGACCTCTTCCCTAGATGGGAGAAGGGTTTCCCCTCTGGTCCTTGGCTCCCATGGCGTGGGAGGGGCGAGAGCCCCTCCAAGATTGGATCTATCTCTCTATTTCTGTGTTGTCAGATCCTTGCCCTTCACCGTTTCTTTTATATCTGGAGATCCGTAACTCCGATTGGGGTGAATCTTTCGCCCAGATTTTTCTCGTAAAATTAGCTTTCTTGCAACAAAAGAAGAGCGTCAAACGCCTTACGGGTGGCCCAGGAGAGTGCCAGGCACGCCTAGGGGGGTGGGCGCGCCCCCTATCTCCTGGCCATCTCGGGCACCGTTTCACGTTGATTCTTCCTCCGGAAAATACCAAATATTCCAAAATAATTCTCCGTCTGTTTTAATCCCGTTTGGATTCTGTTTGATATTGGGTTCCTGCGAAACATAAAACATGCAACAAACAGGAACTGGCACTGGGCACTGGATCAATATGTTCGTCCCAAAAATAGTATAAAAAGTTACCAAAAGTATATGAAAGTTGAAGAATATTGGCATGGAACAATCAAAAATTATAGATACGACAGAGACGTATCAGCATCCCCAAGCTTAATTCCTGCTCGTCCTCAAGTAGGTAAATGATAGAAAGATAATTTTTGATGTGGAATGCTACCTAGCATAATCTTGATCATATGTCTAATCATGGCATGAATATTAAGACACGAGTAATTCAAAGCAATAGTCTATCATTGAAATATAAAAACAATAATACTTCAAGCATACCAACCAAGCAATTATGTCTTATCGAAATAACCTAGCCAAAGAAAGCTCATCCCTACAAAATCATATAGTCTGGCTATGCTCCATCTTCATTACACAAAATACTCCCATCATGCACAACCCCGGTTTCAGCCAAGCAATTGGTTCATACTTTTTAACGCGCTTCAGCTTTTTCAACTCTTATGCAATACATGAGCGCAAGCCATGGACATAGCACTATGCTGGTATATGGTGGTGGTTGTGAGGACAAAAAGGAAGAAGATAGTCTCACATCAACTAGGAGTATCAACGGGCTATGGAGATGCCCATCAATAGATATCAATGTGAGTGAGTAGGGATTGCCATGCAACGGATGCACTAAGAGCTATAAGTGTATGAAAGCTCAAACTGGAAACTAAGTGGGTGTACATCCAACTTGCTTGCTCATGAAGACCTCGGGCATTTGAGGAAGCCCGTCATTGGAATATACAAGCCAAGTTCTATAATGAAAAATTCCCACTAGTATATGAAAGTGAAAGCGTAGGAGACTCTCTCTATGAAGAACATGGTGCTACTCTGAAGCACAAGTGTGGTAAAAGGATAGTAACATTGCCCCTTCTCTCTTTTTCTCTCATTGTTTTCTCTCTTTTTTTTATTTTTTTGGTGGGCTTCTTTGGCCTGTTTTTTTTATTTGGGCTTCTTTGGCCTCTTATATTTTTCATAAAGTCCGGAGTCTCATCCCGACTTGTGGGGGAATCATAGTCTCCATCATCCTTTCCTCACTGGGGCAATGTGCTAATAATGATGATCATCACACTTTCATTTACTTACAACTCAGTATTACAACTCGATATCTCGAACAAAGATATGACTCTATATGAATTCTTCCGGCGGTGTACCGGGATGTGCAATGATCTAGCATAGCAATGACATCAAAAAATGGACAAGCCATGAAAACATCATCCTAGCTATCTTACGATCATGCAAAGCAATATGACAATGAATGCTCAAGTCATGTATATGATGATGATGGAAGTTGCATGGCAATATATCTCGGAATGGCTATTGAAATGCCATAATAGGTAGGTATGGTGGCTGTTTTGAGGAAGGTAAATAGTGGGTTCATGATAGCGGCGAAAGTTGCGCGGCACAATAATAGAGGCTAGCAAAGTGGATGGGTGAGTGTGCGTATATCCATGGACTCACATTAGTCATAAAGAACTCATATACTTATTGCAAAAGTCTACTTGCCCTCGAAGCAAAGTACTACTACGCATGCTCCTAGGGGAAGGGTTGGTAGGAGTTAACCATCGCGCGATCCCGACCTCCACTCATAAGGAAAGCAATCAAAGAACACCTCATGCTCCAACTTCGTTACATAACGGTTCACCATACGTGCATGCTACGGAACTTGCAAACCCCAACACAAGTCTTTCTCAATTTCACAATTACTCAACTAGCACGACTCTAATATCACCACCTTTATATCGCAAAACTGTTGCAAGGAATCAAACATATCATATTCAGTGATCTACAAGTTTTATGTAGGATTTTATGACTGACCATGTGAATGACCAATTCCTGTCATCTCTCTAAATAGATATAAGTGAAGCAAGAGAGTTTAATTCTTTCTACAAAATATATGCCCACGCTCTAACAATTATAAGTGAAGCAAAAGAGCATTCTACAAATGGCGGTTTTCTATGTAAAGGGAAACAGGCAACCCAAACTTCAAATGATATAAGTTAAGCACATGAAGCATTCTATAAAGCCATACTCAAAAGATATAAGTGAAGTGCAATGAGCATTCTATAAATCAACCAAGGACTATCTCATACCAGCATCGTGCATAAAAGAAAAATGAAAACTAAATGCAAAAGATGCTCCAAGGTTGCACATATCACATGAACGAAACGAATACGAAAACATACCGATACTTGTTGAAGAAAGAGGGGATGCCTTCCGGGGCATCCCCAAGCTTAGACGCTTGAGTCTCCTTGAATATTTACTTGGGGTGCCTTGGGCATCCCCAAGCTTGAGCTCTTCCTTCTCTTCCATTTCCTCATATCGAGACATCCTCGATTAGACACTTCATCCACACAAAACTTCAACAGAAACTCGGTAAGATCCGTTAGTATAATAAAGCAAATCACTACTCTAAGTACTGTTGCAAACCAATTCATATTTTGTTTTTGCATTGTGTCTACTGTAATATAACTTTTTCATGTCTTAATCCACTGACATAAATTGATAGATTCATCAAAACAAGCAAACTATGCATCAAAAACAGAATCTGTCAAAAACAGAACAGTCTGTAGCAATCTGAACATCCACCATACTTCTGTTAGCCCAAAAATTCTACCCAAATTAGGAAAAACAAACAAGTTGTATAGCAAGACAGTGCAAAATGAATCAGAACTAATGGATGTTCCAGTTAAAAATGTAAAATCGCGCACTACAGCCAAAGTTTCTGTCGTGCACCGTACAAACCAACAAGCATTGTAAACATCCTAAAGGCAAACCTTAGCACATTATTTTTATAATACAATGGAATTATACAAGGGGATAATTATTTTTATTGAAAAGTTTCTGTAATCAAGATTCACAAAGTTTCCGTGAGCATGAACAAAGTTCAAGGCTAGCTCCTACTTCAACAATGCTTGTCTTTCTCACTTTCACTTTCCTTTTTGAAAAGTTTTTAGGTTCCCCTCTTTATTTTTTGTTTTGTTTTTAAGCTATATGAAAGAACTCAACAGAAATAAATGACTCTCTAAAATTTCTGGGTTGTCTCCCTGGCAGCGCTTTCTTTAAAGCCATTAAGCTAGGCATATAGTGCTCAAATAATGGATCCACCCGGATCCCAAGGTATATCAAAGCCACTTTTGATTAACAATGATTTGTAATTTAGTAGTGAGCACAAGGTAGCGTATATCATGCAAAACGAAGCCTAACTCTCTTCCTATGCATCGGCATGTCATAAAAGAACAATTCATACACACCAAGTAAAGGCCAATGCATAGTATAAGCAGTTTCTTGCAATTCTATCGTGTTGGAAACATAGAGAGGTGGAGATGTAGTTCCTCTCTCATAATAATTGCAGGTAGGAGCAGCAAGCACATGCATACTACATTCATCAAAATCATCATGTGCAATGGTAAAAGGCAACCCATCAATATAATCCTTAATAAGCACAAACTTCTCCGATATAGTGTAGTCCGGAGAATTTAAAAAGATAATATGACTATCATGCGTGGGTGCAATAGCAACATTTTCATGTTTAACATAAGGAACTATAGCAAGTTCATCTCCATAAGCATAATTCATATTGGCATCTTGGCCACAAGCATCATCAAAAAGGGATATTGCAAGAGAATCAACGGGATCATAACAATCATCATAGCAATCATCATAGTAATCATCATAGCATTCATCATAGCAATCATCCTTCGGTAAGCACGAAGGGGAATTAAACAATGTATGAGTTGAAGAGTTACTCTCATTAGAAGGTGGGCACGGGTGATCAATCCGCTCTTCCTCCTTTTGTTCTTCGCTCTCCTCATCATCTTTTTCATCCAATGAGCTCATAGTTTCATCAGTTTCTTCTTCCATAGCTTCCTGCAAAATATTAGTCTCTTCTTGGACAGCGGAGACTTTCTCAATAAAAGCGTTACTATTGTAATTGTATTCATAATTGTCATAGCAATATTTCAATATAGTAAAATTTTCAGGCCTATAAACATCATCATCTAAAGCTTCATACTTTTCAAACAAAGATTCAATTTCATAAGCAGCCTTAAAAGCAACAAATTCTTCAGTTCGTTCAACATCATAGTAATCATATATACCATTAGCATAAGAAGATAAGGTTTCATTATCATTAAATTTGCATGAAAAGGGAAGGTGTGGAGCCTTCATCCTAGAGCAACAAGTAATATCATATCTCAAGCATAGATCCCGAGCATACCAACGCAACATATTAATTTGATCCCATAATATTTTCCCTTTTTGTGTCAAGCGATAATTCCTAAAGTATTCACGTTGATCCAACGTTACTCCAATAACATAGTTGAATGGGGTTTTCTCAGGATTATTAAAGTAGTACATAATATCTTTCACATAACGATCATCGAGGGTTTTAGGAGGTTCCCCATCTCCATGAGCAGCAAGTACACCTAATTTTTTTGGTATTTCGTGTTCCATATCCATAACTAAAGATAGAGAACAACTAAGAACAGCAAACAAAAATTACTTAGTGATAAAGCAAACAAGCACACACGAGAATATTCACCCACGCTATGACTCCCCGGCAACGGCGCCAGAAAAAGGTCTTTATAACCCGCAAGTATATGGGATAGTTATAGCCTCTTTCAATAAGTAAGAGTGTCGAACCCAACGAGGAGCTAAAGGTAGAACAAATACTCTCTCAAGTCCTATCGGCCACTGATACGACTCTATGCACGCTTGACATTCGCTTTACCTAGAACAAGTATGAAACTAGAGGTACTTTGTAGGTGTGATAGGATAGGTTTGCAAGATAATAAAGAACACGTAAATAAAAAGTAGGGGCTGTTTAGATAAAGATGCAATAAAGTAAATATAGCGAGTGTGGAAAAGTGGTGGTAGGAGTTGTGGAATTGTCCCTAAGCAATTGACTACTTTACTAGACCGATAACAAGTTTTATGTGGGAGAGGCCACTGCTAGCATGTCATCCCTGACTTGGAATTCTATGCACTTATGATTGGAACTATTAGCAAGCATCCGCAACTACTAACGTTCACTAAGGTAAAACCCAACCATAGCATTAAGATATATTGGTCCCCCTTCAATCGCGTATGCATCAATTTCTATGCTAGGTTGAAGCTTCTGTCACTCTTGCCCTCCAATACATAGTCCTATCAACATACAACTAACCCTATGGTGTGATCCACGCACGTGCTCATATGATGGGCACCAAAGGACAGCAACATAACCACAAGAAAATTAAATCAATCATAGCAATTCATCAACCACAAATAGGACAACGAAAATCTACTCAGACATCATAGGATGGCAACACATCATTGGATAATAATATGAAGCATAAAGCACCATGTTCAAGTAGAGGGTACAGCGGGTTGCGGCAGAGTGGGCCGCTGTAGATAGAGGAGGGAAGGTGATGGAGATGTTGGTGAAGATGGCGGAGGTTTTTGGTGAAGATCGCGGTGATGATGATGGCCCCCGGCGGCGTTCCGGCGCCACCGGAAGCAAGGGAGAGAGGGCCGCCCCTTCTTCTTCCTCTTCCTTGACCTCCTCCCTAGATGGGAGAAGGGTTTCCCCTCTGGTCCTTGGCTCCCATGGCATGGGAGGGGTGAGAGCCCCTCCGAGATTGGATCTATCTCTCTGTTTCTGCATTCTCAGATCCTTCCCCTTCACCGTTTCTTTTATATCCGGAGATCCGTAACTCCGATTGGGGTGAATCTTTCGCCCAGATTTTTCTCATAAAATTAGCTTTATTGTGGCGAAAGAAGAGCGTCAACTGCCTTACGGGTGGCCTAGGAGAGTGCCAGGCGCGCCCAGGGGGTGGGTGCGCCCCTTATCTCCTGGCCACCTCGGGCTCCGTTTCGCGTTGATTCTTCCTCCGAAAATCCCAAATATTCCAAAATAGTTCTCCGTCCGTTTTATCCCGTTTGGATTCCGTTTGATATTCGGTTCCTGCGAAACATAAAACATGCAACAAACAGGAACTGGCACTGGGCACTGGATCAATATGTTAGTCCAAAAATAGTATAAAAAGTTGCCAAAAGTATATGAAAGTTGAAGAATATTGGCATGGAACAATCAAAAATTATAGATACGACGGAGACGTATCATTCTTCATCGCACGTTGAGGGATGGTTATATGATCCAATTAGATTAGCATTGTTGGGAGATTGCCTTAGGAATAGTATGGACGATAGGCCTTTGATTTCAAGCATTGCAATACCGTTTGTGCTCACTTTTGTTACTTGCTAACTTGTTGTTTTTTATTGTTCTTATTACCGAAATCAATATCAACTATCATTACTACACTTGTATCACCATCTCTTCGCCGAACTAGTGCACCTATACTATTTTCCATTGTATTTGGTGTGTTGGTTACACAAGAGACTTTTTGTTATTTGGTTGCAGGGTTGTTTGAGAGATACCATCTTAATACTACCCCTCCCATGGATTGATAAACCTTAGGTCATCCACTTGAGGGAAATTTGATACTTTCCTATAAAACTCTACGCTTGGAGGCCCAACACAGGTCTACAAGAATAAGTTGTGTAGTAGACATCATGGGGTCCACCAGCTAGCCCCGTGTAAAAATTGTCGTAGCACCAGGAATATGCCCCGCGCTATAGGTAATGGGCATCGCAGTAGTGTGGGTTTGAACACAGCGCTGTTACTATGGCTCGACCCGGGTGGTACATGGGGCGCACTTACCAGCAGCGCATGATGCACCCACCGGCACTACTACTAATATGTACCTGTAGTGTGGGTCGCTTACCCCACGTACTGCTAAGCATCTACCTATAAGTTATTTCCTAGTATTGACACCACAAGGTTGAACCTACTAGAAAGCACCTCTATCGCTGAAGATAAATCAACCTAGTCGGCCAAACCAAGCAGATAGATCAGAGAGAAATATAAAACTATAACAATCATGCATAATAAAGTTCAACAAAGACTCAATTACTTTCAGTGAGTAATCTAATCAAAACCCACAATTCATCGGATCCCAAAAAGCACAACGCAAAAGAAGATGATGTTGAATCGTTCTCCAAAGAGAACACTGATTGAAAATCAAAGAGAGAAAGAAGAAGCCATCTAGCTGCTAGCTGTGGACCAGTAGGTCTATATTTAACAACTCACACATCATTAGAAGGCACCAAGGTTGATGTAGAAGCACTCCGTGATCAATTCCCTCTCTACCAGAGTACCGGAAAGAGCTTCGAGATGGGGTCACAGAAGATCAGGCACTTGCGGCGGTGGAAATATTGTTACAGTGGCTTCTTTGGGGGTTTCCCAATATTTAAGAATTGGAATTAGGTCAGACAGAACCACGTGAGGCACTGCAAGGAAACAGGCATGCATACCCCCAGGGCACCCTATTGCCTTACTATCTCCTTGATTCACACTTGTTCTCTTCCAAAGCTTCCAGAGTTCCTTATGTCAAGGAAAAATTGTCAAAAAAATTCGTAGCGTTTGGACTCTGTTTGGTACAAATTTTCTGGAAAACGAAAAACAGGAAGAAAACAGCAGCTGGTACTAGGCACTAAGTTAATAAGTAACTCCCGAAAAAGATATAAAATTGCATATAAATCATCTAAGTTTGATAATATAATAGCATGAAACAATAAAAATTAATAGAGAGGTTGGAGACGTATCAACCGATGCTACTACTACCAAGGTACCGACGCTCTTATGCTTGGCTCCCATTAATGGTGACACCAGTCGCACCCAAGCCCCCAGCCTCGCCGTGACGTACCGCATAGCCATCACCCACCTCACTCTCTTGCATCTCCGGCATGTGGCCTGCCTAGGACCATCATCGCGGTCCCCGCTCACCACACATCCACTACAAAAAAAAAGACACATCCGTGACATTTTGGGCCGAACGAATTTTTTTCTGTCATACATATGACACTTCTATGACGATAATTGTGACAAAACCCGGTATCATCATAGATGTGGTGGGCTCCTACCTCTATGACAAAAAATCATGACAGAAAATGGGCTTTTCGTCCTGGGCGGGCCGGAGACGCAGCTGCATGACATTCTTTGGGCCGTCCATGACGGAAAAAACCATGGTAGAAGCGAGGGGGAGGAAAATTTAGGGGACTGGCCGGATACGGTGGGAGAGCGATGCGCGTTTCTCTCGTAAAGGTACGCACGTGTGTGCGAGGCGCTGGCTCTAACTGAAGCCGAGCGAGGTGTTGGGCTCTAATCAACCCGAAGCGATTGACTTTGCGAGTTACGCGTTCATCGAACCCGAGCGATCGATCGATGGTGTTAATCGAACCCGATGGAGCGATTCTTCGCTCTCGCTGCTAATCAAGCCGATCGATTGATGAGCGATGGCGTTGCGGGGGGTTTGGATGAGCAGTGGGCGGTGACATTGCCTCTGGATGAACAGGACCGCGTGGTGTGGAGGGCTGGATGAACAGTAGACGGTGGAGGGGTGGCCATGGACGGGTGGTTAACAGGACCCCGTGGTATGGAGGGCTGGATGAACAGTAGATGGAGGAGGGCTGGATGAACAGTAGACGTTGGAGGGATGGTTGAACAGTAGCCAGTGGAGTAGCGCGCGGTGGAGGCTGGATGAACAGGAGCCCGTGGAGGCTGGAGGAGGTCAACGGTGGAGATGAACAGTATCCCGTGGAGTCCCGTTTTGTGGTACGCCACACCCCCCCCCCCCCCGTTTCGACCGTAGCACTCCAACACAAGTCCGTTTCCTCCGTTTTGCGGTACACCACACCCCTCCCGATCAACAAGACCCCCGTTTTGACCGTAGGAGGTCCGTTTCGTCCGTTTTGCGGTACGCCACACCCCTCCCGATCAACAGAACCCCCGTTTCGACCGTAGGAGGTCCGTTTCCTCCGTTTTGCGGTACGCCACACCCCTCCCGATCAACAGGACCCCATTCTGAACGTAGGAGGTCCGTTTCCTCCGTTGTGTGGTACGCCAGGCCTCGTTTCCATCGCATGTTCCGTCCAAGCCCTCCCGAGGAACACGACCACGCATTCCGTTCCGACCCAGCCGGTTGGCTCCCCATGAACACGACGACGACACTGTTTCTCCGTTCCGACCCAGCCATGTATGTATGCGCGAGTAGGCGTTCGAGACCCCGCCCGTATGTACACATACGTGGCCGTATTTTCTATCTTGCACCCTGGTCGTTGTACATACATGTACATGCTACGTGCGCGCCTCTACTACCACACGTGCGCGCCTCTACAACGACCAGTATGTACGTAAACGTTCGCGACAACGCTACGTACGCTTCGACCAGGTGGGTCCCGACTGTCAGGCACTTCCTTGCGTGCGAAAATGTAGCTGGTGGGTCCTAGCAGTCAGAGGGACGAATCATTTTTTTTTGCCCGGACGCACTTCCTTGCGTGCAAAGGTGTAGCTGGTGGGTCCCAGCAGTCACGGGGGAAACGTTTTTTTGTGAAATACGGTGGCCCGTCCGGTGGGTCCCTGCTGTCAGGTGGAGGAATAATTATTTTCCGCGTAATAAGGAGGCACTTCCTTGCTGCGGCCGGGGACCCAGCTGTCAGCCTCTCCACATATAGTCCACGTCCGATGGAAGTCGTTCCTTGACCACGTTGACCACGCCACGCCGAGAGCACCAGGGCGGTGGACGACGGCGAGGCCTAAGATGGGGACGACGGGGAGTCGGAGAAGACGCGGCAGTGGAAGCCCGCGCCGAGAGGAGTACGAGGGTTCACTGGTTCGGCTGCGGTGTGAGGCTGCCGTCGCCGCAGGGCCTGGCCAGCGGTGGGAATAGTAGTGGGCGGTGAGGCCTCCGCGGCAGCACATCCGGCCACGGGAGGCAGGAGCATGCGGCACGACCGGCGCTGCTTTGGGCGGCTGGAGCAAGAAGACCAAAGGTTGAATAAGCACTACGGCCGTTGGATGGACATCGTACGGTCACTGGAGCTAGAATCGTTTATATTGACTAAGTTGACAAAGTCCTCCGTCCTCGTCAACTTAGTAGGCCCACAAGTCAGCCTCCCACCAATGTGGGTCCCAGCTAGCAGGGGGTATTCATTTTTTTGTGCATAATAAGGAGTCACTTCCGGTGGGTCCGAGCTGATAGCAGGGGGTACGTTTTTTTCGCGAAATACAGTGGCCCGTCGGGTGGGTCCCAGCAGTCAGGGGCAAACGTTTTTTTCGCGAAATACTGGTGGCCCGTCCGGTGGGTCCCTGTTGTAGGTGGAGAAATAATTATTTTCCGCGTAATAAGGAGGCACTTCCTTGTGGCTGCCGTGGACCCAGCTGTCAGCCTCTCCACGTACAGTATTCTTCCGATGGAATTCGGTCGTTGACCACATTGACCATGCCGCACCGAGAGCACCACGGCGGTGGACGACGGCGAGGCCTAGGAAGGGACGACGCGAGCCGGGAAGACGCGCGGTGGATGCCCACGCGAGAGGAGTACGAGTGTTCACTTTGGATTGGTTCTTGCTGCCGTCGCCACGCCATGTAACAGGGGTGTGGGTGAGTGGAGTGGAGGGCTGGCCCGCCAGTGGTGGGAGTAGTATTAGGCGGTGAGGCCTCCGCGGCAACACAGCCGCCACGGAGGCGGGAGCACGCGCGGCACGATTGGCGCTGCTTTGGGCGGCTGGAGCAAGAAGACCAGAGGTTGAAGAAGCACTACGGCCATTGGATGGACATCGTACGGTCAGTCGAGCTATAATCGTGCATATTGACTAAGTTGACAAAGCCCTTCATCCCCGTCAACTTAGTAGGCCCACTATACTGGGTCCCAGCTAGCAGGGGGAGTATTCTATTTTTTGGCGTAATAAGGAGGCACTTCCTTGCGTGCGAAGATATAGCTGGTGGGTCCGAGCTGTCAGCGGCGGTAACATTTTTTTCGCGAAATACAGAGGCCCTTTCGGTGGGTCCCAGATGTCAGGTGGAGGAATCATTATTTTGCGCGTAATAAGGAGGCATTTCCTTGCGTGCGGCCGTGGACCCAGCTGTCAGCCTCTCCACGTACAGTCCACTTCCGATGGATGTCGTTCATTGACCACGTTGACCAGGCCGCGCCGAGAGCACCAGGGCAGTGGACGACGGCGAGGCCTAGGAAGGGAACGACACGGAGCCAGGGAATACTCGGCAGTTATTTCCCACGCGGAGGAGTACGAGGGTTTACTGGTTCGTCTGCCGTCGCACAGAATAACAGCATGTGTGGGACTGAGGGTGAGTAGAGGGATGGCTAGGCCAGCGATGGGAGTACGGTGGGGCGATAAGGCCTGCGCGGCAGCACAGCTGGCCGCGGGGAGGAGGGAGCAGGCAGTCCCGCCGGTGCTTGTTTGAGCGGCTGGAGCAGGAAGAGCAGAGATTGAAGAAGCACGACGGCCGTTGGATGGACCTCCAACAGTATACAGGCCATCTGTGGAAAGCCTCAAATATGTGGAAAACAGCATACAGCCCATCTGCCTTTATTTCAAATAGTTTACAATATTTGCTAATTCTTACGGGTTTTTTTGGAGCCCATATTCGCTCTCCGAGCTCGAGAACCAGGGCCTCTCCATCATAACCACCAACGTCCTACCATTCACGGACTCCTCCCTCAACATCACCATCACCGCAAAGGCAAGCCCTCTCTGCCCTCCACTGCTCAGAAGATTACTTCCAAGAGGAAGAGGAATGCTCTGTTAGTATAGTTCTAAACTTGTAATGCATGCATGATCAGAAGGTTGACATGTGTTCAGTTTTGTACAGATCGATGATGGGTTTTCGTCTGCAGTTGAGCTGGTGAACAACCTGAAAATGGCTCTCAGAAGCTTCAAATGGAAGTAGGTAGAATTAACGGAAGCGATCTGTACAAGTGATTAGGCCTTTCCCCCTTTACTTCTGAGTTTGATCATTGTAGTATCCATTTCTATGAGTGTTGTGTCAAGTCTGTAACCATCTCAGTTTACCTTTCCTGAGCAACCGGCTGAAGTGCTACTTTTTTCATTATAGAGAAGTTTAACATTTTTGTGACTAACCAGATTTCTTCTGATTCCTTCTTCCAATGTATTCTGTCGACAATAACATTCTACATACAAAAACCGTGTATGAATCACTGCAGAGAAATGATTATATGCTGAGAGTGTGCGTGGCTTTGCCGAGTGCATTCCTTCGGGCACTCACCAAATGACCGCCTAAACCGAGTGCATATAAAAAAATTAGTTGACATTCAGAATTAAAAAAACTCGGCAAAACCACGTTTTACCTAGTGTTTTAAGGATGGCAGTCGATAAATCATGTGACACGTGTCCGCCGTCAGCGTGGTTTTTTTTTTCAAACGGTATAATTTTTGTGTTATATAGTTTATATTAGGGTGATAAAATTGGCAACCTAGATATACGCGCAGGACTTGTAAACTGAAATGAAGGGAGTGTCATCTTTTCTTTATTTCTTTATTACCAGCCAAGCTAAACAAAAGTGGACGGCGGCATGTAAGAGTGAAAACGACGGTACCATTGCACAGGACAACGGAGATCCGAACCTAAACCGTACACAGCGGCCAAAGAAGACACAACCATGATGAGGGTCAGAGTGAAAGTTGAAGCGAGTGCCAAGGTGGAACAACCAGCAAGCATTTGGAGGAAGAGGCGGCGAAGCGAGAATGCAAGAGGACTGGCGGTGCCGGAGGAAGAAAAGGGTGGCACACGGTATCACTACAGACGAAAGAGCACAGCCAAACCCCCTACCCACTGGCAAGTGGGGCACACAGTAGACGGACCCAACGACAGTTAGAGAAGGGTCAATCTAGACAAGGCACCAAGACGGGAGAGGAGAAGCTGCGAACCCACACACTAGGATACAACTAACGTGACCACAGTAGAACTGTGCAGCTCTCACAAGCCCACCCATCGAGGTGTTGTTTCAAAATAACCCAACCGATGCTACCCCTGGACCGACAAACGGGGCCCATATCACGCAGGGCCAGCCACTGCAAGGAGGAAAAAACACGTAGGTTTAACCAACAAGGGCACAGAGAGACCCCTTTTTACCCAATGGGCACAGCCTTGACCTGTGAAGCGTGGTGATTTACCCAACGGGCAAAGAGAGCGACTATACTTCCTCCCCACAACGAAGACGTTGAAAAAGGGCCCAAACCCGCAACTGGGGCCACCAATGCGTCCAATACCTACGAGCCAAATGGTAGAAAATCCATCACCCACCACGGTCTTATCTAGCAGCAAGAGAACTCACCCGAGGACCCAATCACACAAGCCACTACACCGTGGGACCCAATGGTAATCGGGACCACCGACAAAGCAGGGAAGAGCAAGAGGGAGTAAACCAGCAGCAATCTACCACCGACATTCCTCTCACTCCATGGTGCCCACACCACATAGCCCTCGACAACACAGAGCATGAGGAGCCAAATCCCCGTGCAGGCCATCACGAGCCAATTGCGTGATGCGCATGCAGAACAGATCAAGACGAATGCGATCCACTCGCCCACTCTATACCGCGTGCAACCCGCTCACTGCCCCGGCCCTACTAGAGAGCGTTCATAGTGGTCATAGAGGCTAGCTCCAAGTGCACATTTGCACCATGGACCAACGGCTGACCAGCCGATAGCGCGTTGTAAAAAGAGCAACAGTGACTCCAGCGGACGGGCCAGATGGACGCATGCGCTCAAACACCCCCGAGGCCAGGTAGACTAGTTAGTTTTATAGTAGAATTCTCTTTGCTTCCTTTCTATTATTTTCTTTCTTTTTATCTTTCTTTTCTTTGCTTTGCTTTCTCTGTTCTCTTCATCCTTGACCCTTGAAACCTTTCTTATACTCAACATACACCATTATCAAAATTATGCATCTCTCTTGGTATGTTTTCTATATATAAACAACTAAGTGCATTTCTGGTACTATTTTAATGGATAACACTCAGGTTGAAACTGCAGGTAAACTAAATCATGCCTAGAAATGGGTTGAAAAATCCAAGAAGGATTCCCAAACACTAGGGAGTCGAGACTCGGGCACCATGGAGCTTATTGCCATTTTCATACTCAAAATTTCAAAAGAAGTCGGGAAATCATGAAAGTTGGTATGATGTCATGATATGGCCCCTAAACTGTTGTTTTTCATTCTTTTGATACACAGACGGGTTTAGCCGTTTCAGGGACTTTTTTGCGTGATTTCTCACAAAGTTAGGGGATTTCCAAAAAAATACACCCCTCAGCTCCTTTCCGGCCACTGACAGAGGGCCAGGCACCACGCTGGCATTGCCATGCAAGCGCCTTTGACGGCTATAGGCAGATTTAGCACAGGTGTTTGCACCGATCCGATGTACTTTTCAACTCCAGGCAGCAAAGTGGACATTGCATGCAACTTCATGTACGACTAGTGTATTTGACTCTTTATATATCTATATGATAACAGTATCATTTTCCAAGATTAAATTATGATACCCTGACAGATCTAAAGATCAGTCTTCTCCATTGTTTGCACCCGCTTGGAGTGTTTTGGTTTAGCTGTACTTTGAGCATAACGCCCAATTTCACTCATCGTGCATGAAAGTGATGAAACAAGATCCTCCCACCATCAGGTCCAAGCCCACTCAACTGCCACCTCACAGCCACAGAACTACCACAACAAAACTACACAGCGCCCAGCACCTCATGCATCCAGACTTCAATACTCCAGGCAGACAGCGAAGGGTCCTAAAGAACCAGTAACCAAAACAGATCATCTACCAACTAGTAAAAGAACTACTGAGTGAGCAAACCCAACAAAATATTTAGATGTGATCCATATACAACATGCCAACAAGATGGTTCTGCTAGACATAGGTATTTACTTACTAGCACAAGTTGACGCAAGCAAACTTCTCGAAATTCACTAACTTTGTGTGATTAAGCTGAAAAGGTATTTAATCATATTTTGATGGCACCTTTCACAGTCGGATCAACCTCGCTGTACGTGGGATCTGTGAGCAGCAAAATACTCCCTCTGTAAACTAAATAACTAATATAAGAGCATTTAGATCACTACTTTAGTATTCTAAACGCTCTTATATTAGTTTACGGAGGGAGTAGCACGGTAGGACCTGTCAGTGCTAGACATGGATCAGGCCGTTTGATCCTGCGTGCAAATAGTATGATAATCAAAAGTTAGCTGAATACAGCAGTATATAATATATGTGAAAGTTAGAGATAAGGTGAGCAGACCTCACCAGTGAGCAAAACTACTTGTAAATTTAAACACACAAGTCTTACTTTTATATATCTGTGATAACATAGTATCCTTTACAAGATTGGTTTATGATATCCTGACAACTCAAAAGACCAGCCTTGTCAATTATTTACTTCTGTTGGAGCTAGCCTTAGGCTAGCTGTGCATTCCGCAAACAAAATATTCAGATGCCACCCGAATGCAATGTGCCAACAAGATGGTTCTGCTAGCCCTAGGTGTTCAATTAGTAGCACAAGAAGACGCAAGCAAACTCATTAAAGCTTACTAACTTCATCTAACTAAGATGAAAATGTAGTTAATTGTAGCATATGTGATATGCATCTGGTTGTAGTGTGGGTAACTACCCAGTGGAGTAATTTGTCGATGATGGCAATCCAGTGGAGTAGTACAGAGTAATCTTTGTTAGCGCCGCACCTCCCTTGCCGCAGCCCTCCTCTCCCTCGCCCTCTGCTCGCTGCCCCTCTCCGTCGCTCCACTCACTGACGAAGAAGACGAAGTTCAGAGAATTCAGAAAGGACAGTGGACACTGGTGTTTTCCGGCGCACGAACGCCCCCTTTTACTCCCTCGAGCACGAACTCGATTGTGTCAGCTGTTACAACGATCGTCCCGTGGCTTTATATCCCCGAGCCGGCGCACTGGGCACGCACCCACGCCTCCACTCGCCCGCGATCTACTCCACGCTCTGCATGCTCTACGCACTCGCGCACACCCGCGTCTCGCGCTGAGCACCTACCAGAGCGACCCGATCACCCCGCACGGATCGCCAACAGCCCCTACACGCTACCCTGATGCACGGACACGCCCGTGCACCCAACGCACGCACACACGCACGCCCTACCGCCTGGACCCGACGCGCCCAGCGAGTCCAGCGCGCGCCTATACCCGCGCTCGACGCGCCCGGCTTCGTCGCCGCGGCTTTTCGCCCATCACTCACGCCCTAAGCCGCGGCTCAGAGAAGCCCGGCGTCCTCGACGTCGGCGTCCACCATCAGCGCACGCCCCGCGGCCGGCTCCTTCCGGAGCAGGGGGCACTCTCGCTTGAAGTGCCCTCGGACGCCGCACTTGTAGCACTTGTCGCGATGGTTGTCCCCCGCCGCCCGACGCCGTGCTCGCCGCGCCGTCGTCATCGTCGTCCTCTCCGCGTGCACCGCCCCGATGCCGTTCACGCGCACGCCACTGCGCCGCGGTGTACATGAGCTGCTCGCCGTCCGCCCGTTCGGCGCCTGCCTGCCCGCGTCGCCGGAGCCGCTCGTCGAACGCCTTCAAGCGTCCGAGCGCGTCCTCGAAGAGCAGCGTGCCTAAGTCGCAGAACTGCTCCATTCTGGCGACCGCCGCATACAGCCGGTCTGGGACGCAGTCCAGGAGCTTCTTCACCTTCGCCGCATCGTCGAGCGTCGCCCCGAGCCCGGTGAAGCGCGCCGCCATGCCGCAGATTTTCCCGGCGAACGCGTCCAGCGTCTCGTCGAATGCTCTGATACCAATTGTTACGCAATCTCGGGTCTGCTATCACCAGCGTTTCCAACCCACATGCGTCAACCAGGCCCAACCGGAGAGCAACACCGACTTATGACAGGCCTTGGGCCCTCTCCCCCAAAAGACTAGCCTGTTAGGAGGGGACACCCTCGCCCTTATAAGTCGTGTTATGTCTCCCCCCATAACCGATGTGGGACTAAACCCAACAATCTCCCCCTCACACATCGGTCATCCATGGGCCTGCTAGCACCAGCGTTTCCAGCCCACCAACCATGACCGACCACCCGTGAGTCTACCGAGATTCTCCGGGCACCTGGGCTCTGATACCAATTGTTAGCGCCGCACCTCCCTTGCCGCAGCCCTCCTCTCCCTCGCCCTCTGCTCGCTGCCCCTCTCCGTCGCTCCACTCACTGACGAAGAAGACGAAGTTCAGAGAATTCAGAAAGGACAGTGGACACTGGTGTTTTCCGGCGCAC
The DNA here is from genome assembly GCA_021437245.1 of Aegilops speltoides. Classification (NCBI taxonomy): domain Eukaryota; kingdom Viridiplantae; phylum Streptophyta; class Magnoliopsida; order Poales; family Poaceae; genus Aegilops; species Aegilops speltoides. The sequence continues at coordinate 495,737,986 of CM038144.1, forward strand.
GAACGCCCCCTTTTACTCCCTCGAGCACGAACTCGATTGTGTCAGCTGTTACAACGATCGTCCCGTGGCTTTATATCCCCGAGCCGGCGCACTGGGCACGCACCCACGCCTCCACTCGCCCGCGATCTACTCCACGCTCTGCATGCTCTCGCCCGCGCCGCTTCGCTTTTCGCGCCGCGTCTCGCGCTGAGCACCTACCAGAGCGACCCGATCGCCCCGCACGGATCGCCAACAGCCCCTACACGCTAACCTAGTGCACGGACACGCCCGTGCACCCAACGCACGCACACACGCACGCCCTACCGCCCGGACCCGACGCGCCCAGCGAGTCCAGCGCGCACCCATACCCGCGCTCGACGTGCCCGGCTTCGTCGCCGCGGCTTATTCGCCCATCAATCTTGAGAGATACTCACTGGCAATGAACCGAAATGGCCTTTAGAGTAAGCAATTTAGAATTCCAAGAAACAACTAAATCTAGAGAAAAATCTTCATCGCAATCTTATATTGCTCATGTCAGCCGAAAGGTGGCATCAAATATTCCAAGCTGCACATGCACCTAGAACAATGCGACAACATGATGAGTATCTAATCTAGTAGCTTAAAGCCCTAACCTCGTTGATGGGATTACTAAAGCAAAACAAATATACAAGGCATTTGTCCTCTTCTCGTGCCCTCTTCAGGTTTCTACTTTCCAGCTGGTTGGTCCGGCCGGCACAGTTGTCTTGTATTTGCACTTTTGATTTTCAGCCACTTTCCTGGGATTTGCTTGTGTATCTAATCTAAAGCTTTTAGGCTCAGCATAAAGAATGCAGCGCCATGATCACATGGGCCTCCAAAACAATTGACAAGATGATATATATACACTATGGTATTAGTGAATGCACACTAGTGGAATTCATAATTACTGTACTTAGTGACCCTCCAACAAAACTAAATTCATCCAGAATTCCAGATATACTTACAAATTACAGGCACGTTCGTCACGAGCCTTTTTCTATCGATCAGGACGGCTTTGCCCAGCGTGTGCGTGTTGTTCACCAGCCAGGAATCTATCAGCTAGCCAAAATTAAAGCACACCCGCCAGAATCGATCAACATCCACGAGTTAGATCGGCCAACCCACGCCACTATATATATATATATGTATGCTAAGCATGACAGGACGCCGGTCAAGAAACAAGAGCAGCAGAGAAGAGAACGCAGGAAAAATAACGGAATTAGAGGTTTCAGGCTATCAGGTATATTCACTACTACTTCTCCATGACCAATAAGCTTGGTGTTCTTGGGTCTGCGCTTGTATATGTTTATTAGTGACAAAAAAACCTTCTTGTGCAGGCAGTTATGGTCTTATGGAGCAACCAAACCAATGGCTTGCACAGACGGTAATAATATAATTACTTTTGAAATTTGAAAGTTTAGATGGTGTGAGTTAATGGTATTGCATTGGTATGTAATGTAGTATGAAGTAATTAACTCTTACTGCAGTGGCTCATGTTATGTCAGCAAGAGGAGGAACTAGTTTACATGTACCAGCAAGAAGGGGGTCCCGTACCTCTACCTCTACCCGACATGGAGCAGCAGTTCGCAGAGCCACCGCTGGCTGACCATCAAGAGCGGTACTACACGCCATCAATGGCGATTCCGTCGTTCAATCAATCTCGCAGCTCCAATTTCCCGAGCTTTGGGGGCTCATCGTCGTTGCCCAACCTACCATTCGGATCGGTGCCGATGGAGAACGAGCTAGGGCAGCCGTCTCAGCCGCCATCGTCCAACTTCTTATCCTGCGGCAGCACCCTCAACTTCTCCGTAGGAGCCTGCTGGCAGCACGACGGCGTCCAAGGGACGATGCAACAGCTGCAGGCGCCGGAGAGGCGGGGCAGGCGGCGGCGGGAGAAGCTGCATCTGCAGTTCGTGTCCTTGGCCATGATTATCCCCGGCATTAAGAAGGTGCGTTTATGTGATCACCAGGTACCTGCAGGCTGTAGCTTAAATAGTTAGCCATTGCTATTCTATTCAGACAGACAAGCTCTCTCTGCTGGGGAGCACCATCGACTATGTGAAGCAGCTGGAGGAGAAGGTCAAGGCCCTTGGTGAGCAATGCTCACGGGGATCGTCGGAGTCCATGGTGTTCGACAGCAAGTGCCACATATCCGCTGCCGACAATGGTGCAGCAGGCCCCAGCGGGAGCCACTGATGGAAAAAAGGCCTTTGGTCGCGGTTCGCAACTGCCATTAGTCGCGGCTGCGCAACCGCGACCAAATAAGCGCGATTAAAGCCCCCCACCTTTAGTCGCGGCTGCTTAAGAACCGCGACTAACGGCCCGTCCACGTGGGCGCCAGGCGGCCGTCGGGGCGGAGGACCTTTAGTCGCGGTTCTTCTGGCCAACCGCGACTAAAGGCCGCCGCAGGTTTAGGGTTTTAGCCCCCCCCCCTAAACCTGTTTTCTGTTTAATTTGTATTGTTTTATTTCTTTTGTGCTTTATTTTAATTTTGAAGGAGTTTCATATATTCTACGGTACTACATACATGCATATGAATGTACAATTTCAAATAAATTTGAAATTAGAACCAAAAGAATTCAAAAGGAATATACAATATATATTCAATATCATCGGATGACCATATACAATTTTGAACAAGTTTCCATACATGATTTAATCCATATAAAGTTCTACGTCCTCGTAATAGTGTTCTCCTTTAGGATGGAGGACTTCCTGCTGAACCATCCAGCTAGTTCCTCTTGAAGTGGTCGGAAGCGAGCTTCGGACTAAGCATCCACGGAGGTTATTCCTCCGAGCATTGGTATCACTCGAACCCGCCAGAGGTGTATCTCCGGATCATCTCACGAACATAGTATCCACATAGATTGGTCTCCGTGGCTGAATATCCCCAGCATTCTTAGGCTTTAACCTTTTGAATTCTAGCTCTTTTTGAATTCACCGACCTTTGTATCTACGAACCGCCTTCAAACCCTACGAGGCAAAGAAAATTAAATGAACAAGAGAGTTATTAGTTACTTGATATTAGGAAATGAACGAAATAGGCCGATCGATATAGAGCGCAAATGAATGAAAATAATTACTTCTGCAGCATTCTTCTCATGTCGCCCCAAAGCTTTGGATCCATATTCAGAGAGTCGTGGGCGAGACATTCGAGGTGTTAACTTTAATTACTAGCAGAATCCAAAGGAACCTGCGGACACGATACATGCACAAGACGTCATGCATAACTCATCGATTAGCCGGCCACATACCATGCATGGAGTAAACAAAAGAGAATGTGCTCAAGACAGAAACACTCACTCAAAATGGTAAGGAAATAGAATATCACTTTTGAGTTCCTGCTTTGTAAGAAACTGCCACAGGTCTGCCTCCATGTCGGCGGGGTGACGCTCCAACACATGTCCATTAACGATGTGTGGGTCAATGAACCCAACATCATGGATGTTCCTTACTCTGCATTCCTTAATCTTCATTCTGCATGTATAATAGCGGACACAACAATATAGTTAGGACATATATATAGTGCAGGCAATATGAACGAGATGGGGTAGAAATTAATAAATCACTTACAGAACGTAGCAACTGATGATAGATTTGTCGAGCTCGCAGATTGAAAAGCTGGAACAATTCACTCAAAGGCAATTTGTACATAGTAATGTTTGAAGTGATGCTCATGTCTAACTTCCGCATAAATATATTCTTTGGCGTTTTTATTTTTTATGTAACCCTTGTACCATTTCAGCAGACCTTTCATTTGTGGAGGTAGATCCTTTTCTTGCGCAGGCTCGACGAGAGGCCCATTCTTGACATATGTAATTACTACCTCCTTCACTGGCGCCTCATCAAGGCCTAACAGTTCACGAAGAGTAATACCTAAGTTGGCGCTTGTTCTCGCACTCGTTCATACTCAATCCTGTGTTGCCGCAGCTTGTATGATCTCGGGTCATCCGGACGAAGGCTTCCACTATAAGCGGGCAATCGATTGTTTACTTTGTTCCCGAGCTGGGCAACTTGTTTCCGCTTTTTTACTTTCGCCTTCTCCGCTCTTTGTTCTCCTTGAACATGAGTGCCTGCCTGCAAGTTCACGTGCATAGTCGTCAGCAGATTCTTCATGCTTGGGACGGTGTGCTCAAAAATGACTTAGCCCACTTCTTTTGCTCATCAGAAAATACTGGCTTGGGCTCGGGCTCTCTTTTCTTCTTGCAGTCCGCCTTCCATTTCTCCAAATCAGCAGCCGCGGCGCGCCGACTTCCTCGGCACTACGCTCCCAAGGCCTTGTGGGGAGAGGCTTGATGATGGCTCCGGTACCTTTGTGGTCTTAGGTACATAAGGGTCCGGGTTAATAATCCAGACTGCTTCGCCTCTTTGCCGGAGGTGGATTGGGGCGGCGTCGATCACCCGCGGACGAGGATCGGGTGCGGGCGGCTGATCACCCGCCGGACGTTAGGATCGGGGTTCTGCGTCGCCGACGTGGCGGAGGTGTAGGTGAACCGCCACCACCACCACCACCGCCGCCGCCACCGCCACCACCACCACCGTAGGGGTGGACTTGTTGTCCTTGGCGCCTCGCTCGAAACTTGATAAACTTCTTTTGCCATAGAATGAAATGGCGCTTGACATCTCCAAGTCTTTTCTCCCTTCGTGTAGCAATGTCAATCTCCGTGTCCTCAAACCCTTGGACTATGTCCTCCACCGTGACACGAGCATAGCCATCTTGAATGGGGTTGTTGTGGTGGAGTGCTCTGTAAACATGGTAAAGCACTGCCGATGGCTACCTTCATGGACATGTTCCCGATAGGATAATACAGATGACATTCTTTCATCTCCTTTATATCGCCCACGGGTAGCGAGGAGGCTCCGGTGCAGTAATTTCGACCACCGAGGCTCCGGTGCAGTAATTTCGACCACCGAGGCTCCGGTGCAGATAACTTCGATCGTCGGTGCATCCGCACCAGCCGGTGGGGCCTCCGTGGAAGCCACGCTGCTTCTCCGCTGCTGGCTTCCGAGATCCGTTGGATGATCTTCATGCTGCACCCGAGCTGCATCTCTTTCGCTACTAGTACACTCATGGTTTTCTTCATCACATCCATTTCGATGCCAACCGCGCCACAACATCCGCTTCCCGATCCACCTTTCTCTTACGGCTTCAGAACCGTGACGGGTCATCGCTCGGGGAACCCTATTTTCCACGGAATGTGCCCCATGCCTCGTACACGCCCTCCGTGTTCAGGATTCCCGAGGGCTTTTGTCGGTAGCGTCATTCTCTCTGTTGAACTTGATCTTCCCTATTGAGCATCCTTCATTGCGCCAATAAGGGCTTGGGTGGGTTTAATTAATTTGTCCCGTAAACACACTCCCCTGTCTCCGGGTTCAGCGTTCCCCATGCCCGTACCACCAGCTTTTGGCCCTTGGGTCCCATCCTCCGTGCACTGGACGGATTCCTCGCGCCTCAGCTCGTTCTCCATCTTCTCCAACCTAGGCACCCAAATGCGATACCCTCCTGGCCCCATAACATGATTGTACTCCTTCTTAGCCGCATTTTCCTTATTTTTTCGATATTTGAATGAACTGCTCCGATTTCTTTTGCTTCACAAATTCTGGCCAATCATGTTTCAGTTTCTCATATTGTCCTTTGAAATCCGAGTCTTGTTCTCGCTTGACAAAGTCACGGGCTAGATTTTGCTTGAATTTCCGGAATGCGCCGGCCATCTTATGAAGAGCGAACTGTTTGACTAGCCTCCTCCTCTCCTTGTTTTCCTCAATCTTGTTACCCTCCTCATCGAATTTGTTGTATTCCGGAGGTAGAACGAAATGTTCCATAAGCTTCTTGAAGCAATCTTTTTGTTCTCTTATCGACAAAAGTGAAACCATCAATTCGTGCCTTCTTTGGCTCATTCCACTCTGACGGTGATCGAGACGTTGTCTCTAACAATGGCTCCGCATTGGTGACAAACTTGGTGGCGTTCTTGCGGGGCTCCAGCTGCCTGCCGTTGCCTTCGTCGACAACCTCGATGGTGCATGTTTCTCCTTGTTTCATCGTCTTGGTTGCGCCACGCTTTGACGACGTACTCGATTGTTTCGACGATCCGCCGAGGGCTAAAATAAGAAAGAGAGTCGCGCGTTAGTACACACATATTTATTCAAATCAGTTAGTTTGTATCACCGAGGCTCAATGTATATATATACCTCGGCGCGGAGGTGGTTGCTACTTCCATTTGAAGATCGCCGCTTTATCGACGCTTGTTAACATCATCTTGTCGACGCCCTTCATCTTCACCGTCAAGGTTCAGATAAGAAGAGATATCATCTTCTTCTTCTCCGGTCGGCACATATAGAATATCGCCGTTTATGATGCCGAACATATGTGCTTCACCGTCCGGATCATAGTTGTCCATAATCGGGTCAGCCTATCGTCCGCCATTATGTCAGTCCTGAAAACATGTAGTAAAAACAAATTAATTAAGTGAAGAAGGGGGGCGGTGGCGGTGGCGGTGGCGAAAGGGCGGTGGCAAAAGGAGGGGGCGAGGAAGGGGTGGGAGAGGGTGTCGCGGTAGAGCGCGAGACGGGGCGGCAGAGGACGGCGTCACGGAGAGGGAGGCGAGGACAACACACACGGAGAGGGAGGCGAGGACAACAGACAACCACGTCTTCACGGATGTCATTTTGTGAAGAAACTTTGCAAGCAATTAAACATTTGTCAACCAAGTCTTCACGCGAGATGGAAGGATCACTCACATGAAGACAATACAGTAATGGGTCGACCCAGTAGCAGTACTAAAACGGGAGAAAAGGAAGAAAAAAATAGGGCATGCGAGGATATGATCCTAGGTCGCCTCCGTAGTTGAGGGTGTTGTTAGCCATTGCGCAACTGTTGGGGTCGTGGAACTAAATGAGGCGCTTCCTAATTTAGGATGAAAGCCCGGAGTTGTTTTTATTTCTTCGTTTTTTTGTTTCTTTTTTGTGATTTGTTTGGTTTTTTCTTTCTTCTTCGGTTTTTTGGTATTCTTTTTTTTGTTGCTATATCTTGTTTTTTTCGTTTTTCTTTTGGTTTCTCTTTGTTTCTTTCATGGTTTTATCCATTTTCCTTTTTCAAATTTTCCTTCTTTTTCCTTTGGTTTTTTGTCTACTTCTTAGTTTTCAGCGAGTTTTTGTTTTTCTTTGTTTCTTTGTCGGTATTCATAGTTTTCTATTTTTTTGCGTTTGTTTCTTTGCTTTTATTTTTCATTTTCATTTTTCCTTTAGTTTCCTTTTTGGATTTCATTGTTTTTCATTTTCCCTCTTTCTTTATTTTGGTTTTCATTCTACATTTTTTTGTATCAAGAATATTTTTTAAATACACGTTTAACCATTTTCATATATGAGTTTAACATTTTTTAATACATGATCAAAAAAATTATACATATTTTTCAGCATTTTTAAAATACAAAATTAACATTTCTAATACATGGTCAACATTTTAGCTATACAGACTTTTAAACATTTTTCAAATGCTTGAATAATTTTTTTCAAATACAAGATTAACATTTTTTAACACATGGTCAACATTTGTTCTATACATATTTAACATTTTTGAAATGCATTATTATTATTATTTGAATACATGGTTAACATTTCTTCAATATACATTTAGCATTTTTTTAATACATGCACACCTTTTTTTTCTTTGCACATTTTCAACGTTCTTCAAATGCTGGATTAACATTTTTTTAAATATAAGATTAACCATTTTCTAACACATGGTCAACATTTTTTCTATAAAAACATTTAACATTTTCAGATGCTTGATTAACAATTTTCAAATACAAGATTAGCAATTTTTAACACATGGCAACATTTTTTCTACACACATTTAACATTTTTACTGCATCATCACCTAACACACACACACACACACACACACACACGCACACGCACGCTGCAACAAGTGAGAAATAATAACAATGGAGGGTGCGGAGAGCTGCGGCAAGAGCGTGACGAGTGAGGAGGAGGTGAAGCCGGGGTCGGAGGAAGGAGAGGTGATGATGATGCAGGAGCAGGACGGAGGTGCTGTGGCATCGGCGGCGGCGGCGGAATCCATGGCGCCGGCGCAGATCGACGTGAGGATGGACGTGGCGCTGCTCCACCGCCAGCGCAGACGACGTGAGGATGGACGTGGCGCGGCCGGGAACGGAGGCGGCGGCGGCGGTTGCTTTCGAGAGAGGGCGGAGGGGTTCTGGGCGAGCGAGGCGGCAGTATCGAGGCCGGCTGGCGGCGCTGCGGGGCGAGGGCGACGGCGGCGGCGCGAGGGCGAGGGCGACGGCGGGCGGCGCCGAGGGCGAGGGCGACGGCGGGCGGCGCGAGGGCGCGCAGAGACGAACAGCGAGAAACGGCGGCGGCGCGAGGGCTTGTATTTATAGCCCCCTTTAGTCGCGGTTGGCGGCGAGACCATGATTAAAGGTGCCTTTAGTCGCGGTCGCCGCCCAACCGCGACTAAAGGGGTTTTATGGGTTTTTTATGCTCCGCGCCCATTTAGTCGCGGTTGGTCTGCCAACCATGATTAGGTTCATTTTAGTCGCGGTTGGTTCGCCAACCGCGACTAAAGGCCGCCGCAGTTTAGGGTTTTAGCCCCCCAAACCTGTTTTCTGTTTAATTTGTATTGTTTTCTTTTTAATTTGTATTGTTTTCTGTTTAATTTGTATTGTTTTATTTCTTTTGTGCTTCCCTCAGGGTACTGCGCGCCGGGCGGCCATCACGAACCACTACTACCTCGACCTCACGCCGAGCAGCGGATGAATCTCGCCGCATCCCGATAACCAGCATACTTGGGACGCCTTCTTCATCAATCGGCGTGAGAGGGCGCCGCCAGTATGAGGAGGACGGTCGCCTCCCGGAACTTCCACGAGGCCGGCCGTCGGCTATGGTGGTATGGCCGGACTCTGCAGAGCGTCATGGACTACATCACGGCCGGCGATATCCCCCGCCTGCGCTACCCTCAGTTCGAGCCACGAGCGCCGCCCGACGACAGCGACGACAGCAGCGACGACGACGGCGGCAACTTAGAAGGCGACGACTACCAGTACAACGACGACGGCGGCTATGAAGACTACGAGTATGCATATTATACGCCTAGGCAGGAGTATGACTAAATCACTCCAAATTTCATGTATCATCAGTGGTATCTCGAATCATTCGAAAATGGACACCAAACACATCACGGGTAATATAATTCACATGATCCATTCAACAAAGTTTGGTACAATAAATTATTACACATCATTTCTTCCCTTGTGTCCCTGCTTGCTTACGATTGTGCCGTATCCATGGAGCATCCTCATCATTTAACTTAATGCTTGGGTCGGTGTTCACTTTGAAGGGCGGAATTTCAGCAAACATATTATAATCTTCTGACATGTCTGTCTTGTCCTCCACTCCCACGATGTTTCTTTTCCCTGAAAGAACAATGTGGCGCTTTGGATCATCGCATGATGTACTGATCGTTTTCTTATCTTTCCGTTTCCTCGGTTTGCTACTCATGTCCTTCACATAGAAAACCTGAGCGACATCTTTCGCTAGGACGAATGGTTCGTCAAGGTAACCAAGATTGTTGAAATCCACCATTGTCATTCCGTATTGCTGGTCCACCTTTACCCCACCTCCTGTTAGCTTGAACCATTTGCACCGGAACAAAGGGACCTTAAAGGAGGGTCCATAGTCAAGTTCCCATATCTCCTCTATGTAACCATAATATGTGACCTGATGCCCATTCTCGGTTGCTGCATCAAAGCGGACACCACTGTTTTGGTTGGTGCTCTTTTTATCTTGGGCGATCGTGTAAAATGTATTCCCATTTATCTCGCACCCTTGGAAAGTCGTTATAGTCGAAGATGGTGTCTTGGCCAACATGTACAGCTGATCTACAACATCATTGTCATTCATTAAATGTTTTCTCAACCAACTGCCGAAAGTCTCCATGTGGGCCTTCCTAATCCAGGATTCAGCTTCCCGGGTTGTCGAACGTAAAATATTCTTGTGTTTCTCAAAGTACGGAGCCACCAAGCTGGAATTGGTCAAGATCAAAGGTGGTGTGCTTCATCGAGAATGGCCGTCCATACATATCGTTGATTTCCTTCCGATCGTGCCTTTTCCACTTAGTCTCCCCTCGTGCGCGATCGAGGAAGACCAATCGGCTTAAGGTCAGAACAAAGTCAACACAAAACTCAATTACCTCCTCATTTCCATAGCCCTTGGCGATGCTTCCTTCGCCTAGCACGGTTACTTAACATATTTCTGTAATACTCCCATGAACCTCTCAAGGGGAACATATTGTGTAGAAATACAGGACCGAGAACGAAAATCTCTTCGACTAGGTGAACCAGGAGGTGCGTCATAATATTGAAGAAGGATGGCGGAACACCAACTCGAAACCGACAAGACATTGGATCACATCGCTCAGTAACCGTGGTAGAACTTCCGGATTGATTACCTTCGAGAGATTGCATTGAGGAATGCACATAGCTTCACAATGGCTACTCGAACATTTTCCGGCAGAGCCCCTCAAAGCAATCGGAAGCAATTGCGTCATAATCACGTGGCGCCGTGAGACTTCAGGTTTTGGAACTTTTTCTCCGCCATGTTTATTATTCCCTTTATATTGGGCGAGAATCCAGACGGGACCTTCATACTGCTCGGGCATTCAAAAAGATGACCTTCTCTTCTTTGGTCGAGCGTAGGCTGGCACGACCTTGAAACCATTCCGGATGCCGGTCATCGTGGTCTTTCAAACGTTGCTGGTCTGCCGTGCTTCCTTTGTATCATTTGTCTTCCCATACACGCCCAAGAAGCTTAGGAGGTTCACGCAAATATTCTTCGTAACGTGCATCACGTCGATTGCAGAGCGGACATCTAGGACTTTCCAATATTCTAGCTCCCGAATATAGATTTCTTCTTCCACATGGCTGCGTGCCCGTCGGCTCCTTCGAACTGATTGTCCGCCAGACCCTTTCCAAAGATGACTTTCAAATCCTTGACCATATCAAATACCTCAGCACAAGGTCGTTCGCAGCTTCGCCGGTGATCTGCCTTGCCGTTGTAATGCTTGCCTTTCTTTCATCGGATGAATTTTCGGAAGAAATCGACGATGCCCAAGGTACACGTTCTTCTTACAATTTGGCAAATGTACACTTTCGGTCTCATGTAAGCGGTGCGTGCATGCATTGTATCCCTTATTTGACAGTCCGAAAGGTTACTAAGAGCAGGCCAATCGTTGATGGTTACGAAAAGCAACGTCAGAGGTCAAATTCCTCTTGTTTGTGCTCATCCCACACACGGACACCACCCCACAGCTGTAAAAGTTCATCAACTAATGGCCTTAGGTACACATCGATGTCGTTGCCGGGTTGCTTGGACCTTGGATGAGCACCGCATCATAATGAACTTCCGCTTCATGCACAACCAAGGAGGAAGGTTGTAGATGCATAGAGTCACGGGCAGTGCTATGGCTGGAGCTCGCTCGCCAAAAGGATTCATGCCATCCGTGCTTAGAGCAAATCTTATGTTCCTTGCGTCACCTGCAAAATCTTTGAACCATCTCGTCGATCTTTCTCCATTGCGTTCCATCTGCGGTGTGTCTCAACTCCCGTCCGACTTACGGTCCTCTTTGTGCCATCGCAACAACTTGGCATGCTCTTTGTTCTGAATGACGTTTCAACCATGGTATTATAGGAGCATACCACATCACCTTGGCGGGAACCCTCTTCCGGTTTCGCCCTCAACATCGCCACCGTGGTCATCGCCTCGATCTTATAACACAATGCAGTGCATACCGGCATTCATTCAAATTCTCGTATTCACCGCTGTAGAGGATGCGATCGTTGATGCATGCATGTATCTTGTAACCTCTAAACCTAGAGGGCGACAACCTTCTTTGCTTCAGACGTCTTGGCGGGCAACTCGTTATCCTTTGAAACATATTCTTCAACATTTTCAGCAAGTTTTCAAATGCCGAGTCAGCTACACCTGCCTCGCCTTCCATTTCAGCAAATCCAGCAGCAGCCCAGCTTTTTCAGACCATCATCGCATCCGGGTACAGCGCCTTTCTGTGATCCTCTAACATGCGATCCAAATTCTCCCTCTCCTTTTCGGTTTCAGGCGTCTCCGTGCATCAAGAATGGTCCGACCAAGATCATCAACGGGATCATCACGTGCCTCTTCTTCACCTTCCCTTCACCTTCAAAGATCCTCCATGAAAGTATCACCGAAATGAGCAAGATAGCTTTCATCGATGAAATCATCCCTTCTTCATCTTCTTCCATTATAACCCCTCTTTCTCCATGCTTGGTCCAACAATTATAGCTTGGCATGAAACCCTTCAAGCGGATGCATGTGAACAACTCTTGAGGAAGAGTAACCCTTCTCATTCTTCTGAGATAACACATGGACAGATAACAAACCCCTCCCCCGCTTGTTCGCATTAGCCACTACGAGGAAATCTTTTAAACCCGTAGTGAACTTCACGGAGAGTCGGTTACCGTACATCCATTGCCGATTCATCTGCATTATTATAATATAAAATATATAATTAACCATCATGCATTTGTTAAACTAACTAGCTACAAACAATATAAATTAAACAATGAACTACACACATGCATATTGACACATCAAAGGTTCATCAAGTTGCTAACATGATCGAAGAGTGTGGCTCCAACACTTCATGTCATGTTTGTTTCATGCTCTTGGGGCATTTCATCAAACACCTTATGTGCATAAGAGGAACCAAAAGCAAACCTACACCCACTTGTGAAGAGAATGGCTCCAAATGGCTAAGTGTTGGCTGCTGGATGGGTATATATAGGGAGGGCTTTAGTTGCGGTTGGCACAGGCAAACCGTGACTAAAAGTGCCCGAAGGCCTTTAGTCGCGGTTGTCTGGCCAACCGCGACTAAAGCCCTCACGCACCAGCTGGCCACCGAGCGCCTGGCCCAGGCCTTTGGTCGCGGTTCACCTCCAGAACCGCGACTAAAGGTCCCATTAGTCGCGGTTCCTACAGCTTCGCGACTTATGGGGCTGGACGGAAGCCTGTTTTTCCACTAGTGAGCGGCTCCGCGTACTCGAGCCCGGACATCGAGGCCAGCATCCTGGGGAACACAGCGCTCCTGAGTATCTGCTGCAGAGGGAGAAAAGGGGTGCTGGTGATGGTCCTCTCCGAGCTCGAGAACCAGGGCCTCTCAATCATGAACACCAATGTCGTGCCTTTTACCAACTCCTACCTCAACATCACCATCACAGCAAAGGCAAGGCCCCTCTACCCTCCTACATTGTGCAAATGCGTTATAACTTGTGAGAGAATAAAGCGTAATTTGCTACTAGCTAGGAGAATTCTAATGCACACATGATCAGAAGATTGACATTTCCAGCTTTATGCAGATCGAAGAGGGGTTTTCGTCCGCAGTTGAGCTCGTGAAGAACCTAAAAATGGCTCTCAGAAGTTTCAACTGAAAGTAGAATGCAAGCGATTTGTACAAATGACAAATAGTAAGGCCTTTCCCAACTTCTATCTATTATAACAAGCAGAAGAGTTCACAACTTCTAGCTTTAATAGTATCTGAGTTTGGTCACGGTATCCATTTCTACCAGTGTTGTATGAACTCTGTAACCATTTCAGTTTACCATTAATGTTTTCTGCCTCCAACTCCAAGCAACTTGCCGAATTGTTTCTTTTTTCACCAAGAAAACATAGATGTTTACCATTTATTTGAATGTATTCTGTCGAGAAGCACTGCTTTTTCACTGAAAAGAAAATGGAGAACCGTATATGAATGTTCTAACCTACCTATCTAAGAGAAAAGGTAGATGAAACTTTTCTGTCTCGTGCATGTCCTGGAGTACGAGTACCGGCCGGCCTTATTCCTGATTCTTCCTAAATCAACCTGAACTGCAAATGGAGAGGGCCAGAAAATCATCAAAGATTCTTCCTAAATGCACCTCCTTGGTTTTTGCTCCGAAGTCTAATTTGTACACGAAAGAAGCTCTGTGCAAGAAAGAAGCTAACCACCAGCGGAGCCACCACTGCTACCGCCTTCCCCAAGGAAGAAAGGGGAGGATGGGGGTGAGGAAAGTGAAATGATTCAAGAAACACACCCACCGGCCGGCAATGGAGGAGCCGCCGCCGCCGCCGCGGAGGGCCTGGAGCATGATGCCATTGTCACCAAAACCTCCTCCTCATCTCGACTTCCACAGGCCCAACTACACGGCCCATGTTGACGCCCAGATTCTTCCGTTAGTTCAAAACGGTTGTGGCCCAGGTCGACGTTGGCTGACAAATCTTTAAACCGTGAAACCCTCAAAAAAAAAATCTTTAAACCGTGATGAATTTGTTGAGTATAGTTCATTTTATTCTTTTGGAAAAGCGTCAGACCTATGAGTACTAAGCATCTCAAACATAATAAAACTTGCATTGAGATTCTGAGACCCCCGAACGACAACTACTGCCGGCAAAACGAGGCACCGACGCGTCTCTATCGCCGCTCCCCTTTGTGGCGAAAACAGTTTCCTATAGAAAGACAGGTATTGCAAATTTTGAAATATAAGATATGTTGCTAGAGGAATCATAAAGTCCTGGTAAAAAAAAGAAGTGATCAATAAAAGCATGATATGAACTTATTAAGTGATAGCAGGATCAATAGTGGTACCCCCCACATTTTTTTTTGAATATCAGTAGACACAAGCGCTCATATACACGCGCATACACTCACCCCTATAAACGCACACACGCACACCCTACCCCTATGAGCACCTCCGGAAGACTGAGCCGGCATATCATCTTGAAATTTACGAAGTCACCGGAGGCACCTCGTCTTCGACGAGAACGTCTCCTCCCACTGAATGCGCATCACCGGAAATCCTGAAATAAATGCGAGCACCAGGATTTGAACCCTGGTGAGCTGAGGATACCACAGTCCCTCTGACCATCCAACCGCAAGTTGGTTCGCGTACCCACACACACACACACACATTTCAGTATCGGTAGTTTGAATTGTTTAAACGTTTGGATTTTTGTTTGAATAAACCTGTAATATAATGGTGGTTTGGACCCCGAATGTTTCTATTGTGTACTTTGAGGGATATGAAATTCATAAGACAATGTCTTGTGAGTGTTATATCTACAACTGACATACTACATCATGTAGTGGCATTGCTGGGTCACCGCAATGATCTTGCGATTAAACATGATGATCACCCATTACTAGCACACCATGAATGTGGCAAGCAAGACACCAATGCAAAAGCGGATGGTGATGTGTCCAACAGGACCGTTGATGATGGACATGTAGAAAACATCTGGCACGGAAATCGTGACAAGGAAAGCGCGACCATAGAGCATGTCGAGAAGGTCACAGATCGTGCCATGGCTAGCCTCAAGAAGATGCCGCCAAAGGCAGAGGCGACTGGGCATTGCCGATGTCGGCCTTGGCGAGGTTGAGGTGTCACAAATGATGGTGATGAGCGGAAACAGGCAGCGATGGTTGAGACAACGCTTGTGAAGGACATCCATCCGAGATGGAAAGCGAGCATGTGAGGATTGCCGATGGAGAAGATTTTGATGGACAATAACAGACAGCGTTTCAGCTGTCTACTGCTTGGTCCTCGCAACAGAAACACCAGGCGTTAGTTAGTATTCTCTCTGTAAAGAAAAATTAGAGCGTTTAGATCACTACTTAGTGATCTAAACGCTCTAATTTTTCTTTACCGAGGGAGTACATTACTGTATACTGGGACAACGCATACCACTTGCAGTAACCTTGGTTCAGCCTAACTAAATAGGGAGCACTACTGCATTGTCATTATGCAACATCCCAAAGCGATGCAGTTTTTTCCCCTGGTACCAAAGGCTCAAAGTAACATTTTGGTTCTATTGCCGCGTTAGAGCCACATACAAACCATATCGCTAACTTGGAGCCGATTCAACAATGGTAACAAGCAGGCGGGTCCATGAAAAGGCAAGCAGATCAGACTAATATCCATCTACCATGCAGAGTACATGCTTTAGCTATTAAGCCAATGCAGATCTCTGCTATTTATTCCTTGAGGAGGCCCTATCCAAAAGCTTCTTGATATAATTGTTCTTCATACAGCACTCCTGTTCCTGTTTCAGAGGAAACAAAAACAAATGATCAGAATCTGAGATAGATTACTAAGCATCATAATATATTTGTTTATATTGACCCTTTTCCCCCACAAAATATAACAGACTATTTGATTTGCCACTTCAGTCAAATGTTACACACGCTCAGAAATCAAATCAAATAATGGATCTTCTACATCTATATAGTCTTTTATTATAAAAGGCTACAAGAGTGCAGGTTAAATTTCACCATATCCCATACGGTAAATTTCCAGTCAATAGTTTGTATTCCACTACAACAGAACTCCCATCATACAAGGAGAAACACCACACAAACACAAATTACCCATAGCTTTGTAATACCCACTTGGCAATCATTACACAGAAGGAAAGATTCACGGTGAATCAAAATTCACATGGATAAGCTCAAGCATACTGTAAGCAATATTGGGGGGGGGGGGGGGGAACAAGCATTGAAAATCTCATACATAGTTTGAGGTTGACAGTTTAAAGGAAGACAGCAGAAAATTACACTATGGTTATACTATGGCAGAAAATCACAAGTCATCTTTCAGCACCACCACATATTGCTATTATGACTTTATGAGACCATACAAGGGCAAGAACAAGTCCAGGAAGCATGTTGTCTGGTGCCAACACACGCTTTAACAAAAGTAACCCATACCCAAGCTTAGGATCCCTTACCATGACCGCAAATAAACACCTTGTAATGCTACCCCGGCACAGAAGTGATTACAAACAATCTTATGCATTTCAAATATCAGTTATAGCCTAAGGAATAAATCATGCAGCCAACACCACAACACAATTATACCAAACAAGATGTACAGTAAAGCACAAAATTTTGTAACCCCAACAAGTGCACTAGACAGATCCTCTAAAGGTCAAAATGCAAACCTTTCAGGATCATCCTTGAGCGTAGGGAATGTGGGAGGCCAAATCATCATAAAAGGATGGACGCCGCCATAACATCGATCATCATCTGTCTCCTCATATACTTTACGCAGTGTCCTGCACTTCATATCCAAGTAGAATATGTATCGAGAAACCTCTAAAAATACAAACTGAGCATCGTCTCCCACCTTCCCTATACGCACATACGGGTGATCTTTCTTCCCCAAAATTGCACGCATCTCATGCAAATAGATGGTATCTACCAGCAGCCAGTTGCCCCCCTTGTGGAGCCATACACATAGTTGAAACTCCGTGGGACGGACATGAATGAGATATACACCAGAAGCATCATTGGTCCGTGACAACATGATTTCTGAAGAGGCATACTCCACTCCTCGTGGGAGGTGAATCGTGGAGAAACTTGAGTCAGTCAAATCCAAGACAATAATGTCATCACTTTGGGCAGCCGCCATATAGATTTTGTTGTGGACGAGCACAGGCTTTGGCCTTGGCTGTGGATAATGGAGCTGGCTTGTGGCCAAGGTAAGCATGCACCAGGCACCATCTTGCAACATATACACGCGCACCATGACCTTATTTACCTCCTTGGCAAGCTCCACCAACAAATAAAAATAGGACAGACCAAGGCCATCGCCTTCTTCTTTGGAGAGGATTTCAGCGAGAATGTGGTAAATTCCAATCTCGGCACAAGGGAGTGGTGGGATGATGGGCATATCTCTCTCATGGCACAACAGGTGGTAGACTTGATGCGTCCATACTCCTTCTTGTCGGCCGCTGGTTAAGACATTGCCGTTGCGGCAGTCCTCAATGTTGATGTAGTAGGCAAACCTGAAGCTCGCAAGGTGGCGGACGACAACGGCAAGCTCTGGTTGTTGAGGCTGCATCGGGATGAAGCGTGCACGCTCGAAAAAAGCATAGAAGCCGAGGAGGCGGGGTGGGTGGATCTTGCGGAAGCGGCGGAGGAACCGGCGGTCGGAGGCGTGGTGGAACCAGCGCCTGCAGACGAGTGCGGCGCGGACGAGCGTGGTGGGGAACGCGACACGGAGGAGGATCTCAACGAGGAGGTCGTCATCGTCGAGCACCTTGGATACCGCGGCCACCATCGATGTCGGGGTGTATCGCTGCAACTCGAGGTCCACGCATGATTTCTCCTCCTCGCTGGAAAATCGGCAAACGCAGAGCAGCGTCAGACAAATTCCTCCGGCCAACAATGTTGCTGCAGTTAATACATCCAATGCTGCAAGAACAGAAACAAACTACGCGCAATGAAAATGAAATCTTACGGTTGGGGGATCTCATTCTCATCAGCATCCATCGTCGATCCCCCTCTCTCTCACGGCTTCTTACTGCCGCCGCTCCACTACAAGCAAGTAGTAAAATGTAAGCTAGGGTTTCCACGAGAGAAGAAAAGAAAAGAAATCGGTGCATCTCAAAGAGGGAAGGAAGGAGCTAGAAAAACGGACCTCAAATCGGGAGGCAAAGCGGTGGCCGCCGACGGGGACGGGGACGGTGTGTCAAGCTGCCGGCTGAACGGCGGCGCACGCCCTGTGCTTCCCTTCCGGTAGGGCTATGAGGCGAGTGATCTGGGCCAAGAAAGGAAGATAGAGGCAGCGTACCAGTTATTCTTGTGTCCAGCCCGGTCCAATTAACAGTTTTATTTCTTCCTGGGCCAAGAGAAGAAGATAACCTTTTTCTTGTTTTTTTTTGAGATTTACGTATTTTCCGTTTTTTATCATCTTTTTTCATTCTTCCATGTTTTATTTCGTGAACTTATAAAAAAATTGGAACACTTTTCCAAACACGGCAATTTTTTGTGGAAATATAGAAAGATTCTTCATATTCATTAATATATTATAAATTTCTGAATAGTTTTTGAAATTAAGGGAAAAACTTAAAATTCATGCAAATATTATGAAATTCAGGAATATTTTTAAAATCCAGGTACATTTCTTGAATTACAAAAATAATTTTAAAATTCATGACCATTATTAATCCAGGAACAATTTCAATTTCTTGTATATTTTCTGAAATTCGGAACATTTTTTAAATGTGGAAAAAAATATCAATTCGTAATTATTTTTAAAATTCGGAATATTTTAACACGAGCTGGTTGTAGTGCTTGTCGCGCTCTGGGCATATGGTGGGCAAGGAGGAGAGCAATTCACGACGAGGAATATCAAGACCCGATGTCTACTTGGGGTCTCATAAAAAGATATTTGGAGGAGATTCAGGTTTCTGCAAAACCCAGAAGTTGAATGTGAATCAAGGAAAACCAAGGCCGACAAGAAATGGCTTGCTCCACATGCAGGATGATTTAAGGTTAATGTTGACGGGGTTCTATCTAGAGATGGTCGGAAGGGTGCAGCATCTTCTTTGTGTCGAGATGAAAAGGGCCAGTTTCTAGGTGCTTCTGTGGTTGTCGTAGAAGGCCAAACTGATCCATCGTGCCTTGAAGCTACTGCATCTGCATGCAATGAGGGTTTTGCTCTTGCACATGATCTTAACATAGATGCAGTAACATTGGCCTCTGGCTGTCTACAGGCGGTAACCAACTATCATAAAAAGGCCTTGTGCTCGCACATGATGATCTTGAGGGAGATGGAGCATCGTGCATCATCATTCAGACGGACGGGCGACTTTAGTTCATGAGCATATAGAGAGAGTATAGCAGAAGCTCGTTTGTTTGCTAAGGCTGCGTCATCTTTGGACGTAGGCCGCTATGTCTGGCTGGGTTCTTTACCTGATATATGATGTATTCCTTTGAACGCTTTGAATGAATAAAGAAACCCTATTCCATTAAAAAAAAAACGTAAGTAACATGGCACTAGTAGGTCTGGGCCTGCCGCACGCTCTCGATATAGAACTGGTCCTTGGCGTATGACCGGTTCCCATGTTCGCTCTCAAAAAAAAAACCCATCCGTGAAGACAAGTATAGAACCAGAACCGGTCCTCTATTTTATTCCTCACATCTTTATTTTACGTATAGGTGGAGAAAGCTGGTAAAAAAGAGAAGCTAAAGATGCATCCTCCATCGGGCCGGGAAGACTAGGTCCAGTACGAGGTGCTCGTTCCAACGGCCGGCGTGCTCCCTGTGAGCCGGCTAGGCTAACTACATACTCCCTCCGTCCGGAAATACTCGTCTTAGAAATAGTTGTATCTTTTTTTTCGAAAAGGAGGGACTCCCCGGCCTCTGCATCAAGGATGATGCATACGGCCCTCTTCATTAACTAAAATGGTGCCAACAAAGTTTCAAGGTCTCAAGTCTGATAAAAGAAAGGCAGCTCACACGGAGCGCTAAAAGGCTGGAAACACAGACTAGCCATGAACAAGGTGCCACAACCGGCTGGCTAAATAAAGATAGGTAAACTAATTGCCTATCCTATTACATGACCAACATCCAAACCAGCTGAAGATATCCCGAGCGACCATCTCCCAACGGATAGACCAAGTAACCAAATGCTCCCTGACCTCCATCGTAGTGAGTGGCGACCACGAACGGATCAGTGCCGTAGCTCGGAAAATAACCTGCAAAAATGAATCTGTGATGTTCTGTTAAAAACCAAATCATTCCTGCACAGCCAGATGGTCCACAACAAAGCGCAAACTCCAACCCGAATATGTCTTGCTAAATTAGTCTCAATCCCATTAAGCCAATTTCCAAATAACGCATTAACAGTATTTGGTGGAGTGATATTGAAAGCAATGTGTACCGTCCGCCAAAGGACCTTGGCCAGCGGGCAATCAAAAAAAGAGATGCTTAATCGTCTCGTCCCGGTCACAGAAACTACACCTAGTAGGTCTTGTCCAATTACACTTTAATAGGTTGTCTTTTGTTACAATAACTTGTTTATGGACAAACCACATAAACACTTTTATTTTCAAAGGAATTTTGACATCCCAGACATTCTTTGAAGTTGGAATGGAGCTCGAATTAATTACATCAATATACATTGACTTAACTGTAAATACTCCAGACCTAGTCAACTTCCAGCGTAACTTATCAGGTTGGTCAGAGAGTTGAACCTCCATCAGTCTCCTAACTAAATGGAGCCAAACTTCCCAACGATTGCCCGCCAACGACCGTCTAAACTGAATATTAAGGGGGATAGATTGAAATACTATTGCCACGAACACCTCACGTCGTTGAGCAATACGATATAAAGACGGATATTGAACGGCCAAGGGTGAATCGCCAAGCCAAGTATCCTCCCAGAAACGTGTAGTAACACCGTCTCCAATAACAACTCTAGTCCTATTAAACAGTAATTGTTTGACTTTCATGAGTCCTTTCCAGAAAGGCGAGTCAGTCGGCCTAACTGTTACCTGAGACAGAGTTCTAGACTGGAGGTACTTGCTACGAAGGATCTGCGCCCACATGGCGTCAGTCCCAGAGGCGAGCTTCCACAGCCACTTACTAAGAAGGCATCTGTTCTTAACCTCAAGATTCTCAATACCAAGCCCTCCTTGGTCTTTTGGTCGACAGATAATATCCCATTTAGCAAGCCTGTATTTCCTTTTAAGATCATCACCCTGCCAAAAGAAGTGTGATCGATAGAAGTCCAGTCTTTTCCTAACACCAACTAGGACCTCAAAGAACGATAAGAGGAACATAGGCATACTCGTGAGCACCGAATTAATCAAGATTAATCGGCCTCCGTATGACATGAGCTTACCCTTCCAGCAACTCAGTTTCTTCTCAAATCGGTCCTCGATACACTTCCACTCTCTGTTTGTCAGCCTACGATGATGAATGGGAATACCAAGGTATGAGAATGGCAAACTCCCCAACTCGCATCCAAACAATTGCCTATAGGACTCCTGTTCGTCCTTGGCTCTACCAAAGCAGAACAGCTCGCTCTTATGAAAGTTAATCTTTAACCCAGACAATTGTTCGAAGAGGCATAACAACAGCTTCATATTTCTCGCCTTGGCCAAATCGTGCTCCATAAAGATGATTGTATCATCAGCGTATTGAAGGATGGATACACCTCCATCAACAAGATGAGGTACCAAACCACCCACTTGACCATTCTCCTTAGCCCTTCCTATCAATATTGCTAACATATCCACCACAATGTTAAACAGGATAGGGGACATCGGATCTCCTTGCCTGAGGCCTTTATGAGTCTGGAACTAATGACCTATATCGTCATTCACTTTAATTCCCACACTGCCTTTTTGCGTAAATGATTCGACTTGCCGGTGCCATGCCTCATTGAATCCCTTCATACGCAGAGCCTGTTGGAGGAACGGCCACTTGACCTTATCATACGCTTTTTCAAAATCCACCTTAAAGTTTACCCCATCTAATTTTTTGGAGTGAATTTCATGGAGCGTTTCATGAAGGACAACCACCCCTTCAAGGATGTTTCTGTCCGGCATGAAAGTAGTTTGGGATTGTTGCACCACAGAATACGCAATCTGTGAGAGCCTATTAGTCCCGACCTTGGTAAAGATTTTGAAACTCACATTGAGAAGGCAAATCGGCCTGAACTGCTCAATTCTCACAGCCTCCGTTTTCTTAGGGAGCAATGTGATAGTTCCAAAATTCAAGTGAAATAATTGAAGCTGTCCAAAGAAAAGATCATGAAACATAGGTAACAAATCCCCCTTAATAATGTGCCAGCACTTTTTATAGAACTCAGCCGGGAACCCATCCGGACCGGGAGCCTTATTGTTTTTCATTTGTGCAATAGCATCAAAAACCTCCTTCTCCGAGAATGGGGCAAGTAGGATATCATTATCGGCGGTAGACAGTTGAGGTACATCCTCAGTCCTGGACTCATCGAGTGTTACACAATTAACCTCCAGAGGTCCAAAAAGCTGCCTATAATATTCAGTAATATATGTTTTGAGATTATCCTGCCCAACGATAGTACCCTCATCTTGCTCAAGCTGAAAAATCCGCTTCTTTCTGTGCTTTCCATTGGCAATCAGGTGAAAGAATTGAGTGTTGGCGTCCCCTTGGACCACTTTGCGAACCTTAGCTCGTAACGCCCACTTCAGCTCTTCTTCACGTAGAAGTTCTTTCAACCTCTTCTCCGCCTCAGTTTTAACCTGGAGCTCAGCCGGCATAAGAATTGTGGATTCAGCTTTTATGTCCAGGGCCTGTATTAGAGCAAGGAGCCTATCCTTCTCAATCTTGTACACCCCCCATCCCCGTAGGAAACTTCTCAAATGCCTAATTTTATTCTGCCAACGCTCGACAGCTGTCTTACCCCCTACTCCCTTAGCCCATTCCCTGGCAATGAGGTCCAAAAACCCCTCACGTTCGAACCAGGCCATCTCGAATGAGAAAGAGTTTTTGTTTCCCACATGGTTCGGCTCCCCGGAGTCCACGAACAGTGGTGTGTGATCGGATATTCCCCGCGAGAGAGCTTGGACCGTAACCAGAGGGAACTTCTGTTCCCACTCCACACTCGCGAGAACTCGATCAAGCTTTTCATATGTCGGGGTAGGCAGGGCATTAGCCCAGGTAAACTTTCTACCAGAAAGCTCTATCTCCCTCAGATCTAGGCTTTCAATAATGGTATTGAACATAAACGACCATCTGCCGTCAAAGTTATCATTATTCTTCTCCTCTCTCCTCCGAATGATATTGAAATCACCCCCAACTAACATCGGAAGCTGCTTGGACCCACAAACTCGAACAAGGTCCGCCAAAAAATCCGGTTTAAGCTCCGGCTGTGCGGCACCATACACCGCCACCAAGGCCCAGTTGAAACCATCAACCTTAGACCTAACCCGAAACTTAACCGCAAAGTCGCCCATCACTACACTCCGGACCTCAAGGGAATCGCATCTCACTCCCAGCAAGATACCACCCGATCGTCCTCGCGGAGGTAGGCAATGCCAGTCAAATTCAACACCACCCGCAAGAGAGGAAAGAAACTGAGGAGCAAAATTATCTCTACCAGTTTCAGAGAGAGCGATAAAATCTAATCGATGCTCCAAAGATGCCTCAGCGAGAAATCTTCTTTTAGCCAAGTCCTTCAGACCTCTGCTATTCCAAAAGATTCCTTTCATGGGTCATCATGAATTTTTTTTTGCCGTACGGATCCTAGCACTCCTACGTACCGCGGATGCGGGATACACCTTCCGCTTCCACTTACGTTTGGGTTTATCATTGCCCACCATCCGGTCCTTAGAACCGGTCTCCGGTGGTTGATTCGCAAGAACTTCAACACTAACCTCCTCCTCGTCAGACTCGTTAGTGGAAGGTTCAAGGTCCGCACACCAATTCTCAAGCACTCTCACCCCCAATGCATTTATTTTAGAAATAGATACATTCATGTTATCCATTTTCAGGACAAGTATTTTCGGACGGAGGACTATCATGCAACCACATCTTCTTATTCTTCGATGTTGCTAATCATAAATTGTATCCATTTAATGCTACATTTTGAATTAATAAAAGCGTCATTTATCGAAAAAACATCTTCTTGTTCTTGGGCAATTATAGAGTTAGTCGTGCTCAGTTTGGAGATGCGTACCGTTCGTGGTTTTTCTATCTACGCTAGCTAGATGCGTACAGTAGTCATTTCACAGTTGAGAACGTAATTAATACGTACTCCTTCCTACATACAGTACATAGATATAGATAGATAGAGAAAATGGAGGGAGCGGACGAAAGGCCGGAAGAACTGATCAACTACTATGTCAAGAGTCGGGTGGCCGCGCGGAACATGGCAGGCGCTGCAGGGTTCTTTGCGTTGTTATGGTCCACCGTTGTGCTCCTCGGCGGCTATGTTAGCGTCCGAACTGACCATCAAGGATTTCTGGTCTCTCTCGGTGCTCAGCCTTCTAATGGCGTCCCAACTGTATGCCCATTTCTCATCTCTGCTTCTTATCTGGTTTTCTATATACTAGATAAACTGATATTCCAAGTATGTTCATTTCTCCTATCGTACTGTTATTCTCTGTTTTTTTTTTTTATGAAAGTTTTTTGTGTCCATACATCTGGAGTTTTATGCCTCAGCTCGCTAACATAACATAACACAACACAGGATTCTGCTCGAAATGAAAATCGTAACTGGTTGGGATTATCTGGCAGATGTGCACATATTACGTTTGAGTTTGACTAAGGGACAGAAAATTGAGCTTAAGTGGGCAAAGGAAAGTTATGATCACTTGGGGAATATATTTATTGTGTCCACATCGCTCGTCGTGAAGATGATTGTCTCAATATTCATAGCATTGCCCATCATTTTGGTTGGCCCATTTTTGGCCATGGCACTCTCACTGGCACGTCTCGTACAACGTGATTACGGCGATGTAGGTGGAGATGCTGCAAACAAAGCAAAACTGGACGCGGCAATGATCATCTTCTATGTTCTAGTTACCTTTCAGAGTTTATCCGTCTTTTTCTGGATACTTGTTAATACATCTCAGCCGGTGATGTCGGTGAGCAAACGGTCCGGATTCGGGGCTTGGGGTCCCAGAACTGTTAGGAGATACTTGAATAAAACCAGAGACAAGTATCGGAAGGACGGGTTGTTGCCCAACAACTGGAACTTGATCACATTCAATGTTGGGTTGCTGGAGTCTGCATCTCAGGATGACCGTCTATGTGGAGCAAGGGTGTTAGATACTTTAGTCATGCAAGGTATAACTATAAGACAAGAGCTACTGTCTTCTAGCCAAGCAATTCAGAATCTGATCAACATGATTGCCCTGATAAGAACAGATAACCACGAGGCCAGAGAGCGTGCCGCAAGGATTGTAGCGGATCTAGGGAGTGAGCTATGTATAACCCAGTTTCCGGATCTACTTCGATGCATATGCTGCCTACTTGAAAGCTACAACCAATATATTAAGCCAGAAGTTGCCCATCCATTCGTCGAAAAAAAACAAGTCGAGTTGCCAAGACAAAATCATTGATCCAGATCATAAAAGTCGCGTACAAGACCTCATGGCTTTTACATTTTGGAGAAGGGTACAAGTACTCCTATGTATCGAAAGGAACCAAAGACACGATCTCTCAAGGCCTGGTGATTCTTGAGAGGCTCACACAAGACGAAGGCAACTGTATAGAGATAATCAAACACCAAAGGCTCCTCTCTAAGATCACATTACCATTAAGCTGCCAGGACCTCCCCAGCCATGGATGGGACCATACATGGGCTGAGATGCTAAGCAGGTCACTCACAGTTGTGAGCAGGCTTATCAGAGCTGGACCTACAGATGACACCATAAGGCTGCAACATGCTATGTCGCGCAACATGGTAGCTGTCCGCAATTTGATGCGTATTTTGGAGGTTGACAGTGAAGGTGCCTTCTCCGAACTACATGGGCAAGCGATAGAAATTCTTACAGAGCTAGCCTTTGATGATTCTTTCAGAAAACTAGCTTTTGATGAATGTACAAGCATGACTGAAATGCTCGTCAAGACACTCCCTTGAGGATGGCAACAACAATGGTATAGTGCCAAAAGAAGAGGAAGAGAAAGACAAGAGAGTGAGGAGAAAAGCAGGGAAAGCACTGGCCAGATTATTGCTTGGCGTCCCAAGTGCAAGAGATAATAGTGTTGCATTGACTTCTGCACCAAATGTTAATGATATTTATCTACTTCCCAAACAAGACATGGTCAATCTGTTGACCAAGGTAACTCTCTAACGCTGCATCTACATATTTTAATCTTATTCCCATTGTCTTTGACGTTTCTTTGTTGTTCAAACATACATAAACGAGACAACATGGGTTGGTTTTGGTTCCTGGGCTTGAGTAATTCTAGGGCGAAATCAGTAGCTAGCTTTAGCAAGATGGTGTTCTGGGGATGCAAATACTTGCCATTTTAGTTTCTGTATATAATTTTCCCTCTAATATCCTTCTTAATTTTAGGAGTTATTGGTCTAATGTGAAATCTATTTTGACTGAAGATGAGTAATCCTGAATATGCTATTCTTGTTGATGAGTAACGCTATAAATACGCTATTTTTGTTGATGAGTAATTCTGCGGTACTCTGTTCTTTATTTCTGTTTGTGAAGAATGCATGCTATTGTCATTGCATTCATACGTATCAGAGTCATATATGATATGACTAAGCCTCGCAAAAAAATTTATAGGGTTATGACATTGCTAATACTCCCTTTGTGCCGAAAATATTGTTCCAGGTTGTTAATCAAATATTATCTTTTTTTTTTTGAGCATTAATCAAATATTATCTAGTAAAGGAGAAAAGGCTGCAGATTTGGTAATGCTGGCTGGTCCAACCAATGGTTTTCATGTAGAAATGATTGTAGAAAGCCAGCCTCCAAACGGTTCTGAATCTGACAGTAGACAGCCTTCCATTCAGGAAACTGAAGAACAATCCGAGGACAGAAAAATGCTTATGTCCATGCTATCCCTCACCATGGCGATATGCAACAAAAATGTGATCAATGCAGATGATTTTACCCGTGCCATCCCTGACGATGCAACACTCGTGAAGAAGCTCAAGGAGATAGTAGAACTGCAAAAGGATGCCAAAGCTGACGGCTGGAGAATTCTGAAGCTTGTTTCTCAGGTGGTTATAGCAGTGGTTCGGCTCAAACCCAGCTGCACCAGAGAGTTCAACGAACATAACTTCAAGGAGGCACTGTCCAAGGCTCTTGCTACCATGTCGGATGTCGATAACTGCATGATCTTTGCTGGCAATGACCGCGAGGTGCCTGTCAGGTCTCTCGCTTCTCTCGTTGAAGAGGCACAGGAGCTCTTTGAACAAGAGCAGGGTGACATAATCTCTACCTGATGTTGAAGGAGACATCATTCGAGTTTATTATTCGTCTTTATTTGTTGCAAAAGGTGTGCTTGTGGAGTTTGTCTTGCTAAGTTATGTTGCTGATGGTACAATGTTTAACAACTTCATTCGGGTGTATTAGTCTTCTGTATTGTTCCAATTGAATTCTCTTTGTCAATGTTTAACAACTTCATTGAGGACCTTCGTTAAGAGTATACTTTTTTGGTGCACTTTTTCCCAACAACTAAGGTGGTTGCAAGTAAAACAGTTACCAAATTGTATTTGCGATGCATACACACACAAACACAACAAATCAGATGAAAGAAAGCTGGGGGAAAAGGAATAGTAGTCGACATAACCTCCAAAAAGTTTCAGTTTTTCACGTTACCAATTATACTTGTGTTGTCAGATTGTTTCTACGACTAACTCGAACTTGTGTGATGATGAGTTGCAATTTTATGACTAACACAGACTGACATGCCGCACACTCAATGCACAAAGATGATTGTAATCACAAAAAAAAAGAGAATGGAAATGTGACTGTTGAAGAAAATCTTTACCAATTTTGCTCTACGATGCGTAAAGTAGTCACAGAAACACAAACATATTTCAGTTTGTAGCACAACACAGCCAGCACTCTGCAGAAGAAGAAACAGAGATGACCCAGCAAAAAAAATGCCTCTGAACCAAACAAGTTTATTGAATCCATGTGACATCAACAGTCATGTAGTATAAACTCTCCAATACATTTTTTTTGCCATGGCAAGCAACCGCCCCAATTCGCTTGCAGACAGCAGATGCTGAAGAAATACACCACCACAAGGCATCACATCACACTTCCACTCTCGCAGATCTGCAAACTTGAGCCTGATGCTCTGCAGAGAGGATACTAGACACAAATCACCAATGAATTGCCTTCCCTTCACGCCGAAAGGAGAGGCCAATCGAGAGCTATCCGACGAGTTAAAAAGATTAGCAGCCGCACCAGTCACCTATCACAACTGCTTCAGCAGGAATTTCTAGAGCACACACATAGGCCTTCACCACCGCTTGTCGCCGAGCATCGAGATGAAAGAACCTGCAGCAGTGGAAGAGGCAGGCCTCCTTTTCTTGCACGATTTGCTTGGCTGAGCAGCGGAATGAACCTCGTCTTCAGGAAAGTTCTGACCAGAGACTTCTGGAGAGATGAAACGAGATGTTTGTCAGATTAACAGCGAACATTCAATAACAGTTTCTGAACATGTACCAAACATTTAAAAAGAGCTACTCTAAACAATTACGCAGCAAACATGGAAGTCCACAAGATAGTCAATTCAGTTATAGCCGCTTGATATGACAAATAATTCCATATAATCATTTACTGTTTCCACATATCTTGACGAATACCTGCAGTCTGGCATGCAAAATTACCTCATTCCTTCACTCGCAATATTATTATTTATCGACTTACAACTCTTACGACATGATAAGTATTTATCCTTTTTCTTGATCAACACTTCTCGAATCATATCAGACTAAGAGCCAGCACTGCATAACAGTTCTGAACTTGTGCCAGAACTGAACACAACATATACCAAGGAAAATCAACGCTTCTGAATTCACATCAGACTAACACCAACACTGCATAACAGTTCTGAACTTGTGCCAGAACTGAACACATCATATACCAAGGAAAATCAACGCTTCTGAATTCATCATATCAAACTAACAGCCAGCCAACACCGCATAACAATTCTAAACTTCTGTCAATATGAACAGAACACACACTGAAGGAAACAATCAGCAAACAAGATGAAAAGTGTAACAACCTGAGGTTTTGTCAACAAGATTTCCTCCGACGAAACTGCTCACTCCTCTTCCATGCTTGGGAGCCATCCCTTGAACCGTATCGGTGCCCGATTCACCATCGGAAGCACCAACCCCATCACCACGACGACTCATAGCGGAATCGCGCGGCTTGAAGCGCCTCGCCCACGGATCCTCGGGCAGGCCTCTTGCGCCCACATCACGCGAGCGAGAGACGTTCCTCTCAGCCCCGGCGTTATCGGCGGCTCCCTCTTGGTGTGGCTTGAGACCATGACCACCACCCACATGGGTCATGTTCCTGTCGGGAGCGGCGTGGTGGTGCTGCTGCTGGCCACGGAGCTGCTGCATGAAGGACGCCTCCATGGAGCTGATGTACATGTTGTGGGTGTCGTTTGTCCATCCGGCCGACACCAGCTCTCCAGCCTGATCACCCTGCTAAAGAAGAAGAAGAAGAAGAAGAGGTGAAATCAGTTTCCATTTCAGATTTTACAGGTGCAAAATCAACTCACGGACAGCTGTCCTGTGTGTCCCACAGTAACACTGGACATCCAGATGTCCAGGATGATTATTGTACTACATGATGTGTGTGCTCTGCTTTGGACTGCTTTTTGAGTTGAATTAGCTGCTATCTACGGCGATTTGCAAGAGCATAATACTGCAGAAGACCATGCTAATCAACAATTTCATCCATTTATCAGAGACCAGGAACTGAACATACAAGCCACAGCCATATTCTCCATCTTCAGATGGATTGGAATAGATGATTACCTTGGCGACAGTGCCGGGCGGGCGTTGAATCGTGGACACGTCCCCCATGGATCCGGGCGGCCGGTCCCTCCTCCGCCCAAGAAGTCTCGCCGGACGGCGCCGGAGACCAAATCAGGGAGAAAGCGAGGATATTTTCCGTGGATTTTGTCAGGGAAAATCGCAGGTCGATGGAGAAGAGGGGAAAAGATCCGGTGGATTTGGTGGTCCGTCGTCTTCCTCGTGGAGATGGAGGGATAGGGATGAGGAGGAGGCCGAGATGTATACTCTCATCGGAAGGGAGGAAAAATATCTGCCCTCCCCTGCGACAAGCCAGCAGAGAGAGAGGGGGAAGAAGAGAAGGCCAAGAAAAGAAAAGCGCAGGCGGTGTGCGTGTGCAGGTGGAGAGAGAGGCGTACTTTAATTTTCGCTTTGGATAGAGAGGAGGCGTACTTTTGCGTCGACGTGGCCGCGCAAAATATCGGGCGCAGATATTTTTCCCCTCCGCGCGATGGATTTGCCCTCTCTTTTTTTCCACGCGATTGATTTGCCGACTGGTGAGCCAACAGGCCGTGCTGCCCGCCTGACAGGTGGGGCCCCGGGCCGGTTTTGAGGACTGGCTGGGAAAAAAGATCTCCGGCTCGGTGACGACGACAATGGGTTGGGTGGCACCGTCCAACCTCTTTGTGATGCGCTTTGTGCCTACTCATGAGGAAGGATAATATAATAGAGTATGCAATTTGATCATACGTAAAGAACGGTTTGTTAGGCGTTCATGTACACTCATCGCTACGAACGCACATTTGTATCCCTGTGAGCACGTCTAAACGACCGAGTTGGCACATTTTAAAATTTACCAGGTGATCAGAAGCGTCTCATAGTCGACGGGAAAGCCTTCTCTCACCGGACGAACCTTTGGGCATGCTCACCGGGGGCTAGTGATGTTTTGTTGAAACTCATGCTCAGTAACCCTCTTTAAGGGTAGGGTGTGCATGTGTGTTCATAGAGGTGAATGTACGTGCGTATGTATAAGCGTCTGCATCTATACCGTGCTAAAAGGAATAAGTACCACTCCCTTTGTTCACAAATACTTGTAAGATATTTTAGATATTTAATATGGAGTATGTACGACAGACGGATTGAAATGAGTGAACAAACAACTAAAATGCGTCCGATTAAGAAAATGATAAACAAGAAGGTGCCTTAGTTTTATCATTCTCAACTTGGTTTTGTCCATCTATATTCTACACCATTCATGGAGCAAGACACGTGGCCGATCGTTGGGCCTTTTGTGGGATAAGTTTGTATGAGATCTCACATTAGAAAAGATCGTGAGATCAACCATAAAATTACATATATAGACATTTCATAAATATCTGAAATTACTCGACAACATCCATGTCTGTTTTGGGATGAATAGTACTTTGGCACTGTCCACGTCCAATTTTGTCTTTTTTGTTTCTATTAATGTAGGTCAAATTAGAAGCTGAAACTTTTGTGGTTGTACTCCATGTTTACAACAAATTTAAGAATGTTTGAAAATACTATTTTTTTTAACAAAGAAACTGATCTCATTTATCTCATCTAATATGAGATCCCACACAAGTCTTCCCTGTCTTTTTGGGCTCGCCAAGGAAATACATACATGTGGCTTTGGTGACAACATACATCATCAGTACATCATGTCCTCATGGGTGGCAACTGTCAATCAGCTGGGACGTGCCTGGAACAGGCCACCGTGCAACTTCTTTAAGATGCACTTTGTGCTCCCACAAAAAAAAAAAAAAAGATGCACTTTGTGCTGTGAAAAGCTAAAAGATACACTTTGTTTCATGAAAAGGAAAGCAAGTTGTACAATTGTTTGCATGCAAGCCCATTGGGGTCTAGCTAGCGACGTTTAGTTGAAGCTTTGCGGGGCAAACTATTATTGTATATACAGGAACGTGGGCATTTCCGCATTTTAAAATATCTAACAGACCACCTGTCCAAACTAGTGGCAAGAGCATCACATTCTGTTAGTGCCAAAAGTAATTACGCCCTAGTAAAAAAAATAAAGATCAGGCAACATTGAGATAAGTCAAACATGCCTCAGCTGTCCACTGGTTTTGAGACGGCCAGTGGAGACGACGCGTGCTCACCACGTCTTGTCGACGTGGAGTGGTCGCCTGCTCGTTCGGTGGCGCTCGCCAAGGACGGCCACGTACGTACGTAGGCATGCATGCATAGGGGTAGCGCCATGAGCGCACCTTGGACCACGCCCACGACGCACCAACCAGCTAGCTAGCTAGCTTCCGCCTAAGCATGGCCATTTGCACGCCACACAGGTGACTCGACCGAAATGTCTGGTACGTTCATCCTTGTTATCGTTTCCAACTAATCAGGCCTCTTGGTTCGCAGGATTTCCAGGATGTTTTCTAGAGAAAAGCTGCATATGCCCGACTAGAAGATGGAGAGAAGAAAATTTCACAGGGGCTTCTCTATTATTTGGATCTAGAGAAACTAAAGAGAACTAGAGAGGGGCCGCTCGGACTTTTTTTTTTTTGCATGGTAATACGTGTCTCATTCGTATCATAAAGATTAAAGTACAAGTCACGTAAGGACCGACATGACAAAACCGAAAAGATAGCGAAACATCTCCGAGCTTGACACCAACGCCCATCACCCGCCTCCCGCACCACGGCAATGACCACCGAAGAAAAGAATGATGGATCACCTCCTCACCCAAGCTCGACGCGGCTCCATCGCTGATATGCAGCTTTGCGGACCTCCAAGGTGGCTCACCAAAAGTGAAGCCCTTACCGTTGAACGAATCAGATCGGGCAACACCCGGGACACGCCATCGAACTCCAGATCTGGCACCGCACCGCGACTAAAACGTCACGGAAGAAAACCATACCTGCCATCCACGAACCACGAACCCAGCACATGTTCCGTCTTCCAGATGTCGTCGATGCAGACCACAATCTGCATCCGCTCCTGGACTACCTCCCAAGCTCCGCGCCGATCTTTGGCAAACGCCGCAAGCAATAACGGAGCCAGAGGACACAGGTCCAGCACGAGGATGCCGCCGCCGCCACGCCATCCTTGCTTGAACAGACTGGTTTCCAAATCCATCCCCAACCATAGGACCAATGACCTTGTCAAGGAAGGATCCGAAGAATCTTTATTCAGCGCTGTCATCGTCGCCGCCGAAACAAAGACGATGAACAACCTAAAAATCTAAACTATGGGAGAGTAAAATCGATCCACACACGTGAATCCGGCGACCCCCCTCACCACCGACGACCGAGGTCGCCGGCGGAAGGGAACCGCCGGAGGACGGCGCTGAAAGATTGGGTCTCCTGGCGGCGGCTAGGGTTCCAGCCGCCAGGGACAGGAGGAAAACGATTCACGTGTTCTTTGGGGGCCGCTCGGACTTAAGGGACTTTATGCGTCTCTACGGGATTAGGCGTAGCCGCGTAGGCTGTGCAGGTGGCCGGAGGCCGTGCGAGGCGGGAGGGAGGGGGTGATATCGGGCGCAGATATTTCCAATCAATTGCCGATTGGAGATAACGTGTAGAGGGGCTGGCTGGCTAACAGGTGGGGGCCCGGGCCGATTTTGAGGACTTGCCCCAAGGAAAAGATCTTGTGCTTTGGTGACGTCATTCACCAAGATGGGTGGCACCACCCGGCTTCTTTGTGATGCACTTGTGCTTCCTCGTTTATTCATGAAAATATAGTATGCACTTTGTTCTATGGGAAAGAAAAAAAATGTCCATTCTTTTACCTGCTCCTTGGAGTAATGACATTTTTTTTTGAAACTCTACTCAGTGAAAAAAAATCAAGCAACCATAGAAGGTCTGTCTTTTCATTAAGAAGAACAGAGTTGACCAATAAAAAAATTGGACTAAAATCGATGCTTGGTAAATAATCATTTTTCAGTTTTCTGTTGTCCTAATTTTGTTCTCATTTCATTTCATCACCTTTTTTTTCATTCCGAGGTGCTTTAGAAAAGAACTGACCAATGCATCTAGTCGTTCCTGCTAGCGCCGCCGGGCCGACAAGTGGTGCTTAGGGCGGGTTGTTTGGCTTTTTTGCGGGGCAGGTTCGCCAATTAAAGATACGTGGCTTGGTGACAACATCATGGGTGGCAAGCAAGTTCTTTTAAATGCACTTTGTGCTATGAAAAACAAAAGGATACACTTTATTTCACGAAAAGCAAAAGAAATGTGTACACTTGTTTGCAAGCTTATTATTTGGGGGTCTAGCGACGTTTAGTCGCAACTCTGCTGGGTAAACTATTATATATTGTGGGTATTTTTCACTTTGAAATATCTAACACACCACTGACCGGTCCCTAACATCAAAACTGGGCAAGGTGTGTCCAAACTAGGTGCGTAGATGAGTAGGAGAATTTTTTTTAAGTAATACTCCCTATAATCCATATTGCTTGTCGCAGCTTTACTACAATTGTATTGTACTCTCATGACTTTAGTATAACTTTATGCTTCCTCCATCCGGATTTAGTTGGTGCACAACAGATGTATCTAGTATTGAAATACGTTTAAATACATCCGTTTGAGCGTCAACTAATTTCCGATGGACGGAGTATTAGTTTGGACCAGTCGACTTTTGAGCCTTTGATTTCTGCTTCAAGATTCATGTTCATAGAGTAGATGGGTCTTAGGTGGTGGGTACTCCTAGATAAGAAAATCCTAAAATATGACTTGATCGAACGCCTGGGGCTACCTTAACCAAGACATACTAATCAAAAGTTTATTTTTAGACTTAAGCTATATTTAAGATCCCTAGAAAATGAATTTGGACAAGTGTATTTTTGAGCCTCTGATTTCTCCTTCAAGATTCGTGCTCTTTGTTTTTTTATTCTATCTTTTTTTAGGTGAGTTTTTTATTCTATCGTGTCTGCTTTCATATTTTGGGCTGAAATTTCCGACTAACCATGGCTTTGGGTCAGTTGATTCCTTATTGGGCTGAAGCCCATTTCGTGTTTCCTTATGTTGTCTGTTTATAGGCCGACTATGCTTTCCTCTTTTTCTTCTGTTTGTATGCCTTTTTAGCTTTCTTTTCTTAGTCGATTTTTATAGATATTTTTGGAATGTTGGGTGAGTGTAAAATGTATACATGCAAGTACTAGATAAAATGTGTATAAATAATAGTCTCTCCGATCCAAAATAAGTGTCATAGTTTTAGTTCAAAATTGCACTAATATAAGTTTATTTCGTACATATTTAAAATGTGCAAAGTTGTATGCAAGCTTTTTTCTTTCTTCCTAAAAGGTAATACCAATACCCTTTATTATTTTGATTATGTTTTAGTTTTTTTTTTCATGTATTCTCCTCTAAGGTTGATACCAATCACCCTAATTCATTCCTTCGAAAAAACTTTCTTTTTAATTCCACTATCATGCTTATTTTGCATAATACAGACAAAGCACAATTTGTATGTAAATTTTTTCATTATTTGCTTTACATTTTTTCTAAATTATCTTTCTTTTTAAAGGATAATACCAATGCCACTAACTTATTCTTTCTTAGAAAACTTTATTATTATTTTTTGTTTCCGTTTTTGCTTCATTTTGTTTCTTCTTTAAGGATAATACCAATGGCAGTAAATTCGTTCCTTCTTAGATAGATTTATTTAAAATCCCACTATTATCTGTTTATTCATGCATATTATAAAAGCTCGTAATTTCTGTGTTAATTGTTTGCAAATTTTGTCATTATTTGTTTTTTATTCCCTTTCTTGTTAATCAGTAACACCAATGCTACTTATTTATTATTTCTTAGAAAACTTTGTTGTTGTAGTTATAATATTATTAGGGAATAGTAATGCCACTAATAGTAATCATTATTATTATTATTTTAATTTCATTTTTCCTGATAGGAAATAGTAATGCCACTAATAGAAAGAAACTTCTTTTTTCTAGAATTCCACTATTATATGTTCATTTTTCATATTATAAAATGAGAGTAATTTATGTCTAAATTGTGTGCAATTTTTTCAATATTATTGCATTATCTTTATTCTTAAAGGGTAATATCAGTGTCACTAATTCAGTACTTCGGAGGAAACTTCTTTTCGATGAAAACTAGTATATGCTTATTCTTGCATATTATTAAAAAATGTAATTCTTATTTAAACTACGTGCAAATTTTTTCAATGTTTGTTCTAGTTTTGTTCATTATTTTCTTAAAGAGTAGTACCAATAACACTAATTCATTCTTACTTGAATCACTTCATTTTTTGTTTTACTTTTGTTCATTTATTCAATACAATGGCACCACCTCAAGTGTTAGAATTGCATGTGAGTGTCCCTTTTTCTTCTTTTGGTTATCAGGCTAACAACTCACAATAATTTATACCATGGTTATTAAAAAAATTGTGATATTTTGAAAATACATGGAATATCAATAGTAAAATGTGAATTCCCCTAATAATTGACAAAAAAGTAGTATGGTGTTTTCTTAATGAGAGTGTATTCTAATAATTTAAGTTCCCAATAGTATCTCGTGAGGCATGAAGTTAAAATCCTTGGTCCTATAGCAGGCACATATACAGTACAATGACTAGCTTACCTTTAGCTAAAAAACAGTAATTAGTGTGCGCATAGAGCAGAGCTGGTTGATTGATCTATCACATCAATGATGTAGTCACGTAGTCTGGCCCTGCCTTCTGTCGCTAGCTGCATTGCCATTTTTTTGGGTGGCTTTTTTGGGCTTCTAGAATAAAATGCCCCCTTCTCACTAATTAAGACTCGACTAATAGGCTTCTAAAATTTTTTTGGTTGAGCTTCTAGATTAAGCTCGATAGGAGGCAGCTTACTCGAGCTTAATAGGAGCCAACAAAAAATCTGGCCCTAGTTATATGGGCCAAAGCTTGCGCTCCTTGCTTGTTCGGCTGGCTCTACTTGTGTCCATCCCTCAGCATGTAGTAGCAATCTAGCAAATTATTAGACTAAAAAAAATCTAGCACATTGCCCAAACAAATTTACGGTCGCTTAGTTGACCCAAAATTTCTTTTCAGTCAGTTGATCTCTACCTGGTTGCCTATTTTTATAGTTCTCCCTCCGTCCCGAAAAATGGTGCGGCAAGTAATTCGGGACGGAGGGACTATACAAAAAAAAAAATCAATTCAAATTCAATGAATGTCTATGTTGGGCTTGCCGTTGACATCTACCAGTCACCACATGCATGTAATCGAACCAAAGCACAGTTTGAATACTCGATAAAGTACACTGTAATCGAACCAAAGGAAAGTAAACGGACGTGGACCAGTAGGCAGTAGCCGCCCATGCACGACAAATGGTTAATTCATGGCATCTCTCGCATCGCATGGTCAGCGACTCAGCGTCTCGTTTAACGCGACGGCGGGGATGCTCTGCTCGTTGCTGAAGTAGTCGGTGGGATCCACGGCCGCCTTCACCGCCGCCAGCCGCCGGTAGTTGCCCACGAAGTAGCGCTTGCCCCAGACCTCACCGCTCTCCGAGGTGCCGTCGTTCTGCCCGATGTCCAGGTCCCGGAAGTTGACGTACGCCCGCCTCGGGTTCTTGCTCACGTGCTGCTCCATGAAATCGTACAGGCCCCCGATCCAGGTCGTCGCCGCCGTGCCGTCGCCTCCCTGCTGCCAGAACGCGATGTACTGGATGACGTACAGCACGCCGTGCCGGTGCGGGTACGGCGTCGCGGCCGCGGGGATGCTTCCCATGAACCCGCCGTGCGGCTCCAGCAGGATGAACCCGGCGCCGTCCTTGGTGAACCAGGAGAAGATCTCCTCCCACGCGGCCTTCGGGATGGCGCGCTGGACGTAGTCGGACTTGATCTTCCCGGCGCTGCTCTGGCCGGCGGTCCTGCTCAGCAGCGCCTCCTCCAGCGTGCCGCTGCTGCCGAAGTTGATGAAGGGCGTGGCCGCCGACTGCAGCCAGGTCATCGGCTGGCAGTCGGCGCTCGTCATGCCCAGCTCCGGGAACTGGTCGCCCATCGTCGCCACCAGCGACCCGCACGCCCCGAGGTACAGCGCCTGGAACATGGCCTGCTGCCCCTGCACGATCGCCCTTATGGTGAGGTCGCTGGGGAGAACCGGCGCGACGTGCTGCCATCTGGCGAGGATGTCCACGGCGCCCTCGTCGACCGTCTTGGCGATGTTGAACACCGCCACCGTCGGCGGGACCTGCACGAGCTGGACCTTCCACGAGAGCACGATGCCAAAGTTCCCGCCGCCGCCGCCCCGGATGGCCCAGAAGAGGTCCTCCCCCATGCCGGCCCTGTCCAAGAGGCGGCCGTCGGCGTCGACCAGCCTGGCGTCGAGGACCTTGTCGGCGGAGAGGCCGTGCTTGCGCATCATCATGCCGATGGCGCCGCCGCTGAAGTGGCCGCCCACGCCGATGGTGGGGCACTCGCCGGCCGGGAACGCGATCCGGGAGTCGTTCTTGGCTATGGCGTAGTACAGCTCCCCTATGGTGGCGCCCGAGTCAACCCAGGCCGTGGACTCGAGCCGGTTGACCCGCACGGCCCGGAGGTTGGCGCCGAGGTCGACCACGGCGAACACCTCGGAAGGCCGCACAGACCGGTACGAGAGGCCCTCGTAGTCGTGCCCGCCGCTGCGCACGCGGAGGCGCACGCCCTCGCCGCGGCCGCAGAGCACGGCGGCCTGGACGTGGGAGGCGTCCCTCGGCGTGACGATGCAGAGCGGCCTCGCCGTGGCGCTGGTGAGGAACTTGGTGTTCCTGATGGAGGATGCCAGCACGTCGGTGAAGTTGGTGGAGCTCTGCGTGAACACGAGCTCGCTGGGTATCTTGGCGCTCAGGCACCGGAGGAAGCCATCAGCTGGAGAAGCAAGGGAGCACGAGAAGATGAAGAAGCTCACAGAGAAGGCGAGTGCTAAGCAGCGTCCGACTCTTAGCATGCCCATCATTGTGCTGTGCTTAAACTACCTCTATCAAGCACTTATATACTACTCCCTCTCTATTCTGACCGACAGTCTTTCTCAATTGTTTAGGTCATAGTTGATCAAGGTCAGGTGATATAATATGTATTCCCTCCATCCCATAATATAAAGCCTACTAGTGTAAAAAGCGCTCTTATTAGGACGGAGTGAGTAAGAAAGAAAGAAAAAATTGAAACAAAAAGATTGTACGAATCTCAATGTAAGATCTCACGAATATTAGACAGTGAATCTGAAGTGTTTCCTTTTTACTACCTCCGTTTATAGGTCCTTTTTGTAGTTTGTGCCAAATTTTGACTAAAGATTTAACTAACAAAATGTTAATGCATGTCAAGAAAAACTATCTCATTGGATTCGTATTTGAACATAGTTTTCAAAAATATAATGTTTGGTGACCTGCGTGCACATTTTATTAGTTTAACCTATGGTCAAAATTTGGCACGAAATACAATGGGACCAATAAACCCGTACAGAGGTAGTATTTTCTTGAGATATAAATTTCATAATATGACTTGGGCGAGGACACTAGCGTGTTAGCTATAACAAAGACACACTATGCGATTTATGTCACTTGATTTTACTCATGTTATCTATGATCATTATAATAGAGAAAGAAATCAAGTAGCTCATGAACTGGTTAGGATAGCTAGATTTTCTCCTCTATCGACACCGCTTTAGATATGGTTATTCCTTTTATTGTAAGCAATGTTACGATCCTTATGAATGAATAAAGGGGGACATAATTGTCAGAAAGAAAAAAAAATACACACTACACGACTATTCTGGGCTTACCATTGACATCTGAATCAGCATGTGCACCACATGCATGTCACGATCGATAACAAAAGCACAATATAGACTTGGCCGAGGACTAAGCGCTGGCAACCATGCGCATTATGACAGAGGGACTATACTTCATGCAGGAAAGTAGAATGTATCCACCAGCAGCCAACGATTTATGGTACTCCATTGTTTACTCGGCAAAGGAAAGTAAATGGATATCGAAC
This sequence comes from Aegilops speltoides, assembly GCA_021437245.1. Classification (NCBI taxonomy): domain Eukaryota; kingdom Viridiplantae; phylum Streptophyta; class Magnoliopsida; order Poales; family Poaceae; genus Aegilops; species Aegilops speltoides. The sequence goes on from CM038144.1 coordinate 495,778,238, forward strand.
AATGGTAAGGGCATCTACACCGCATACCATGACCTCTGATATATCCGCAGAGAACCTGATCACCTCTTATTTTTCGTCCCTTGCAACCACATATTCGTGCGAGTGGCGCGTCGGGCTTGGATCTCCTCCAGGAGCTGCAACCGGCACTCCGGAGTGAGCATGCATATAGGTGGTGATCCGCTTTCGGGCCATGGCTACTAGCGTACGTTGAGCTCTCATAGGCGATTGGATGTGGGTGGCGGCGTTGAGGGGAGAGAGATGAGACTCTGGCTAGGGTGGGGGGCCGTCGTCCGGTTTTCATAGCCGGATTTGGCCCCTCGGGCGGTGTGTGCGTGGGTCCAGCATGTTAGTTCAGGTGTGGGGGTGCCGGTCAATCCAAACGTACAGGGACGATTTGAAGAGGCCGACTGGATCACGATTTTGTGACCGGCCATTGATCGGACCGTCCGTCTGAATATAGGGGACGTTTGAGGAGCCAGGCTGTAAATTCTCTTAATTCATGGCATCTCTTGTGTAACCACCCATTTTGTTTAACGCAACGGCCGGATGCTCTGCTCATTGATGAAGTAGTCGATGGGATCCACGGCCGCCTTCACCACAGCAAACCTCTTGTAATTTCCGAAGAAGTAGCGTTTTGCCCCGACCTTGCCACCCTCGAACGTGTCGGCATCATCATCGTTCTGGCCGATGTCCAGGCCCCGGAAGTTGATGTACGCTCGCCTCAGGTTCTTGCTCACGTGCTGCCACATGAAGTCGTACAAGCCCTCGATCCAGGTCGTCGTCACCGTGCCGTCACGTCCTTGCTACCAGAACGCGAAGTACTGGATGTCGTACAACGCGTCGCTCCGGTGCGGGCACGACATTGCGGCGGTAGGGAAGCTACCCATGAACCCGCCGTGGGGCTCCGGCATGATGAACACGACGCCGTCCATGGTGAACCAGAGGAAGATGTCCTCATACGTGTCCTTGGACATGGCACGCCGGACGTAGTCATACTTGGCCTTGCCGGGGGTGCACTGTTTGGCGCGCGGTCCTTCTCAGGAGTACCTCCTCCAGCGTGTGGCTGCTGCCAGAACTGATGAAGGACTGCAGCCAGGTCATCGCACTCATCGGCTAGCAGCCGGCGCTTGTCATTCCGAGCTCCGGGAGACGGACTACCATACTCGCCACTAGCGAGCCGCACACGCCGACGTACATGGCCTGGAACAAGGTTTGATGCAGCTGCACGATCACCCTTATGGTGAGGGGATGAGTCCAATTTTCTACTACTTTTCACCTTGAATTTTGTGTCTTACGCATATGTTTTGTTGCGGTTTTATTGCGTTTACATAATTCTTTTGTCTGCTTTCACAGGATCCCATTCGTGAGGAGTTTTAAGGCATAAGGGCATCTCCGAAGCTGACCCGCAAATGTCTCCGGTATCTTTGGTATATTTCTTTTTATGTACAGACGTGGTCCATACTTTATTCTCTATGGCCGAAGCTGACCTCATTTATTCTCTATGGCTTGCCGATCATCGGGCAAGTCCACCAAAGTCCACACTTTGTTCTCATATATGGATCCTATCTTAGATTTCATGGCCTCAAGGCATCTGTCAGAATCTGGGCTCATCATAGCTTTGTCATAGTTCGTAGGTTCACCTTGGTCTAGTAACATGACTTCCAGGATAGGATTACCATACCACTCTGGTGCGGATCGTGATCTAATAGACCTACGAAATTTCGTAGTAACTTGATCTGAAGTTTCATGATCACCATCATTAGCTTCCTCTCTAGTTGATGTAGGCATCATGGAAACAGTTTTCTCTGATGTACTACTTTTCAATTCGAGAGAAGGTACATTTACCTCATCAAGTTCTATTTTCCTCTCACTCACTTCTTTCGAGAGAAACTCCTTCTGTAGAAAGGACCCATTCTCAGCAACAAAGATCTTGCCTTCGGATCTGTGATGGAAGGTGTACCCAATTGTTTCCTTAGGGTACCCTATAAAGACGCACTTCTCCGATTTGGGTTCGAGCTTATCAGGCTGAAGTCTTTTGACATAAGTCTCGCAACCCCAAACTTTAAGAAACGATAACTTAGGTTTCTTGCCAAACCATAGTTCATGCGGTGTCATCTCAACGGTTTTAGACGGTGGCCTATTTAACGTGAATGAGGCTGTCTCTAATGCATAACCCTTAGACGATAGCGGTAAATCGGCAAGAGACATGATAGAACGCACCATATCTAATAAAGTACGTTTACGACGTTCGGACACACCATTACGCTGTGGCGTTCTAGGCGTGAATTGTGAAAAAATTCGCTTCCACGATCAGATCATAGAAACTACATTTTCTTGTTACAATGATTCTCCACTTTACTCTGAATTTTTTTGAACTTTTCAAATGTTTCAGACTTGTGTTTCATCAAGTAGATATATATCTACTTAAATCATCAGTTAAGGTGAGAAAATAACGATACCCTCTGCGTGCTTCAACACTCATCAGGCCGCATACATCGATATGCATTATTTTCAATAAGTTATTAGCTCGCTCCATTGTTCCGAAGAACAGAGTTAGTCATCTTTTCCATGAGGCATGGTGCGCAAGTATCGAATGATTCATAATCAAGTGATTCCAAACGTCCATCCATATGGAGTTTCTTCATGCGCTTTACACCAATATGACCTAAACGACAGTGCCACGAGTAAGTTGCACTATCATTATCAATATTGCATCTTTTGGCATCAATATTATGAATATGTGTATCACTACGATCGAGATTCAATAAACCATTCACATTGGGTGTATGACCATAGAAGGTTTTATTCATGTAAATAGAATAACAATTATTCTCTGAATTAAATGAATAACCGTATTGCAATAAACATGATCTAGTCATATTCATGCTCAACGCAAACACCAGATAACATTTATTTAGATTCAACACTAATCCCTAAGGTTGAGGGAGTGTGCGATGGTGATCGTATCAACCTTGGAATCATTTCCAACACACTTCGTCACCTCGCCCTTAACTAGTCTCTGTTTATTCTGCCAGTCCTGTTTTGAGTTACTAATTTTAGCAACTGAACCAGTATAAAATACCCAGGAGCTACTACGAATACTAGTAAGGTACACATCAATAATATGTATATAAAATATACCTTTGTTTACTTTGCCGTCCTTCTTATCCGCCAAGTTTTTGGTGCAGTTCCACTTCTAGTAACCATTCCCTTTGCAGTAGAAGCACTCGGTTTCAGGCTTAGGTCCACCTTTGGGCTTCTTCACGAGAGTGACAACTTGCTTGCAATTATTCTTGAAGTTCCCTTTCTTTTCCTTACCTTTTTCTTGAAACTTGTGGTCTTTGTTAACCATCAACACTTGATGCTCTTTCTTGATTTCTACCTTCGCCGATTTCAGCATCGCGAAAAGCTCAGGAATCATTTTCGTCATCCCTTGCATATTATAGTTCATCACAAAGTTCTAGTAGCTTGGTGATGGTGACTAGAGAACTCTGTCAATCACTATCTTATCTGGAAGATTAACTCCCACTTGATTGAAGCGATTGTAGTACTCAGTGATTCTACTATGCAACTTTATTCTTGTAGACTTGTGTTCAGCCTCCAAGCGCAGAGTTTTGTAGGACAGTAGCAAATTTTGCTCAAGTGGATGACCTAAGGTTTATCAATCCGTGGGAGGTGTAGGATGAAGATAGTCTCTCTCGAGCAACCCTGCAATCAAATACAAGAAATCTTTTGTGTCCCCAGCACACCCAATACAATGCAAAATTGTATAGGTGCACTAGTTTGGCGAAGAGATGGTGATAAAAGTGTAGTATGGATAGTAGATATGAGTTTTTGTAGTGCAAACAATAAAAAAACAGCAAGGTAGTAAATAGTAAAGCGGAGCACAAACGGTATTGCAATGATGGAAAATGAGGCCTAAGGTGCATACTTTCACTAGCGCAATCTCTCAACAATGCTAACATAGTTGGATCATATGATTATCCCTCAAAGTGCAATAAAGAATCACTCCCGAGTTCCTATTAATGGAGAACAAAAGATAGAAATTGTTTGTAGGATACGAAACCACCTCAAAGCTATTCTTTGCAATCAATATATCCTAGAGTTCGTACTAAGATAACATAAGATATTCTTTCTGATCGATCTAATCAAGAGTTTGTACTAAAATAACACCATATGATGCATATCAACCAACTCTAATGTCACCTAGATAACCCAATGTCACCGCGAGTACCCATGAGTTAATTATAAGATATGTATCAAACAATTTCAGATTCATAATACTCAATCCACACAAAGAACTACAAGGAGACCCCAAAGTTTCTATCGGAGAAAAGGTAATACAAACGTGCATCAACCCCTATGCATAGGTTACCCCAAAGTCACCTCGGGAATCCGCAAGTTGAGTGCCATAACATATATCAAGTGAATCAAAATAATACCTGATGTTTGCTAGAACTACGTCGGTATTTCCCCAAAGAGGAAGGGATGATGCAGTATATGTTGGGGAACGTAGTAATTTCAAAAAATTTCCTACGCACACGCAAGATCATGGTGATGTATAGCAACGAGAGGGGAGAGTGTAGTCCACGTACCCTCGTAGACCTGAAGCGGAAGCGATCACAACGTAGAGGAAGTAGTCGTACGTTCTCCTCGCGATCCGACCGATCCCGGTGCCGTTACTCCGGCGCCCCCGAGTTCTTGACACACGTTCAGCTCGATGACGTCCCTCGTACTCCGATCCAGCCGAGTGTCGAGGGAGAGTTACGTCAAGACGACGGCGTGGTGGCGATCTTGATGTTTCACGGCGCAGGGCTTCGCCTAAGCTTCGCGACGGTATAACCGAGGTGGAATATGGTGGAGGGGGCACCGCTGCGGCTAAGGAACGATCTCAAGATCAACTTGTGTGTTCCAAGGTGCCCCTGCCCCGTATATAAAGGAGCAAGGGGAGGGGCGGCGGCCAAGGGAGGCGCGCAAGGAGTCCTACTCCCTCCGGGAGTAGGATTCTCCCCAATCCTAGTTGGACTAGGATTCCGGAGGAAAGAGAGAGAGGGGGCGGCCCTTCTCCTAGTCCTAGTAGGACTAGGGAAGGGGGAGGCGCGCCCACCTAGGGCTGGCCCTTCTCCTTTCCACTAAGGCCCATCGAGGCCCATTTACCTCCCGGGGTTCCGTAACCTCCCTGCACTCAGAAATTCCGTTTTACCGGAACCATTCAACTCCAAACATAGGCTTCCAATATATCAATCTTTATGTCTCGACCATTTCGAGACTCCTCGTCATGTCCGTGATCACATCCGGGACTCGAACTCCTTCGGTACATCAAAATACATAAACTCATAATAACTCGCCATCGAAACCTTAAGCGTGCGGACCCTACGGTTCGAGAACAATGCGACATGACCTAGAACTATTCACGGTCAATAACCAACAGCGGGACCTGGATGCCCATATTGGTTCCTACATATTCTACGAAGATCTTTATCGGTCGACCGCATAACAACATACGTTGTTCCTTTGTCATCGGTATGTTACTTGTCCGAGATTCGATCGTCGGTATCAATACCTAGTTCAATCTCGTTACGGCAAGTCTCTTTACTCGTTCCGTAATACATCATCTCACAACTAACTCATTAGTTGTAGTGCTTGCAAGGCTTCATGATGTGCATTACCGAGAGGGCCCAGAGATACCTCTCCGACAATCGGAGTGACAAAACCTAATCTCAAATACGCCAACCCAACATCCGCCTTTGGAGACACTGTAGTACTCCTTTATAATCACCCAGTTACGTTGTGACGTTTGGTAGTACCCAAAGTGTTCCTCCGGTAAACGGGAGTTGCATAATCTCATAGTTATAGGAACATGTATAAGTCATGGATAAAAGCAGTAGCAACATACTAAACGATCGTGTGCTAAGCTAATGGAATGGGTCATGTCAATCAGATCATTCTACTAATGATGTGACCTTGTTAATCAAATAACAACTCTTTGTTCATGGTCAGGAAACATAACCATCTTTGATTAACAAGCTAGTCTAGTAGAGGCATACTAGTGACATCTTGTTTTGTCTATGCATTCACACATGTATCATGTTTCCGGTTAATACAATTCTAGCATGAATGATAAACATTTATCATGAAATAAGGAAATAAATAATAACTTTATTATTGCCTCTAGGGCATATTTCCTTCAGTATAGCGACGGTAGGTATTTCCCTCAGTGATGAGACCAAGGTTATCGAACCAATAGGAGAACCTACTCACACCACGTAAACATCACCTGCACACAAATAAGAAATACTCGCAACCCGACGTGTTAAAGGGGTTGTCAATCCCTTCCGGGTACGGCGCCTCAAGTAGGCAAATAACATGAGGTAAAAAATGGTAGATAGGATAAATAGATCGCGGAACAAATAAATTGCAGCAAGGTTTTTTTGTATTTTTGGTTTAATAGATTTCAAAATAAATGCAAGAGAAAATAGATCGCAAAGGCAAATATGATGAAAAGAGACCCGGGGGCCGTAGGTTTCACTAGTGGCTTCTGTCGAGAAAAAAATAACAAACGATGGGAAAACAATTACTGTTGAGCAATTGATAGAACTTAAAATAACCATGACGATATCCAGGCAATGATCATTATATAGGCATCACGTCCAGGATTAGTAGACCGACTCCTGCCTGCATCTACTAATATTACTCCACACATCGACCGCTATCCAGCATGCATCTAGTGTATTAAGTTCATGAGAAAACGGAGTAATGCAATAAGAATGATGACATGATGTAGACATCCGTTTATCTATTGTGGAAGATATAGATCTCATCTTGTTATCCTTAGTGGCAACAATACATACGTATCGGTTCCCCTTCTGTCACTTGGATCAAGCACCGTAAGATCGAACCCACTACAAAACACGTTTTCCCATTGCAAGCTAAATAGATCAAGTTGACCAAAAAACCTAAATATCGGAGAAGAAATACGAAGCTATAAGCAATCATGCATATAAGAGACCAAAGAAGACTCAAATAAATTTCATGGATAAAAACATAGATCTGATCATAAACTCAAAGTTCATCGGATCCCAACAAACACACCACCAAAAGACTTACATCATATGGATCTCCAAGAGACCATTGTATTGATAATCAAGAGAGAGAGGAAGCCATCTAGCTACTAACTACAGACCCGTAGGTCTACAACAAACTACTCACACATCATAGGAGAGGCACCAATGGAAGTGGTGAACCCCTCCATGATGGTGTATAGACTGGATCTGGTGGCTCTGGACTCTGCGGTGGCTGGATTAAAATTTCGTCGACTTCCCTAGGGTTTCTTGAATATTGTGGTATTTATAGAGCAAAGAGGCGGTTCGGGGGGCACCCGTGGTGGGCACAACCCCCCAGGGCGCGCCTGGGCCTCCTTGCGCGCCCTGGTTGGTGCTGCTCCCCTCGAGCAGCCCCTCAGGTGCTTCCTTGGCCCATTGGCTTTCTCCTGGCCCAAAACAATTCCTCCAGGAGTTGCGTTGCGTTTGGACTCCGTTTGATATTGATTTCCTACGATGAAAAACATGCAGAAAACAGCAACTGGCACTGGGCACTATGTCAGTAGGTTAGTGCAAAAAAAAATGATATAAAATGACTATAAAATGATTGTAAGATATCATGACCAAGGGCTTGCCTATGACGTCATTCGAGGAGATTCGGTCCAGTCTTTGCATCAGCAATGGCGCCGCTTCGACTGCGGGGGGAAGGGGGGGGGTTGAGTACATGTGCTATGTGCATATTGTGCATTGGGCCCGCCTCCTAGTTACATGTATAGTCGAGGTAGTGGTCCACTGTTGTACATCATATACACATGCTATTACACCTGATCAATGCATTGTGCAATTCCATCGTCCTGCACAGAGAGCCTGCACTTGAGTACGCTATACAAGCAAAAATAGAATGATCTGCAGTGTGGAAAATATAAGGCCCTCACTACTAGGGAAAAGGCTAGCAAAGCGCTGGTTTTCGAGCTAGCAGAAGCGCGGCGTCAAGCTACTAATAAGGCGCTATAGCTAACTCATAGTAGTAGCGCGCCCCGACCAGCGCTACTACTCGGTGGATTTATATCGCAGCGCTTTTTAGGAACGCGCTACTATTAACTAGCTGTAGCGATTTCTTCATCCCACGCTACTGCTATACCTTTCATCATTTTCCCTTTCAGTTCTCCTTTCAGATGCTAGAAACTAGGTACTATCTTTCATCAAATTCATAAACCATTACTAGGTACGGTAGTACTCCTTCGTTCCAAATTACTCGTCGTGGTTTTAGTTCAAACCACGACGAGTAATTTGGAACGAAGGGAGTACTAAGATAACAATTTCATGCATAGCCAACATGCATCCTCAAGCAGTACATGGTCATATCAACGTCCATCATCATATGTAGTTCTAGATGATATCGACGATGATCATCATATGTAGTTCTAGATGATATAGCCACACACACATATGTAGTTCTAGATGATATAGCCACACACACATATGTAGTTCTAGATGATATCGAAGACAATCATCATCCTCAAGCCTGGGCGGTTGGTGTTCCTGATAGTAATTAGGATGGCCTGTCCAACACGAAGATTCTTGCCATCGAGGAATTTCTTCCACCCAACCGAGCTTAAGTGTGTGCGACCGTCCGTGTCCATGCGGTAAGTACAGGTTGTGACGGAGCCCCTTGCAGTAAGGCGTAGTCCAGCTGAGCCTTCTTCATCAGGCTCGATATCATAACTCACAGATATGCTCTTTGCCAATTTCTGAATAAGAAAAACATATCAATTAATAAGCATGTGATCGAACTCTACACTAAAACCTATATATCATCGACTAGATTCCACACAACATATACCATATCATTGGACTGTACACTAAGTAATTCACACTATTAATTTGCATTTGTAAGTATAACTAAATGAATTAGCCTACTAAATCAACTAAATCAAAATGTTCTAAGTCAACTAAATCAACTAACCTACTAAGTCAACTAAATCAAAATATTCTAAGGCAACTAAATCAACTAGCCTACTAAATCAACTAAATCAAAATGTTCTAAGTCAACTAAATTAACTAAATGAATTAGCCTACTAAATCAACTAAATCAAAATGTTCTAAGTCAACTAAATCAACTAACCTACTAAGTCAACTAAATCAAAATATTCTAAGGTAACTAAATCAACTAGCCTACTAAATCAACTAAATCAAAATGTTCTAAGTCAACTAAATCAACTAGCCTACTAAGTCAACTAAATTATATCAACTAAATCAAAATGTTGCATATGAGCAGGAGGGAGAAGGAGGCGACTCGAGGAGGAGAAGAGAGTAGGATGGAGGAGGAAGGCGGAGGGCGGCCGGGCGCGACCAGTTGAGGGAGGACGGAGGAGGAAGGCGGAGCGAGGAGGCCGGCCAGCGGCGGAGTGGAGAGGAGGACGGAGGAGGAGGCCGGTGCACCGAGTCCAAGAAGGAGAAGGAGGTGACAGCGCGCGCAGACGGAGGAGCGGCGACGGGCGCAAGGCGCAGACGCTGCGGAGGAGAGGCGACGGCCGGGCGCGACGCAGAATTTGTGGCTGTGTGTGTGAGTGGATCCGAAGGAAGGAGATCGAGGAGATGGATGGCTTAGCAAGAGCGCTCAAACAAAACACGCCATCTTGCTAAGCTATCTAGCAGCAGCTTTTCACGATAAAGCGCTCTCGCTATATGTCAAGATGCAAAAATACACATTGATCATCAACGATCTTTTTGTGTACAATCTGATTCGACAATATGAGTCCTCACCGGTTTAGGAACAGGTGAAGACTCATATTGCAGCCACAAATTCTACACATAGAATTCTACACATATTTAAGGTGGTATAAACTCTCTTCACGGAGCGAGGTGGGACTAAATTTTTGTAGGAAACTTAGCAGTAGCGCTTGTATGGGAAATGCGCTGCTACTACGCTACGTAGCAGTAGCGCGCGCCGTGTTAACGCGTTGCTGCTATAACTAGCTTCGCGGCGGCCTCGTAGGAATTATAGCAGCAGCGCGTCTTTGGGTGGACGCGCTACTGCTATGTTTGTATCAAGCAGCGAAGTTTCATGACGCCGCCATCGCTAGTTAGCAGCAGCGAGTTATTTTGGGACGCGCTGCTGATAAGATTCTGTGTATAGGCTTTTCCCTAGTAGTGCCTAAATTTACCACCTTAATTAATTAGAAATAGAAAAAACAAGCAATAAACTTTCACGTTTCTTTTCTCCTCTAGAAGAAATGCCCTTCTCCTCCCGTCGGCGCCGCCGCTGGTCCGCTCCATCTCTGATGGCCTCTAGGCCATGGAGGTGTGGAGGATCTCGGCCCCCCGCCGGCGGGAGGGACCCTGTTCTCGTTCTTGTTACATTCAGCGTCTTGGTTGGGGTTGTGTGGCGGCAACGATGTCCCTTAGCAAGAATAATGTCTCCCGTGTTCTATCCCGTCCCGATGGTGCGTCTAGCATCGTCGGAGGGCGTGTGGAGGTTTGTCTCCGTCGGATCTCACGAGATTCGGTTGGTGCTGGTCTTTGATGGATCTGTTTGGATCCGGTCTTCGTTCCTCTTCGTTTGGGTATTTACATGTTTGACCCTTCTGATCTCCGATTTTCGATGGTTGCTACGTTGGTGCGCTGGTCCTATGGGACCTTAACACGACGACTTCTTGACTGTCTACTACAATAAGGTTTGCCCGGCTCCGGTGATGGACGGGTGATGACGGCGGCGTGTCTTCGGCTCGCTCCAGTGCTCGTCAACGTTAGGTGGTCCACGAACATGGTTGTAATTTTTATTACCTATGTTGTTCTTTGTACTGCTATAATTCAAGATGAATAGACTAGAAGTTTTTCGTCAAAAAAATAAAAAAACTTTCACTTTTAAATATAACTTGCGTGTACCGATCAATTACATATTTTATCACTTTAACTTGATTTACCACTTTTTTTGTTTCCTTTTGTTTTTTGTTTGGTTTTCTTATTTATTCTCCTCTTTTTCGTTTTTATTTTTTTTCATTTTGGTTTGTCTTTTATTCATTTCATTGTTTTCATCGGATTTTCTTTTTTACTTGGTTTTCAAAGTTTTTTTTGTACTTTGTTTCTTTATTATTTTTGCCTTTTTCCATAATTTCTAGCATTTGTTTCTACAGTTTTCTTTTCCTTTTCTTTTTTCTCTTTGGTTTATTTTGTTTCCTTTTGAATTTCCATTGTTTTGGTTTCCTTTGTTTCTTTTGATGTCAATTCTACTTTTTTCTATAAGTCAACAACATTTTTTGAATACACATTTAACATTTTTCCAAGACAAAATTAATTTTTTAATACATGGTCAATATTTTTCTATACATATTCTAAACATTTTTGAAAGCTTAATTAACATGTTTCAGATACAAGATTAAATTTTTCAAATACATGGTCATTTTTCTATACACACTTTTAAACTTTTTCTAATGGTTCACTAACTTTTTCAAATATACGATTAAGATTTTATAATACATGGTCAACATTTTTCTGCGAACATTTAATATTTTCAAAATATTTGATTTACAATTTAAAATGCAATATTATATTTTTAACACATGATCAAATTTTTTCTAAACATATTTAACATTTTTCAAATGCTTGTTGAATATTTTTCAAATAAATGTTCAACTTTTTTTCAAATCCTTGATTAACATTTTTCAATACATGATCAACATTTTCCCCTCATTTTATAATACTGGGTCAGCAAATTTTCTATAAAAATTTAACATTTTTCACATGGTTTATTAACATTTCTTAAATATTTGTTCAAAAAAGTTCAAATATTTGAATAATATTTCTTAAATTTAACATTTTTCATCATTTTTTATTACATGGTCAATATTGTTTCTATACACGTTTAACATTTTCAAATGCTTAATTATCATATTTAAAGTACTTTTTCACCATCTTTTCAAATGCTTATTACAACGATTATATACATGATTATTATTTTTCAACATTTTTAATGAATGGTCAACATTTTTTCTATACACATTTAACATCACCAAATGCCAGATTAACATTTTTCAAAAAACAAATTCAATATTTTTTCAAATATTTGATTAACAATTTTTAAATTCATAATAATTTGTTTTCATACGCATTAGATATTTCTTATACATTATTGTTATACGTGATAAACATTTTTTCTATGCACATTTAACCTTTTTTTCAAAGGCTTGATGAACAGGTTTGAAATGTTTAACGTAGGGTGATTTTTGTAGTATATTTATTCAGAATATTTGGAGTATGAATAAAAGTAAAAGAAGAAAGCAAAAAAACCAAAACACCAAAACATGAGAAAAAACAAAACAATAACACGAGAAAAACAAAACAGAAAATGAGGCTGTTGTTTCCGCGCGCATGGCCCGGCCCAACTCCCGCCACCTTTCAGAGAGGCTTCTTATCGTCTCACTGAATGCGAGATATAGGGGCGCCCGCTTATGAGCGCCAAATCCTATAAAGGAAAAAGTGTACTGGGCGCATACACCCACGACTGAACGGCCCTTCGCACTTAGGTCTTTATGTGCGAACCAACCTGTGTTGGATGGCTAGGAGGACAGTGGCATCCCCAACCCATCAGGGTTCAAATCCTGGTGCTCGCATTTTGCTGAATTTATTTCAGGATTTTTGGCGATGCGTGTTCAGTGGGAGGAAACATTCCCGTCAAATCACTAATGATATGCCAGCTCAGTCTCTCACCCAGGGGACCCAGGTTCAACCCTAGAATCTAGACTTTTTGCTCCCCTTTTCTCTATTAGATAAGATGCCTGATTGGGCCAGCCCAACGTGGCCTACAACACTTATTTTTTCTTACTTTTTTCACTTCTTTTACATTCGCTTTGTATTTTCTTCTTTTGGCTTTATTTCAAAATACTATAAATATTTTAATTATAAAAATCACTTATATGCGGACTTTGAAAGAATGTTAATCATGCATTAAACAAATGTCAAGCTTGTATAAAGAAATGGTTTCATTATATACAAACAAGGACAGTGTGTACAGAAAAATAATAATATTTTTTTTTCATTCTTTAGTAAATGTTAGTCGTGCATTTAAAAATTTTAAATGTGCATAGAAAATGTTTATGACATATATATATATATATATATATATATATATATATATATATATATATATATATATATATATTTTTATACAAAACATATACAATGTGTATGGAACAAAGTAGACATAAAAATTATAAGTTTTCAAAAATATTATCATGTATCATGTTGTTAAATGTGTATGTAAAAAATGTTACTAATGTATACAAAAAAGTAGAATGTGTATAAAAGTAGTAGACATAAAAATAAATAGGTTTTGGAAAATGTTAACCATGAAATTGGAATGTATTAAGCGTGTATATAAAAATGTTTCTGATGTAGAAAAAATGTACAATGTTGCTGATACAAGCTTTACGTAAACCAATGGCTTGACTTTAATTTTCATATTGTTTTAAATTGTTTCCATAATTTTTTTTCTTGAGAATAATGATGTTGATATGCAACCTTCAACATTTGGTATGCATGCCCTTACAAATTGATTGTTTTCGATGGAGTTGTCTAATATGTTTGCGACCAAATTAATACTTGACTTGGATTAAAAAAAACACATATATCAAGGAGGCAAAAATAATGCTCTTTTGCAAATGCTATTTTCATCGTAATGCAAGTATTTGTTGGGCACCATCGAGGAGGAACGACAACAAATGCGTAAAGAGATACTTGCAACTAGATTCCGAGGTGGGCTAAGCTTGGGCCTGCTTTCTTTGTTTCTTCAGAGTTCATACTCTGTCAGCAGATAACTCTAGAGCGCCTAGACTGTCTTGATCTTGCATTCCCCCTTACTTCGTATTAAAGAATGGCCTATGGCCCTTCGAGATACTTGCAACTAGATAGATATTTATATTGTCTAAATTGGAAACACCTTGAATACACTTCAAAAATCGTCACGTCTTTATGTTTTTGTGCAACATCACTTATCATTTTGTTTTTCATGTGACATCGTTCACGATTTCAAGAGATTTACCGATGTCTCGAGAGTGTGTATGAGAGGTGATTTTTTCGCTCCCATTGTAACGCACGGGCATGTTTGCTAGTAATTTATAAGATTTTTAAAATACATGGACCTTTTTCAAAGTCATTAATATTTTCCAAATTCAAGACCATTTTTTGTATTCATGATTACTCTTCAAATTCATGAACCTTTTTTAAAATTTACAAAGTTTTTTGAAATCTGTATACTTTTTAAAAGTCGTCACCTTTTTTTAAACTCATGAATAGTTTTCCAAATTTTTTCTTTTTAAAATTTTATGAACTTTTTCACAAAGCAAACAGTCAACGGAGGACGAACCAAAGAACAAGCGATCAAAGAGCTCTTTTTTTAGGGGTGAGCAACTCGAGAGCTGATCGAGGGACAGGGCCGGTCTTGAGATTTTAGGGGCCCGGGGCGGAAACAAAACTCAGGGGCCCCTTAACGTAACGTCATTACAATGAAAATATACACAAATTACCATGAACATCATGCATCCATGTCTATCATTAGATGCATCATGAATTTAATTTTCATATTCTATAACTTTAGTATTATAGATGTTGATATTTTTAATATAAATATGGTCAACTTTACAAAGTTTTTCTTCAGACAAATCTTATATGCAGAATAAAAAGGATCAGAGAAAGTGCTTTCGCTAAATGTCAAATATTGATTTTCCTACAGAAAAAGGCGAGGTGGCATTGTCTACGGCACCCCGGCGACACCCTCGGTATCTCTAGTGGCCGGGAGTTGAAGGTTGATAGTTGTGGGTGTCAATGGGGTCGCTAATGCCAAAGAAGGGGTCACTAAAGTGATGGCTGCAGAGGTGGCGTCCCGGCGATGGAGGAAGTCGCTTGGGCAAGAAGACGCGGCAGTGCAACCCCAATCAAGGGTAGTGGTGGATGGTGGTTCGGCCATTACGAGAGGACAAATCTGACTTTGCGGGATGGCGGAAAGATCGACTCATGCCAAAAAAGAGAGGCAGCTGAATAGCAGGCCAAAAGAATTGCATCAAAGGTTGAACAATGCAAGCCATGCATCATGTATCTTGTAGAGGATCAATCGGCCTTGTGAGGTTCCCCTCCCCTCCCCCCCCCCGCGTCGTCTCCTCCGAGGCGACTCGGGGGCCAACCCTAGCCGCCGCGTTTAGCGCCCCCTCCCTTCCCCACCCCTCCGCCGCCACCAGAGGAGCCCATCGGCGTGCCCGTGCGGCTCTGATGAAGGTGGCGGCAGGGATCTTGGCGGCTCCACCTCGTGTGGAGGGCCTTGGCTTCGGGCGGCGGCCCGGACGGCGGTGCGTCGCGGCTCTGTCTTGCGGCGGCGGCGGCGCGGTGCAGTGGGCTGCCTCCCTGGCCGTGTGGGCGGCGCGAGGCGGCGGTCGTCGGCTGCTGCGCGACCCTCGCTGGTCGGTGTGCCATGGAGAAGAGGCGCCAACAACTTCGATCTACTCCGATTTGGCGCCGATCCCGTCCCCGCAGCTCTGGTCGGCAGTTCTTGGCGTCGGCTGCTGGATCTGGTGGGTGGGTGCGGATCCGGAAACCCCGGCGGCGCGCGGCCACATCAAGACGCCGCCTTTGGGCGTCGTTTTCCTTGTTGGAGGCTTCGGTGGGATTCCTCTTCCTTCTACCCCACCCATGAGCTCGGTGAAAGCCTCGGTCCCTTTTCTGGCGACAACAGATTTTGGTGGCGTGTTCCTTCTGAAGGTGTCGTCCGGGATGGCTCAAGTGGTGGTGGAGTTGGGTGTGGTTCGACGGCGGCATTTTGGTGGCTCGATCTCATCGTGGGCATATCTTGCTCGGTCCGTGTGGAATGCTTCAACCTCTGGTGCAAGGGGATTGGGGTCCCTGCCTCAGTGCCGGCGGTAAGCCTTCGGCGTTGGCGATTCCGATCCTTGACCGGGGCATGGTGTTGCATCCTTTTGGCCTTCTCTGATGTTTCAGCGCCTTCGTCCGACAACTCTCGTTCGGTGCTCTGCCTTGCTGCTGCCAACAATGGTGTTTGGATGGTCGGTTCTCCGTTTTATGTGGGTATGTTCCTGGTGCCTCTCATTTGGCCGCTTGGGCACTTTGATTTGGGTTCTAGGGTGAACCACTTCGTCGGCCGCCGGTGCGGCACCCGTCGAGCCTGGGTGAAAGGGTAGGGACCCTTTGTGGCGGCGGAGTTAGATCATGTGCTGCCCCTGTTTGGTCCTTTGGTGGCACACAATGACACAAAACATGCATGGTGGTGCCCCTCTCCCGCCGCCTTAGTAGGTTAGCTAGTTTCGGCCTTGCTGCGTTCAATGGCAAGGGTGTTGTTCTCTTTGTCTTCGAGTTGTTCTACTGAGCTCATTGTTTCTTTTTTCCGCTCTCGTTTTTCTTTCTTGTTGTAAGTTGCAGTCTTTTACTTCCTGGCCGGTTGATGGCTTTGTTAATTCAAAGCCGGGCTCTTCTTGAGCCTTCATTCTAAAAAATGTATCTCTTAGAGAATGATAATACGGTATACCTCCGTGATTGCCTGACTGAATGCTCGGCTCGGCGATGACGGTATGACACCTAGAGATTCTGGACGACGTTGAACAAAAAACACGCATTAATAATTATAACACGGATATGCATCTAAGGAACAGCAATATGCCATACCTTGCTGATGTGCGTCAATGTGTGGGATTACCCATACAAGGTCTGCAGACGGGCAGCAAGCAAACGGCGTGATGGCCCCGGCAATTGAAATTGGCGGCAGCGGCGAACTAGATTAGGAACAAAATTAGCAGGAGGCGGCAATATGGCGGCGGCGGCCTGGGGTTGCGAATTGCTGCGTGATTGGAATAGAAAGGGGTGTGGGGTAGCATGATCGATCGCCTTCCTATTTTTCTAGAGAAACGAATCGATCAGTCGGGATCGCCCTGCGTGCAAGGTGCCTGTGCTTGCGCAGCGTGAAGCCCATCCATTGTGTTTTTTTCTGACCGATGGCAGAACCATAAGCCTAAGCCTAACTACATGCCTGGTCGGGGGCCCCTCAACATTGGGGGCCCGGGGCGACCGCCCCCCTGCCCCCCCTTCCGGGCCGGCCCTGTCGAGGGAGTGGATGGAGGTATCCTCATTAGCGTTCTTCTCTGAATGCTAATTAGGCCCAGCGGTTAACATTCGCTCTGTGCAACAAGGACGAGATTCAAACTTTGAAGCTCCATCTTTCTGGCTCTCTCAAACCGCGACTCGTACCCTGCTGCCGCCATTGGTTCTTCTGTTGACGCCATCGAACCCCAAGTACAAGACCACCATTTTTTTTGACGGTGCTACGGCGGGTTTACGCCGGCCTGAACCATTTTCATTATAGATAAGAGTAGGATACAACACAGCAGGTGCAATAGATTGCACATAATACACACCAGAAGTTACAAGGAACAACGGAGACACAAGAAGAAGAACCAGAAGTGAGTGAGACACACATCCAACATCAAGAATTGAGCACCTAGGCAGACCGAGAAGAGCAGGAGCTACCTTTGTTGGATCAGTCGAAAGGAGATCCGCCACCGAGAAGACGTAGAGAAGAAGTCACCAGCTGCTTTGCGATCACTCAGCACCTTGAAGAGCTAGGAGAGTCTCAGCCACCATCGAAGGGCCTCCAACTGCCTAGGCACGTCATGACAAAGAGAGTCATAGACCATGCCGAAGGGCACTGACCCGCCGAGACAGCCCTGCACCTCCTCTAGGCCACACCATGGCCACCATCACAAATAGAGGGATCCAAAGCACAAGGCAACAAAACCTCATGCATCGTCGAAGGACATCGAAAACCGAGACCTCATCGCCACCACGAGCCCCCAAGAGAAAGGCCCACCCTCAGAATGACCAAGGCGCCGGTCGCTACCATAGATCACTTCCACCGCCACCACCAAACAACCCCATCACCCAACAACCGCTTCATCTCAAACATCAGGCAGCCAACCGCGGATCCGTGACTCCAAAACAACGGCCCCAAGGGGGAAAACGCCATCAAAGATGCCATCATCGCCTGATCCAGAGAAGGATCATAGGCTTTCACCCCGAGCACCGAAAGAGTGAGAATAGGAGCTCCCCAATGACGCCTTCATGAAGGGAAGTGGCGCCAAAAGGCGTCGCCGTCATTGTTGCCAACAAGGTCGACAATAGGCTTTCGCCTGGAGCATCCCATCCCGCTCTTCTCCGCGTGGCTAGCCGCCGAGTCCGGCAACGCAGGCCTCCTTACCCAGCTTCGGACCACGAAGAAGCGCCCCGCCACGCCCGTAGGAGCCGTCTGGCCACGCCGCCACCTCGAGCACCTGCACATACCGGAGCCAAGGAGGAACTTGCTGCAGCCTGCACGCAATCCCTCTCTGCCATCCACTACACTCGACCGCCACCACAGCAGACGGCGCCGACAGCACCACCGCCGACCCCCCAGTCACAGCCCCGATGACCAACAGCCATGTGAACCGCTGCCCAAGAAGCCAGATCTGGAGCAGAGGATCTGCCCAGACAGAGCAAGGCAGCACACCCAGCCACCGCACCGCCAGAGAGCTGTGCTGCCCAGCACCTCCGTGTCACTCCGCCGTCCCCCGGTCGCAGCCATGGGACCGCCGGCCGAGGTAGCCGCCTCCCCCAGGGAGCCAGATCTGGCGCCGAAGCTCCCAGGGACAGCAGCCGTGGGTTCCCCGGACGACCAGCCCCCTCGTCTCCGCACCGCCCGCGCCGCTGCACCGTGCCACCGCTGGACGCACGCGAGCCAGCGCGCCAAGACAAGGTTACCGCAGGTCGCACGCGAATCCCCACCGCCAGGACGCGCCCCGCGCCGCCACGCCCGCACGAGAGGAATGAAGACTGTCCCCGCCGCCGCCAGCGCCGCACGGGCTTTGCCCAGAGACGCCCTCAGGCGGCGGCGGCGGGAGGAGCCTGAGTGGTGGAGGAGTCGGCGGCGGCTAGGGTTTCTCCCGGGCCGCCCGCGCGGGAGCAACACGGTAGCCTCCTGGTCGGCTAGAGTGTACCATTAGCGCCTACACCCGCGTCCTCAGCTTTTGTCTTGGTGTTTTTTTTATTTTTATTTTTTGCTTTCCCTATTGCTCAAATTGGACATCCGCAAAGTCTTTGACTCTGTCCGTTAGAAGTACATTCTTGACCTTCTTCGTCGATGGGGTTTCCCGGAACGCTTCCGGGATTGGGTGGCGACTCTGTTATCCACCTCTATCTCGCGTTAGCTTCTTAACTGTATTGATGGGCCTCCGATCACTCATGATCGTGGGCTGAGGCAGGGGCCCCACTCTCGCCCTTGCTCTTTGTCCTCGCCATCGACCCGCTCCAACAAGTCCTTGACACGGCCACGAATAAAGGCTTTCTTCACAAGATTCGTGGAAGAGGTTTCACTGTCCGTACCTCCCTCTAACCGACGACGCGACAATATTCATCACCCCCCCAAGCATGACGTTGAGAACCTTGCTGCTATCCTTCACTCCTTCATACCTCGATGATATCCTGCACCAACTTTATGAAGAGCTTTGTTGTCCCTATTCGCTGCAACCATCTCAACCTTGATGATATCCTGTGTACCATTCTTGTCATTCAAACGTCCTTCCCATTGAAATACCTGGGCCTGCCGCTTTCCATATGGCAGCTTAAGAGGATCGACTTCCAGCACCTCGAGGACAAGGTTGCAGCCAAGTTACCGCTTGGGCAAGGGAGAAACATCACCACCATAGGCCGAGGGGCTTTGGCGAAGTCCGTTCTCACCTCACAAGTCATTTACCACATCACCCCCTCGTGGTTCCCCCTGGAGTGGTTCGGAGTGTTAACAAGATCGAGCATGCGTTCCTCTGGTCGGCTAAGAGCACCACCACTGGAGCAAAATGTAAGGCTAACTGGGACACCGTCTGTTGGCCCACAGACCTTGGTGGGCTTGGGATCCTCCACCTAGGTAAATTTGCGAGGGCCCTTCGTCTCAGGTGGCCGTGGTTGGAATAGAAGGAACCAACCAAGCTTTGTGTCGGGATGGGGAACCCTTTCAACGACATCGACATGGCCATATTATATGCTTCCACCGTTATCCGGGAACGGAGGAAAGACACCTTATGTGGAAAAGGTGCGACAAATACGTAGGATTGTCCGCGAACTAGTCTTGCATCAACATTATGTTCCCAAAGGCTCAGTTTCGAGGGATGCAAAGAAGGCCGACGATCGATCCTCGCCGTCTCTTGTGGTTCCCATCCTCGAGCTCCTTCATGGCTAGGACTGCCACCATCTGCTGCCGATGGCGCTCGAACATCGACTCTACGGACGAGGACAAATCCTCGAGCAAAAATTCTTCGCAAGGGCTCAAATCCATCTACAAAATTGCACATGAAGACGCATGAACGGAAATTCATCTACTGCGATCGATCTAGAAGGGGTAGAAAAGGGGGCTCACCGCCTGTGGTCGATCCAGGGCGCCGGCGACCCGGGGGCGGTTCAGCGAATCAGGGCGGCCGGCGCCTCGGTGGCGGTCGATCCAGGCGGTGGCGACCGGGGCGGCTCGGCTCGGCAGATCCGGGGCGCCGGTGAAGCGGGTCAGTGGACCCGGGTCTAGTGCAGCCCGTCGGCATGATTCCATCAGCAGAAATGGCCAGAAGGTGGCGGGAGGGCGGCAACGGTGCCGGGTGGCTGCGGGATGGGGGTGGGGAACGCGGGCGCTGAAATGTCCCTCCGCCAACTGCTTTCGCAAGATACAGGGCACCGGCGGGGTGGTGTGTGTCGTGGGGGGCTGAGTTTTCACGGGTCGGAGGGGGCAATTTACCGCACCCTCAGAAGTTTTTAAGGGTCTTGCGTTTACAGTGTCTGTTCGGGCCACTTTTTTGCGCAAGACTGTGAACTAGCGATTATTTTGTGGGTCGGCGTGATATAATAGGTCTGCTAGAGATGCTCTTAGGTAGTCTCCAATTTTTTCAAGCCCTTAAATATTAACAACGTGCTAGCTCCTGTGAAGCACCCGTTGAGTTATTAACTCTCCAATATCGTAGGAATGCTTTCTCCACTAAAGCATCGTTTAGTTCTGCTTCATACACTTTGAAAAGTAGATTTTGCATGAGTTATTCCTTTTTGAACCGGCACGACGAGATGGATACCTCGGAGCACACCGAGAATCCCTCCAACCAACCGTCTTCTAGTTCTACTCCTGCAAGTGACACGCATATGACTCAAGTGCAGCGACAGGAACTCTTGAGTATTGTTTCTCATGGTACACCCAGGACTAGTTCTATGCCTTTGGCGGTGACACCTTCTAACTCTTCACCACAGACACCACGAGGCATTCAGCTCGTCGCGAAACTACAAGCAAATTTCGCGCTACGCGGATGTCTCGAACGTACAACCACTCCGTGGACCGAGACTAAATCGCAGTTGTCATCGCCTACGCGGATGACAGCTTCGCTGCCCACTGACCCATGTCGGTGCAGGCCACGGGCGGCGTGGCGGGGCGCCCGGACACGACGCCAGTGTGAACCAATACAGAGCGGCATTGGATGACACAACACATCTGGATCACACGATTCATACAGTTGCAGGCGTTTAAAGATTAGCGTTGGAGATGCCCTTACCAGCAGGCCGCTTGGTAACTGATGTTCTCAGTCCAGTAGGACCTAGCACGTACCAAGGAGGGACCAGCAACATGTGGCTAAAAAGTATATTCTTTTGAGACCAAACCTTCTTTTTTTGAGCGTCGAGATGATACATAAAGTTTCATATATACACGCCAAGATACACTCATCAGAAGCGCCTCGTCGTCGGCGGGAACGTCTCCTCCCACTGAAAGCGCATCGCCGGAAATCCTGAAATAAATTCAGGAATAATGCGAGCACCAGGATTTGAACCCTGGTGGGTTGGGGATACCACTGTCCACCTAACCAACTCAACCACATGTTGATTCGCGAGACCAAACCTTCTACTCCTATATATTAACACAATAAAATGTTGCACCATCCACGAATAAAACAAAGGAAATAATTAAAATTAGCGGATCGTTAGATTAATTTGTTGACATGGTCTTTTGAAGTTGCTCACTGATTAGAGTCTGCGTCCATGTATTTGCAAGGGATATTATACGCGTGTGTGTGTCTGTCTAAACGTGTACTCATATCCAACTTGCATGCTTTGAACGTTGAATGGTTCTGTTCCTTGACGCGGCAGAAACGTAGAGCAAGCAAACAGCATCGAAGGTTTTGTTGTACAATTTCCAAGTTGACGGACTTCAAAGTTACGAGGTAAGCGAGCTGTGCTGGGAGCCTGGGTCCACACATCGTGACAAATAAATTAACGAGCCATCGTCGTCCATCGATCGATCGCGACATCACATGACCAGACGACCGAGCGCTGGGCACTACAGGCACAAGTGGCTCGAGAGACAAGTCATGATTTGTCATGGTTACTTGACTCGCTCTGAGTACAAGATATTCTAACAGATCTGTTCTACGTAAGCACATATGCCCGTGCGTTGCAACGCGCGCCGAATAAGTATCAATTCTTCCTAACATGAAATAGAATTGCACTTTCAGCCAATTCCTTTTTGCAATACTGCTAACAAATGTATGGATTGTTTGGTTTGCAACTTTTTTATTTTATTTTGCCCTCCACTATGTCATATGCTTTCCACTGACAATGATGTACTAATTGTCTGCGCTTAATGCAAGACGTACGTAGTGGAGAGACAGAAGGACCTGTGATATTGGGTTAACCGTTATGACTGGTTCATTAATCAAAAGATGAAAACCGGAAACATGAATAATTATATTAATTATTTTTTCTAAACCTGGGACAGTTTTCTCATGTGAAATCTTCTCAGAAAGATCTATCAAATTGCATAACTAACTTGTTATGAGACATTAACTGTTATGTTGCATTATGAGTTATCCCATGTGCATGCATGATATTACATAAGAAAACTTGTTATGAGACATGAACACCGAAAAAAAGATGCATATAGAAGTATATTATGGGTGCTCGCGTGATGCATATATTCAACAAATGTCTGCGTGCTTGCGTATAAATAATTCTAGGGAATGCCTTAATGTAGTTTCTTTTGAATATACCGAGAAAAAAAGGAGCTTGCTTTACTTACGTGCATGTTCATGACATGTCAACATGTCGTATTGTACTGGTGCTGCAAATTTTAATCCTTTCCTTCCCCGGTTGATTTTTTCCTTCTAATAGCAAGGCGAGTTTAATTCCTTCAAGGAAATCCTGATTAAGTCCTTTCCTTCTTTAGGCAAGGTGAGCTTTATTCCTTCCAGCCAACCATGCATGCATTTCCCTTTCAATCCTCCATCCTCCAGCCAACAAGCGTGCATGTATCTTATTTGTTGGCCCTTTCTCTTGTTGTTTCTTCAGACTACTCGTGGATGTATTTAAATTGGTAAGATGTTATCTAAAAAAGTGAGGTGGGATTAATCGGTACCATTAGATATATAGAAGCGACGTGGGCTATTTAACTACTAAACGAATCCAATATTGTCACAGATCAATAATCTAGCTCAGTTGGTTGCGTCCTGGTAGTTTAGAGTGGACATATGTTAGCTAGGTGGCTTGGCTGGTGCTTGCGGACTCTAACTAAGCGGTAAGGGTCCTTGTAATGCAAATTATTTTAGATTAGAAGCAATTTTTTTTATGTATAACGAAAAAATTCTACGACGGACGAAAAAACAGATGACGCACGAAAAACGGCCATGGACCAGAAAAAGTGGAGAAACAATCCTCCCATTAATATTAGGTAAAGATAAAGATAAAGATATGATACGATTGTTGGTACTTGGTACAACCCCATTACCATGTGAGTTTTGCCAAAGAAAACTTGTCTTAAACTTAAGACCTCTTGGCTCGGATACCACATTGAATTCATGCTCTGGTACCACATTGAATTCATATTGCACTCAACTGATCCAAAAGTCATAACTGATGGAAAGAGATGGGCAATATATATATTTCAACGACTTGGGGGGTGCGGGGATGATTCCCCTTACCGTAGCAAGCCGCATCCCATCTCCTCCAGCCTTGCACCTGTTGGGGAACGTTGCAGAAAATTAAAATTTTTCCTACGGCTTCACCAAGATCCATCTATGAGTTCATCTAAGCAACGAGTAACGGGAGAAAGATGACATCTACATACCACTTGTAGATCGCGTGCGGAAGCTTGCAAGGTGATGATGGAGTCGTACTCGAACGTGATTCAGATCACCGATGCCAAGTGCTTGAACGGACAGCACCTCCGCGTTCAACACACGTGCGGGGACGATCGGCGTCTCCTCCTTCTTGATCCAGCAAGGGGAAGGAGAGGTTGAGGAAGACAGCTCCACCGGCAGCACGACGGCGTGATGATGGTGGAGAAGCGATCTCGGCTGTGGCTTCACGAGCTCTACGGAGGAGGAGATGTGTTGGGGAGGGAGGGCTGCGCCTTGGGAGTTGTGTACAGCAGCCCCCTCCCCCCCTTTATATAGGCCCCAGGTGGCGGCCCCTGAGATCCAATCTCCGGGGGCGGCGGCAAGGGGTGGAGTGCCCCCAAGCCGGTGGGCGCCCCACCCCTAGGGTTTCAACCCTAGGCGCGGGTGGGCCTAGGGGCGCACCAGCCCCTGTGGGCTGGTTCCTTCCCCTCTGGCCCATGGGGCCCTCCGGATAGGTGGCCCCACCGGTGGACCTCGGGACCCTTCCGGTGGTCCCAGTTTTCTGAAACCCCAAACTTTCCCGATGGCGAAACACCACTTCCTATATATTATTCTTTACCTCCGGACCCTTCCGAACTCCTCGTGACGTCCGGGATCTCATCCGGACTCGAACAACATTCGGTGGTCACATACTTGACTTCCTACAAACCCTAAGCGTCCACCGAACCTTAAGTGTGTAGACCCTACGGGTTTGGGAGACACGCAGACATGACCGAGACGACTCTCGGGCAATAACCAACAGCGGGTCGGATATCCATGTTGGCTCCCACATGCTCCTCGATGATTTCATCGGTTGAACCACGATGTCGAGGATTCGATCAAACCACATATGCAATTCCTTTGTCAATCGATGCGTTACTTGCCCGAGACCCGATCGTCGGTATCCCAATACCTTGTTCAGTCTCGTTACGGCAAGTCACTTTACTCGTTCATAATGCATGATCCGTGGCCAACACCTTGGTCACATTGAGCTCATTATGATGATGCATTACCGAGTGGGCCCAGAGATACCTCTCCGTCATACGGAGTGACAAATCCGCCTCGATCCGTGTCAACCCAATGATACTTTCGAGATACCGTAATGCACCTTTATAGTCACCCGATTCGTTGTGACGCTTTGATACACCCAAGGCACTCCTACGGTAACCGGAGTTACGATCTCATGGTCGAAGGAATAGATACTTGACATTGGCAAAGCTTCTAGCAAACGAACTATCCGATCTTTTATGCTATGCTTATGATTGGGTCTTGTCCATCACATCATTCTCCTAATGATGTGATCCCGTTATCAACGACATCCAATGTCCATAGTCGAAAACCATGACTATCTATTGATCACAACGAGCTAGTCAACTAGAGGCTCACTAGGGACTCATTGGGTCTAAGTGTTCACACGTGTATTACGATTTCGGATAATACATTTATAGCATGAACAAAAGACAATTATCATGAACATTGAAATATAATAATCCTTTTATTATTGCCTCTAGGGCATATTTCCAACAGTCTCCCACTTGCACTAGAGTCACCAATCTAGTTACATTGTGATGAATCGAACACCCATAAAGTTCGGTGTTGATCATGTTTTGCACGCGAGAGAGGTTTAGTCAGCGGATCTGCGACATTCAGATCCGTGTGCACTTTGCAAATCTCTATGTCTCCATCTTGAACATTTTCGCGGATGGAGTTGAAACGGCGCTTGATGTGCTCGGTCTTCTTGTGAAACACGGCTCCTTGGCTAGGGCAATAGCTCCAGTGTTGTCACAGAAGAGTTTGATCGGCCCCGACGCATTGGGTATGACTCTAGGTCGGTGATGAACTCCTTCATCCAAATCGCTTCATGTGCTGCCTCCGAGGCCGCCATGTACTCCGCTTCACACGTAGATCCCGCCACGACGCTCTCGCTTGCACCTGCACTAGCTTCGCTCCACCATTCAACATATACACGTATCCGGTTTGTGACGAGAGTCATCCAGATCCGAGTCGAAGCTAGCGTCGGCGTAACCCTTCTGACGAGCTCTTCGTCTCCTCCATAAACGAAAACATGTCCTTTGTCCTTTTCGGTGCTTCAGATATTCTTGACCGCTGTCCGGTGTTCCTTGCGGGGTTACTTTGGTATCTTGCAACCAAACTTACGGGAAGGTTTACATCGGTGCAGTACACAGCATGGCATACATAATAGATCCTATGGCTGAAGCATAGGGGATGACACTCATCTCTTCTTTATCTTTTGCCGTGGTCGGTGACTGAGCCGAGCTCAATCTCACACCTTGTAACATAGGCAAGAACCCCTTCTTGGACTGATCCATTTTGAACCTCTTCAAAATCTTATCAAGGTATGTGCTTTGTGAAAGACCTATGAGGCGTCTCGATCTATCCCTATAGATCTTGATGCCTAATATATAAGCAGCTTCTCCAAGGTCCTTCATTGAAAAACACTTGTTCAAATAGGCCTTAATGCTGTCCAGGAGTGTCGTATCATTTCCCATCAAGAGTATGTCATCTACATATAACAGAGAAATGCTACGGAGCTCCCACTCACTTTCTTGTAAACGCAGGCTTCTCCATAAGTCTCAATAAACCCAAACGCTTTGATCATCTCATCAAAGCGAATGTTCCAACTCGAGATGCTTGCACCAGTCCATAAATGGATCGCTGGAGCTTGCATACTTTGTTAGCGTTACGAGGATCGACAAAACCTTCCGCTGCATCATATACAGCTCTTCCTTAAGATGCCCGTTAAGGAATGCCGTTTTGGCGTCCATCGCCATATCTCATAATCATAGTATGCGGCAATTGCTAACATGATTCGGACGGACTTAAGCTTCGCCACGGAGAGAATGTCTCGTCGTAGTCAATCCCTTGAACTTGTCGATAACCCTTAGCGACAAGTCGAGCTTATATATGGTAACATTACCATCCGCGTCCGTCTTCTTCTTAAAAATCCATTTATTTTCTATCGCTCGCCGATCATCGGGCAAGTCTGTCAAAGTCCATACTTTGTTTTCATACATGGATTCTATCTCGGTTTCATGGCTCCAAGCCATTTGTTGGAATCCGGGCCGCCATTGCTTCTTCATAGTTCAAGGTTCATCGTTGTCTAGCAACATGATTTCCATGACAGGTTGCCGTACCACTCAGTGCGGAACGTGTCCTCGTGGACCTTGAAGTTCAGAGTAACTTGATCCAAGTACCTTGATCATCATCAACGTTTTCCTCTTGGTTGGTGTGGGCATTACAGAACGGTTTCTGCGCTGCACCACTTTCCCGTTCGAGAGGTAGTACTTCATCGAGCTCTACTTTCCTCCCACTTACTTCTTTCGAGAGAAACTCTTTCTCTAGAAAGCATCCGTTCTTAGCAACAAAGATCTTGCCTTGGATTTTAAGTAGAAGGTATACCCGACAGTTTCCTTAGGGTATCCTATGAATCGCATTTTTCCGACTTGGGTTCGAGCTTTTCAGTTGAAGTTTCTTGACATAAGCATCGCATCCCCAAACTTTTAGAAACGACAGCTTAGGTTTCTTTCCAAACCATAATTCATACGGTGTCGTCTCAGCGGATTTAGGCGGTGCCCTATTTAAAGTGAATGTAGCTGTCTCTAGAGCGTATCCCCAAAATGATAGTGGTAAATCGGTAAGAGACATCATAGACCGCACCATATCCAATAGAGTGCGATTCGACGTTCGGACACACCGTTTATTTGAGGTGTTCGGTAGCGCGTGAGTTGTGAAACGATTCCACATTTCCTTAAGTGTGTGCCAAATTCGTGACTTAAATATTCTCCTCCACGATCGATCGTAGGAACTTTATCTTTCATCACGTTGATTCTCCACCTCACTCTGAAATTCCTTGAACTTTTCAAAGGTCTCAGACTTGTGTTTCATTAAGTAGACATACCCATATCTACTTAAGTCATCGGAGAGTGAGAACATAACGATATCCTTCGTGAGCCTCAACGCTCATTGGACCGCACACATCGGTATGTATGATTTCCAACAAGTTGGTTGCTCGCTCCATTGTTCCGGAGAACGGAGTCTTGGTCATTTGCCCAAGAGGCAAGGTTCGCATGTGTCAAACGATTCATAATCAAGAGACTCTAAAAGTCCATCAGCATGGAGCTTCTTCATGCGCTTGACACCAATGTGACCAAGGCGGCGATGCCACAAGTATGTGGGACTATCGTTATCAACTTTACATCTTTTGCATCCACACTATGAACATGTGTAATATTACGCTCGAGATTCATTAAGAATAAACCATTGACCATCGGAGCATGACCATAAAACATATCTCTCATATAAATCGAACAACCATTATTCTCGGACTTAAATGAGTAGCCATCTCGTATCAAGCGAGATCCGGATAGAATGTTCATGCTCAAACTTGGCACTAAATAACAATTATTGAGGTTTAAAACTAATCCCGTAGGTAAATGTAGAGGCAGCGTGCGACGGCGCGTCACATCGACCTCGGAACCATTCCCGACGCCATCGTCACCTCGTCCTTCGCCAGTCTCCGTTTATTCCGCAGCTCCTGCTTGTGAGTTACATATGTGAGCAACGGCACGGTATCAAATACCGGGAGTTACTACGAGTCTCGGTAAGGTACACATCAATTACATGTATATCAAATATACCTTTGGTGTTGCGGCCTTCTTATCCGCTAAGTATTTGGGGCAGTTCCGCTTCGGTGCCCTTCCCTTGCAATAAAAGCACTCGGTCTCGTGCTTGGGTCCATTCTTTGACTTCTTCCCGCAGCAAGCTTACAGGCGTGGCAACATCTTTGCCGTCCTTCTTGAAGTTCTTCTTACCCTTGCCCTTCTTGAACTTAGTGGTCTTATTGACCATCAACACTTGATGTTCTTTCTTGATTTCAGCCTCTGCGACTTCAGATCGAGAACACTTCAGAATGGTCTTTACCATCCCCGCATGTTGTAGTTCATCACAAAGCTCTTGTAGCTTGGTGGGAGCGATCGGAGGATTCTGTCAATGACCGCCTCATCTGGAGGTTAATATTCAAGCTGGGTCATCTGAAGTGCAACCCGGACATCTTGAGGATGTGCTCACCGATGTAACTGTTCTCCTCCATCTTACAAGCTGTAGAACTTGTCGGAGACATCATATCTCTCGACCGGGCATGAGCTTGGAAAACTAGTTTCAGCTCTTGAACATCTCATATGCTCCGTGATGCTCAAAACGCTTTTGGAGCCCGGTTCTAAGCTGTAGAGCATGCCGCATTGAACGAGGGAGTAATCATCAGCGAGTTTGCCAAGCGTTCATAACGTCTTGGTTCTCTCGACGGAGCGGCACCTAGCGGTCCTTCTAGGACATATTGCTTCTGGCAGCTATGAGGATGATCCTCGTGTTCCGGACCCAGTCCGTATAGTTGCTGCCATCATCTTTCAGCTTGGTTTTCTCTAGGAACGTTGAAGTTCATGTTGACATTAGCGTTGGCCATTGATCTACAAGACATATTTGCAAAGGTTTTAGACTAAGTTCATGATAATAAAGTTCTTAATCAAAATTATGAACTCCCACTTAGATTAGACATCCTCTAGTCATCTAAGTGTTACACGATCCGAGTCGACTAGCCCGTGTCCGATCATCACGTGAGACGGACTAGTCATCATCGGTGAACATCTTCATGTTGATCGTATCTTCCATACGACTCGTGTTCGACCTTTCGGTCTCCGTGTTCGAGGCCATGTCCGCACATGCTAGGCTCGTCAAGTTAACCCTAAGTGTTTTCGCTGTAAAACTGTCTTACACCCGTTGTATGTGAGCGTAAGGATCCATCACACCCGATCATCACGTGGTGCTTAGAAACGACGAACTGTAGCAACGGTGCACGCTTAGGGAGAACACTTCTTGAAATTTTATAAGGGATCATCTTATTTACTACCGTCGTCCTAAGTAAACAAGATGCATAAACATAATAAACATCACATGCAATTATAAAGTTGTGACATGATATGGCCAATATCATCAAGCTCCATTGATCTCCATCTTCGGGGCTCCATGATCATCTTGTCACCGGCTTGACACCATGATCTCCATCATCATGATCTCCATCATCGTGTCTTCATGAAGTTGTCACGCCAACGATTACTTCTACTTCTATGACTAACGCGTTTAGCAATGAAGTAAAGTAGTTTACATGGCGTTCTTCAATGACACGCAGGTCATACAAAAATAAAGACAACTCCTATGGCTCCTGCGGTTGTCATACTCATCGACATGCAAGTCGTGAATCCTATTACAAGAACATGATCTCATACATCACAATTCATCATTCATCACAACTTCGGCCATATCACATCACATGATCAATCGCTGCAAAAACAAGTTAGGCGTCCTCTAGTTGTTGTTGCATCTTTTACGTGGCTGCGATTGGGTTCTAGCAAAACGTTTTCTTACCTACGAATCACCACAACGTGATTTTGTCAACTTCTATTTACCCTTCATAAGGGCCTTGTTCATCGAATCCGCTCCAACTAAAGTGGGAGAGACAGACACCCGCCAGCCACCTTATGCAACTAGTGCATGTCGATCGATGGAACCGGTCTCACGTAAGCGTCACGTAAGGTTGGTCCGGGCCGCTTCATCCCACAATACCGTTGAGCAAGAAAAGACTAGTAGAGGCAAGTAAGATGACAAGATCAACGCCCACAACAAATTTGTGTTCTACTCGTGCATTAGAGAACTACGCATAGACCTAGCTCATGATGCCACTGTTGGGGAACGTTGCGAGAAAATTAAAATTTTTCCTCGGCTTCACCAAGATCCATCTATGAGTTCATCTAAGCAACGAGTAACGGGAGAGAGATGACATCTACATACCACTTGTAGATCGCGTGCGGAAGCTTGCAAGGTGATGATGGAGTCGTACTCGAACGTGATTCAGATCACCGATGCCAAGTGCTGAGCGGACAGCACCTCCACGTTCAACACACGTGCGGGACGATCGGCGTCTCCTCCTTCTTGATCCAGCAAGGGGAAGGAGAGGTTGAGGAAGACAGCTCCACCGGCAAAGCCGACGACGGCGTGATGATGGTGGAGAAGCGATCTCGGCAGGCTTCACGAGCTCTACGGAGGAGGAGATGTGTTGGGAGGGAGGGCTGCGCCTTGGGAGTTGTGTACAGCAGCCCCCTCCTCCCCCTTATATAGGCCCCAGTGGCGGCCCTGAGATCCAATCTCCGGGGCGGCGGCCAAGGGGTGGAGTGCCCCCAAGCCGGTGGGCGCCCCACCCCTAGGGTTTCAACCCTAGGCGCGGGGTGGGCCTGAGGCGCACCAGCCCCCTGTGGGCTGGTTCCTTCCCCTCGCCCCATGGGGCCCTCCGGATAGGTGGCCCCACCGGTGGACCTCGGACCCTTCCGGTGGTCCCAGTGCTTACCGAAACCCCAAACTTTCCCGATGGCGAAACACCACTTCCTATATATTATTCTTTACCTCCGGACCCTTCCGAACTCCTCGTGACGTCCGGGATCTCATCCGGACTCAAACAACATTCGGTGGTCACATACTTGACTTCCTACAAACCCTAGCGTCACCGAACCTTAAGTGTGTAGACCCTACGGGTTCGGAGACACGCAGACATGACCGAGACGACTCTCGGGCAATAACCAACAGCGGGTCGGATATCCATGTTGGCTCCCACATGCTCCTCGATGATTTCATCGGTTGAACCACGATGTCGAGGATTCGATCAAACCACATATGCAATTCCTTTGTCAATCGATGCGTTACTTGCCCGAGACCCGATCGTCGGTATCCCAATACCTTGTTCACCTCGTTACGGCAAGTCACTTTACTTGTTCCGCAATGCATGATCCGTGGCCAACACCTTGGTCACATTGAGCTCATTATGATGATGCATTACCGAGTGGGCCCAGAGATACCTCTCCGTCATACGGAGTGACAAATCCCGCTCGATCCGTGTCAACCCAACAGATACTTTCGGAGATACCTGTAATGCACCTTTATAGTCACCCGATTCGTTGTGACGTTTGATACACCCAAGGCACTCCTACGGTAACCGGAGTTACGATCTCATGGTCGAAGGAATAGATACTTGACATTGGCAAAGCTTCTAGCAAACGAACTATCCGATCTTTTATGCTATGCTTATGATTGGGTCTTGTCCATCACATCATTCTCCTAATGATGTGATCCGTTATCAACGACATCCAATGTCCATAGTCGAAACCATGACTATCTATTGATCTGTGAGCTAGTCAACTAGAGGCTCACTAGGGACTCATTGGGTCTAAGTGTTCACACGTGTATTACGATTTCCGGATAATACATTTATAGCATGAACAAAAGACAATTATCATGAACATTGAAATATAATAATCCTTTTATTATTGCCTCTAGGGCATATTTCCAACAGCACCGCCATCGAAGGACGCCGCCAGGTGAAGCTCGTGTGTCCGACGGGGTGACTCTTCGCAACTTCCCTTGGTTCTGGGGCGGTTGATCCCGGCAGGAACCGGCGGTAGTCCGGGCGTGCCCGAGCCTTAGCATCCGGCGACGCGACGGTGGTTTCAGTGGACGGTGGTAGGCAGAGACGGAAGGGTACGACCATGCGTGCGTTGTGGTGTTCTGCTGCTTGGCTATTGCATGTTGTGGTATCCAGCCGCTTTGCGATACGATTGTGCTATGCCGTCCATGGTGAAATGGTGGGGCGGGCATGTCCATGGGAGGCACGCGTGTGGCGGCCTGATGAGCCCCCGCGAACGTTGCATGCTCATGGAAGTGGTGTTCCAATGCACTGGGCGGCGTCTTCTTTCGCGGTGTGAGGCGGGCATCAGGCGCATGACCATTATGCAGATCTATCGTGATTCTGACTAGGTGGCGCAGGCATGGCGCGGCGGCACTGCTCGAGGTTGCGGTAGCGGCGATAGTGCGATGCTGGCCGTTGGTGTCTTTGGCGGGCAGCACAGATCTGGTTCATCTTGGTGGACGACGTCCGGTGGGACAAGGTATGGGGGCTGACTTAGTCCGCCTTGGTTGCCTTCATCTTATGCGCTTCTTCCTTGCTGCATGTTCATGATGTCGGTCTGAGTCAAGCTCTGAGTCGAGATCTCAGGGCATTGTTGTATCATCGTACAGATTGGCACTGATGAGCACGTACATGGCGGTGTTCGAGCATACGCAGTGGCTGTCGTCGATAGTTACTGGGTTGTATCCCCCCCAGTCGACTGGCACTGGCTATGACATGGGTGTGGGCGCTTCTTACCATCGAGGCACCGACCCAGTCCCGGTGGCTAATGCGAGGTTATGAGTAAAGAGGGTGCCATTCGCTATTCCTACCATTGCTGGGTGGTAGTGAAGGAAATATGCCTTAGAGGCAATAATAAAGTTATTATATATTTCCTCATATCATGATAAATGTTTATTATTCATGCTAGAATTGTATTAACCGGAAACATAATACATGTGTGAATATATAGACAACCAGAGTGTCACTAGTATGCCTCTACTTGACTAGCTTGTTAATCAAAGATGGTTATGTTTCCTAACCATGAACAAGGAGTTGTTATTTGATTAACAAGGTCACATCATGAGTTGAATGATCTGATTGACATGACCCATTCCGTTAGCTTAGCACACGATTGTTTAGTATGTTGCTATTGCTTCCTTCATGACTTATACATGTTCCTATGACTATGAGATTATGCAACTCCCGTTTACCGGAGGAACACTTTGGGTACTACCAAACGTCACAACGAAACTGGGTGATTATAAAGGAGTACTACAGTGTCTCCAAAGGCGATGTTGGGTTGGCGTATTTCGAGATTAGGATTTGTCACTCCGAATGTCGGAGAGGTATCTCTGGGCCCTCTCGGTAATGCACATCACTTAAGCCTTGCAAGCATTGCAACTAATGAGTTAGTTGCGAGATGATGTATTACGAACGAGTAAAGAGACTTGCCATGAACGAGATTGAACTAGGTATTGGATACCGACGATCGAATCTCGGGCAAGTAACATACCGATGACAAAGGGAACAACGATGTTGTTATGCGATCCGACCGATAAAGATCTTCGTAGAATATGTAGGAACCAATATGGGCATCCAGGTCCCGCTATTGGTTATTGACCGAGAATAGTTCTAGGTCATCTCTACATTGTTCTCGAACCGTAGGGTCCGCACGCTTAAGGTTTCGATGACAGTTATATTATGAGTTTATGTATTTTGATGTACCGAAGGAGTTCGAAGTCCCGGATGTGATCACGGACATGACGAGGAGTCTCGAAATGGTCGAGACATAAAGATTGATATATTGGAAGCCTATATTTGGAGTTCGAATGGTTCCGGGTGAAATCGGGATTTTACTGGAACACCGGGTTACTGAAACCTCCGGGGCTATTGGGCCTTAGTGGGCCACGAGGAGAAGAGGAAGGGCCGGCCGGTGCAGGCGCGTGCCCCCTCCCCTAGTCCGAATAGGACAAGGAGAGGCGGCGCCCCTTCCCTCTTCCCCTCCCCCAATCCTACAACTAGGAAGGGGAGTCCTACTCGGTGGGAGTAGGACTCCTCCGCCGCCTCCTCCAAGCCGGCCGCACCTCCCCTTGCTCCTTTATATCTCTGGGGCAGGGGGCACCTGAACACACAAGTTTGATCTACGGATCGTTCCTTTGCCGTGTCGGTGCCCCCTCCACCATATTCCACCTCGGTCATATCGTCGCTGAAGCTTAGGCGGCTCGCTACCGAAGAACATCAAGATCGTCACCACGCCGTCGTCTTGTGGAACTCTCCCTCGACACTCGGCTGGATCGGAGTTCGAGGGACGTCATCGAGCTGTACGTGTGTCAAGAACTCGGGGGCGCCGGAGTAACGGCGCCGGGATCGGTCAGATCGCGAGGAGAACGTACAACTACTTCCTCTACGTTGTGAACGCTTCCGCTTCGGTCTACGAGGGTACGTAGACAGCACTCTCCCCTCTCGTTGTTTTGCATCACCATGATCTTGCGTGTGCGTAGGAAATTTTTTGAAATTACTACGTTACCCAACAGTGGCATCCGAGCCAGGTTTTTATGGTTTGATGTTTTGCACGAGTAGAACACAAGTGAGTTGTGGGCGATACAAGTCATACTACCTACCAGCATGTCATACTTTGGTTCAGCGGTATTGTGAGATGAAGCGGCCCGGACCGACATTACGCGTACGCTTACGCGAGACTGGTTTCACCGCTACGTAGCACTCGTTGCTTAAAGGTGACTGGCGGGTGTCTGTCTCTCTCACTTTAGTTGAACCGAGTGTGGCTACGCCCGGTCCTTGTGAAGGTTAAAACGAAGTCTATTTGACAAACTATCGTTGTGGTTTTTGATGCGTAGGTAAGAACGGTTCTTGCTAAGCCCGTAGCAGCCACGTAAAACTTGCAACAACAAAGTAGAGGACGTCTAACTTGTTTTTGCAGGGCATGTTGTGATGTGATATGGTCAAGACGTGATAAGATATAAGTTGTTGTATGAGATGATCATGTTTTGTTGAAGTTATCGACAATGGCGAAGCCCTATGGATGTCTCTTTGTTGCATAAGATGCAAGTGCCAAATAATTGCTTTACTTTATCGCTATGCGATAGCAATAGTTGCAAGAGCAATAGTTGGCGAGACAACCATGTGATGACACATTAATACAGATCAAGATGATGAAGATCATGGTGTCGTGCCGGTGACGATAGAGATCATGACAGTACTTTGGAGATGGAGATCAAAGGAGCAAGATGATCATGGCCATATCATGTCACATATTTTGATTGCATATGATGTTTATCTATTATACATCTTATTCTTGCTTTGATTGACGGTAGCATTTTAAGATGATCTCTCACTAATTATCAAGAAGTGTTCTCCCGAGTATGCACCGTTGCCAAAGTTAAATCGTGCCCGGACACCACGTGATGATCGGGTGTGATAAGCTCTCGTCCATCTACAACGGGTGCAAGCCAGTTTTGCACACGCAGAATACTCGAGTTATACTTGACGAGCCTAGCATATGCGAGATATGGCCTCGGAACACGGAGACCGAAAGGTCGGCGTGAATCATATAGTAGATATGATCAACATAAGATGTTCACCATTGAAAACTACTCCATCTCACGTGATGATCGGTTATGGTTTAGTTGATTTGGATCACGTGATCACTTAGATGACTAGAGAGATGTCTGTCTAAGTGGGAGTTCTTAAGTAATATAATTAATTGAACTTAAATTTATCATGAACTTAGTCCTGGTAGTATTTTGCAAATTATGTTGTAAGATCAATAGCTTGCGTTGTTGCTTTCATATGTTTATTTTGATATGTTCCTAGAGAAAATTGTGTTGAAAAATATTAGTAGCAATGATGCGGATTTGATCCGTGATCTGAGGTTTATCCTCATTGCTGCCTGAAAAAATTATGTCCTTGATGCACCGCTAGGTGACAAACCTATTGCAGAGCGGATCGAGGCGTTATGAGCGTTTGGCTAGCTCAATATGATGACTACTTGATAGTTTTGTGCACCATGCTTTACGGCTTAGAATCGGGACTTCAAAGACGTTTTGAACGTCATGGATCATATGAGATGTTCCAGGAGTTGAAGTTAATATTTCAAGCAAATACCCGAGTTGAGAGATATGAAGTCTCCAACAAGTTCTATAGCTAAAAGATGGAGGAGAATCCCTCAACTAGTGAGCATGTGCTCAGATTATGCAGGTACTACAATCGCTTGAATCAAGTGGGAGTTAATCTTCCAGATAAGATAGTGATTGACAGAATTCTCTAGTCACCACCACCAAGTTAGTAGAACTTCGTGATGAACTATAGTATGCAAGGGATGACGAGAACGATTCCCGAGCTCTTCGTGATGTTGAAATCGACGAAGGTAGAAATCAAGAAAAACATCAAGTGTTGATGGTAGACAAGACCACTAGTTTCAAGAAAAGGGCAAAGGGAAGAGGGGAACTTCAAGAAGAACGGCAAGCGAGTTGCTGCTCAAGTGAAGAAGCCCAAGTCTGGTCCTAAGCCTGAGACTAAGTGCTTTTACTGCAAAGGGATTGGTCACTGGAAGCGGAGCTACCCCAAGTATTTGGCGGATAAGAAGGATGGCAAAGTGAACAAAGGTATATTTGATATACATGTTATTGATGTGTAGTTTACTAGTGTTTATAGCAACCCCTCGGTATTTGGTACTGGTTCAGTTGCTAAGAGTAGTAACTCGAAACGGGAGTTGCAGAATAAACAGAAACTAGTTAAGGGTGAAGTGACGATGTGTGTTGAAAGTAGTTTCAAGATTGATATGATCATCATCGCACACTCCCTATACTTTCGGGATTAGTGTTGAACCTAAATAAATGTTATTTGGCGTTTGCGTTGAGCATGAATATGATTTGATCATGTTGATTGCGATACGGTTATTCATTTAAAGTTATAGAATAAATTGTTATTCTGTTTACATGAATAAAACCTTATACGGTTACACACCCAATGAAAATGGTTCATTGGATCTCGATCGTAGTGATACACATATTCATAATATTGAAACCAAAAAGGTGCAAAGTTAATAATGATAGTGCAACTTATTTGTGGCACTGCCGTTTAGGTCATAATGGTGTAAAGCGCATGAAGAAACTCCATGCTGATGGGATTTTGGAATCACTTGATTATGAATCACTTGATGCTTGCGAACCATGCCTCATGGGCAAGATGACTAAGACTCCGTTCTCCGAACGATGGAGCGAGCAACTGACTTATTGGAAATAATACATACTTGATGTATGCGATCCAATGAGTGTTAAGGCTCATGGCGGGTATCGTTATTTTCGACCTTCACAGATGATTTGAGCAGATATGGGTATATCTACTTGATGAAACATAAGTCTGAAATAGTTGAAAGGTTCAAAGAATTTCAGAGTGAAGTGGAAAAATCATCGTGACAAGAAAATAAGGTTTCTACGATCGATCGCGGAGACAAATATTTGAGTTCTGAGTTTGGTCTTCAATTAAAACAATATGGAATAGTTTCACAAATTCATGCCACCTGGAACACCACTTCATAATGGTGTGTCCGAACGTCATAACCGTACTTTATTGGATATAGTGCAATCTATGATGTTTCTTACTGATTTACCAATATCGTGTTGGGATCATGCATTAGAGACAGCTGCATTCACGTTAAATTGGGCACCATCTAAATCCGTTGAGACGACACTATATGAACTGTGGTTTAGCAAGAAACCCAAGTTGTCGTTTCTTAAAGTTTGGAGTTGCGATGCTTATGTGAAAAAGTTTCATCCTGATAAGCTCAAACCCAAATCGGAGAAATGTGTCTTCATAGGATACCCAAAGGAGACAGTTGGGTACACCTTCTATCACAGATCCGAAGGCAAGACATTCATTGCTAAGAATGGATCCTTTCTAGAGAAGGAATTTCTCTCGAAAGAAGTGAGTAGGAGGAAAGTAGAACTTGATGAGGTAACAGTACTAGCTCCCTTATTGGAAAGTAGTTCATCACAGAAATTGGTTCCTGTGACACCTACGCCAATTAGTGAGGAAGCTAATGATGATGATCATGTAACTTCAGATCAAGTCACTACCGAATCTCGTAGGTAAACCAGAGTGAGATCCGCACCAGAGTGGTACGGCAATCCTGTTCTGGAAGTCATGCTACTAGATCATGACGAACCTACGAACTATGAAGAAGCGATGGTGAGCCCAGATTCCGCAAAATGGTTTGAGGCCATGAAATCTGAGATATGATCCATGTATGAGAACAAAGTATGGACTTTGATGGATTTGCCCGATGATCGGCAAACCATAGAAAATAAATGGATCTTCAAGAGGAAGGCGACGTTGATAGTAGTGTTACTATCTACAAAGCTCGACTTGTTGCAAAAGGTTTTCGACAAAGTTCAAGATGTTGACTACAATGAGATTTTCTCAACTGTAGCGATGCTTAAGTCTATCCGAATCATGTTAGCAATTGCCACAATTTATGAAATTTGGCAAATGGATGTAAAAACTGCATTCTGAATGGTTTTACGGAGGAAGAGTTGTATATGATGCAACGAGAAGGTTTTATCGATCCAAAGGAGCTAACAAAGTGTGCAAGCTCCAATGATCCATCTATGGACTGGTGCAAGCATCTCGAGTTGGAATATACGCTTTGATGAGTTGATCAAAGCATATAGTTTATCTGACTTGCGGTGAAGCTGTATTTACTAGAAAGTGAGTGGGAGCACTACAAAGATTTCGATAAGTATATGTGAATGACATATTGTAGATCAGAAATAATGTAGAATTATTCTGCAAAGCATAAAGGAGTGTTTGAAAGAAGTTTTTCAAAGAAAGACCTCAGTAATGCTGCTTACATATTGAGCATCAAGATCTATAGAGATAGATCAAGATGCTTGATAAGTTTTTTCAATGAGTACATACCTAGACAAGATTTTGAAGTAGTTCAAAATGGAACAGTCAAAGAAAGAGTTCTTGCCTGTGTTACAAGGTGTGAAATTGAGTAAGACTCAAAACCCGACCACGGCGAGAAGATAGAAAGAGAATGAAAGTCATTCCCTATGCCTTGGCCATAGATTCTATAAAGTATGCCATGTTGTGTACCGATCTATTGTATACCCCTGACCGAGTATGGCAAGGAGTACAATAGTGATCTAGGGTAGATCATTGGACATCGGTCAAAATTATCCTTAGTGGAACAAGGATATGTTTCTCGATTATGGAAGTGACAAAGGTTAAATAAGTAAAGGGTTACGTCGATGCAAGTTTTGACACCGATCCGGATGACTCTAAGTCTCGATCTAGATACATATTGAAAGTGGGAGCAATTAGCTAGAGTAGCTTCGCGAGCATTGTAGACATAGAAAAATTGCAAAATACATAACGGATCTGAATGTGAAAGACCCGTTGACTAAGACTCTCTCACAAGCAAAACATGATCACACCTTAGTACTCTTTGGGTGTTAATCACATAGCGATGTGAACTAGATTACTGAATCTAGTAAACCCTTTGGGTGTTGGTCACATGGCGATGTGAACTATGGGTGTTAATCACATGATGATGTGAACAATCGATGTTAATCACATGGTGATGTGATCTAGATTATTGACTCTAGTGCAAGTGGGAGACTGAAGGAAATATGCCCTAGAGGCAATAATAAAGTTATTATATATTTCCTCATATCATGATAAATGTTTATTATTCATGCTAGAATTGTATTAACCGGAAACATAATACATGTGTGAATATATAGACAAGCAGTGTCACTAGTATGCCTCTACTTGACTAGCTTGTTAATCAAAGATGGTTATGTTTCCTAACCATGAACAAGGAGTTGTTATTTGATTAACAAGGTCACATCATTAGTTGAATGATCTGATTGACATGACTCATTCCGTTAGCTTAGCACACGATCGTTTAGTATGTTGCTATTGCTTCCTTCATGACTTATACATGTTCCTATGACTATGAGATTATGCAACTCCCGTTTACCGGAGGAACACTTTGGGTACTACCAAACGTCACAACGTATCGGGTGATTATAAAGGAGTACTACAGGTGTCTCCAAAGGCGATGTTGGGTTGGCGTATTTCGAGATTAGGATTTGTCACTCCGAATGTCGGAGAGGTATGTCTGGCCCTCTCGGTAATGCACATCACTTAAGCCTTGCAAGCATTGCAACTAATGAGTTAGTTGCGAGATGATGTATTACGGAACGAGTAAAGAGACTTGCCATGAACGAGATTGAACTAGGTATTGGATACCGACGATCGAATCTCGGGCAAGTAACATACCGATGACAAAGGAACAACGTATGTTGTTATGCGGTCTCGACCGATAAAGATCTTCGTAGAATATGTAGGAACCAATATGGGCATCCAGGTCCCGCTATTGGTTATTGACCGAGAATAGTTCTAGGTCATGTCTACATTGTTCTCGAACCGTAGGGTCCGCACGCTTAAGGTTTCGATGCGATGTTATATTATGAGTTTATGTATTTTGATGTACCGAAGGAGTTGAGTCCCGGATGTGATCACGGACATGACGAGGAGTCTCGAAATGGTCGAGACATAAAGATTGATATATTGGAAGCCTATATTTGGAGTTCGAATGGTTCCGGTGAAATCGATTTTACTGGAACACGGGGTTACGGAACCCTCCCGGGGCTATTGGGCCTTAGTGGGCCACGAGGGAGAAGAGGAAGGGCCGGCCAGGGCAGGCCGCGCGCCCCCTCCCCCCCTAGTCCGAATAGGACAAGGAGAGGGGGGCGGCGCCCCCCCTTCCCTCTTCCCCACCCCCAATCCTACTCCAACTAGGAAGGGGGAGTCCTACTCCCGGTGGGAGTTGGACTCCTCCGGCGCGCCTCCTCCAAGCCGGCCGCACCTCCCCTTGCTCCTTTATATACGGGGGCAGGGGGCACCCTAGAACACACAAGTTTGATCTACGGATCGTTCCTTTGCCGTGTGCGGTGCCCCCCTCCACCATATTCCACCTCGGTCATATCGTCGCGAAGCTTAGGCGAAGCTCTGCGCGGAAGAACATCAAGATCGCCACCACGCCGTCGTCTTGACGGAACTCTCCTCGACACTCGGCTGGATCGGAGTTCGAGGGACGTCATCGAGCTGTCGTGTGTCAAGAACTTCGGGCGCCGAATAACGGCGCGGGATCGGTCGGATCGCGAGGAGAACGTCGACTACTTCCTCTACGCTAGAACGCTTCGCTTCGGTCTCACGAGTGCGTAGACAGCACTCTCCCCTCTCGTTGTTTTGCATCACCATGATCTTGCGTGTGCGTAGGAATTTTTTTGAAATTACTACGTTACCCAACAGGTAGTGACATGGATGGTTGGCGATGCCTAGGAGCATGGATGCTAGGGTTCCGTATCAGACGACGAGCTTCACTGTTGAATTTCCAGCAGGCTCTATGTTGTCTCTGGTGCCTCCACCTTTTGGCCATTCTGGCGGCAACCGGTGTAGTATCGGAATGCTCTGGTCTGCTCTCAGAGTGCCCAGATCTAGGGTGGATGGGCCGGTCCAGGTTGTGGTGGTGGCGAGGGTCTTCCAAGTGGTGTAGGCAAGTTTCTGAGCGAAAGCTTTGCATTTCTGGCACCAGCGATGGCAGCGCTCCTAAGTGTTGCTTGTTTCCCCTAAATGGAGTTGTGGGTCTCATACCCGTGCCAGGGCTCCAGGTGAAACTCTTTGTCTTTTTGTTTGGACTCAGCGGCGATGCTTTGTGTCGCCACCCTCTTGGGGGTGCTTTCATGGACCTCAGGTGTCTTAGGTTGGGCCCGGGCGAGGTGTTTGGCTTGTTTAGGCTCATGTTGTATCTTTCATTCTCTTTTGTAAGAGGACCACCTCACTATATTGTATTGTTCAACCGTATATTTTGGTGTATTGCTTTATATATAAAGTGTGGTGAAAGCTTGTCTCAAAATGATTGGTACAACTAGGCGGACATTGTGAGCCCTAACAAAGTAAGCAACACCTCCCTCTTACTCCCTTCGTTCCTAAATAAAAGATGTCTTTTTTTAAAGAAGTCAAACTTCTCTAACATTGCTCAAGTTTATGGACAAAAATATCAATATCTAGAATACCATATCATTTTCAATAGATTCACCTTGAAACATATTTATATATTTTATATCTTTAGTATTGTAAATATTTCTAATGGATTCACATATGGCTTAAGGCATCCCCAACATTGACCCTCAAACCTCCTGCAACCCTCCGAACCGCGCTGTCCGGACCGCGGAAGCCATCCAACGCCGACCTGTATCGGTTCGAAGGACGGCCCGGACGCGGTTTTGCCCGCAAACCAGAGACAAAAGTGCATGGAGGTTTGCGGGAGTCCGGACCGATCCCAAGTCCGCTTCTAACCGCCCTGGCCCAGCAAAAACCCCTCCCCTCCCGCGCG
Organism: Aegilops speltoides; assembly: GCA_021437245.1. Classification (NCBI taxonomy): domain Eukaryota; kingdom Viridiplantae; phylum Streptophyta; class Magnoliopsida; order Poales; family Poaceae; genus Aegilops; species Aegilops speltoides. Next base: position 495,821,405 of record CM038144.1, read on the forward strand.
TTTTTGGTCAGTGCCGCTCCAGAGCGTCAACGCTCGCATTCATGCCCGGTCAGAGCAGACGCGACCGCCCACCGGCGCCGGCATTGAAGCGGCGCGCCTGCCGAGACGCTACCCTGCGTCGCTTTCCGATGCAGGCGACTGCCTCATGTTCAAACGACACAATGACCGCCCGTTCGGCCATCTGTCGCTCACATTGATGGCACGCGATTGCTGAGGCGTCTCTTTTAGCACCACCTGTCCGTCCCTCTCCCCCCCCACCGGTGCTATATAAACCGCTGCCCTAGTGCCTCAGCCATAGCCAGAGTCATCCCTCTCCGCACCACTCCATGCCATGGATCCCTCCACTGCCAAAGCACTCTGGGATGGGCTACCGTCAGAGCAGAAGAAGGCCATGGCCGCCATTGTTGCTGACTGGCAGGCCGGCAGGCAGCCAGAGAACGTGCACATGGAGGGCGCCTCCTCCAAAGAGCCAGCGCCACCCTCATCTTCCTTTGTGGCACCCTCCTCCTCCACTCCACCCTCGCCGGTGCATTGCACTGTGATCAACCACGAGGCCCGTGCCCATTATATAGACATGGTGTCGGACGAGCGGGAGGAGTAGTTCCGAGAGGCACTAGCTGACACCAACTACAACCACAACCTCCTTCAACCTTCAGGCAGAGGAGCAGGTCACCGCTGGCATGCGGTCACGTCGGACGTGGACTTGACGGAGCAGAAAGCGTTGTTCGAGTCATACCACTCCGCCCGCGAGATCCGCCTCGCCCGCTGGTGGTATCGACAACGGGTGGCAGAGGTGGCGGCCGCTGGCAAGGAGAGCAACAACGACAAGGGCGAGGCGTTGTTCGGCGCGACAGACGAGGAGGATGAGGACAACGCTGAGGGCGTGCCCGACCGCCATGACGAAGAAGTCGGCACATACGCGGGCACCGCCGGCAGCGAGGAAGAGTAGTGCATGGTGGGTCGCCGCCACTCTGGTTCCAGGAAGGCCACCGCTCCTCCCCTCCCGTGGACGCCAAGCTTGGTGGGCTGAGCATCTTCGGCCGGTTAGTCTCTTGACGGCGATGTGGAGGCGGACAACTTCACTTACAGGGCCTCTAGAGAAGGAGGTCACGGAGGCGGAGCTGCAGACGGTGAAGCTTCAGTTCTCTTGGTTCATGGCCGGGCACGGGGAACGGGCGTGAGCACCGACGAGCTCCACTTAGTTGATGTAAATGTAATGAAATCCGCCTTGTTTAGATAAAATCCGTCATGATTATATGAAATCCTGCCGTGTTTATATGAAACCCGGTCATGTTTGATTGAATTGTGTCCAGTTAGTTTGAGTTGTTGTGAAAATATATGCTGCTACGGTTGGATGGCTGCCTCCTGCATCCATGTCCGTGGACTGGTCTCCTGTCTGCAGACGAATGTGGGAGGAAATTTACGGGTAGCGTGAAGATGCCCTTAGCGACATCTACTTTTCTAGACCTAGTAAGTTCGATTGTCATATGTGGTGAAAGACTTGGACTGAGACTGGCGCGTGCATCTGGAAGGAGGGTGACATGCATGGTTATGTATCAATTGACTAGATCTTTGCGCGTCGTTGTGGGCTTGTGGCTAGTTAAGGAATAGGGGACGCACATGAATGGTACAGAACAGGACGTTGCCAGTAATACGCATGGCTAATTAACGCCAAATGAAATCAAAGACCTAAAAGCCTGCGCCGTATATTATACCGACCCGAAGGGAGTAAAACATATGTTAGTTTATTTATACGTGTTCTATTCAAGGATTTGCCTACAATTTTGTTTTACCGGAGGGGTCAATATTCATGATTTACGGTGATCGATAAACGGGAATTTCACAATAGTTTCTAGATATAATTTGAATTTGAATTTTTTTTGTGTGATAAAATCGGTAGGAAACTTCGTATTGACACATCAACCATCCAAAACAATCACACACAGCCCAAGGAAGACATAGTCAATATTTTGCAATCTCATGATCTGAACATGATTTATTCATTTATGTAAGAAAATATAGTTGGTAAAATATACTCTGACGTTAGATTACAATTCTGCCCATGTTTTAGTGATCCGTTGTTGAGGTGCTATTCCCTGCATCTAGGTTGGAGTACAAGTGTGTACTGATTAATATGGACCCTTAGATAAAAGAAAATGAATGGTAAGTATTCATTCTGAGGTACTTTTCAAAAATTCCATTTACTTAATAATCTAACTTTTTTGGGGAAATGGAAAACATGTTAATCAATGGTGATGCAGTAGGAGAGGGGGGGGGGGGGTTGACTGCTAGCTTCAGTAGGGTCAATGGTGGTAGCTGCCTAGCAGCTTCTCTCCCCAGCCCGGCCCATGCATATATACAGCTGAGCTGATGGATCCATTGAGTGCCATAAGGCCATTGGTGAAGATGGCGAAGATAGAGATGATGAAATGTGCACCCTCGACGTCGGCCGGAAAGGCGGCGCAGCAGTCCATCTACCGGGTGCCGGAGTGGCTGAAGAACACCAACAACATGAAGGCCTACCAGCCGCAGGTGATGGCGCTGGGGCCATTCCACCACGGCGCCCCCAACCTGGTGCCCATGGAGGAGCACAAGGACCGGGCGGTGGTCCGCCGCCTTACAAAGAGCCGGAAAACGGCGCAAGCTTACAAGGACGCCATTAACGGGGTGGCCGAGCGACTGCTGGCGGCATACGGCAAGGATCTACGTAAGGAGTGGCACGCGGCAAATAATAGGGAAAGCTTCGTGGAGATGATGGTCAGGGACGGCTGCTTCTTGCTAGAGCTCATCAGTTTGGGTTTGACACCGCCGCCCGACGACGGCGACCTATTCTTCAACGCCCACAACTACATGTACATGCGGGGGACTATCATCTGCGACGTGCTCGCCATGGAGAACCAGCTGCCTCTACTCCTTCTCCAGACGCTTCTTCTTGTGGACTATGCCACAACTCCGGTACGTACTAGCTTATATCCTCTTTTTCTTTTACTTTTTCATCGTTCATTCCTTAAGCTTTCACGTGGGTTAATCTTGTATTTTTCCATTGATGGCTGCAGAAGCAGAACGCCCACACAGATGGGGATGTAGGCGTAGAGGACCAAACAGATGAAAAAATCAATCTCCGGATGCTTCGGTTTCTAGGCCGGCAGTGGCGCCCCGAATGGGTCCGCCCGCTCGGGCACCACCCCCTCCACCTTTACCATTCAAGTCTCACCTATGGAAGCCCTGGAGAGCCTGAGGGACAGGGTTCTATGGAGGAGATCATGCCCTCCGCGGTGGAGATACACGAGGCGGGAGTCCACTTCCACAAGAGCGAAACGGACAGCCTTCTGGATGTCCATTTCAAGCACGGCGGCATGCTCTCCATGCCGGCGCTCATGGTGGATGACACCTTTGAGGCCATTTTCCTCAACCTTCTGGCATTTGAGCATCTACATGCCCCCGCCGGCAACACCGTCACGGCCTACGTCTTCTTTATGGACAACATCATCGACACGGCAGAGGACGTAAGCCTACTCAAAGCCAAGGGAATCTTCAACAACTATTTGGGCAGTGACGACGCGCTGGCCAAGCTCATCAATGATACTCTATCCAAGGGGGTAGTGATGAGCCCCTGCAGTGTCATCAACAAAGTACAACATGAGGTGAAGAAGCACTGCAAGAAGCCATGGAACAAGTGGCGGGCCAACTTTATGCACACCTACTTGAGGAACCCCTGGGTGTTCATCTCACTCGTCGCCGCCTCCATTCTGCTCTTGGCCACTGTCCTGCAGACTGGCTACACCGTCGCGGCCTTCTACCAGGCATCAACTACTCGGTCACCAGACATCAACTAGTCGGACACCAGCCAACTTGTTATTACATTGTTTCGGGTATATTCTTGTCCGGTCTCTCGCTAGGTTTTTTTGCCCCATAGAGCTCTTGTGACGCCCAGAGTCACTCTCAGTGGGTTTTTCCTAGCACTAATTTGTGGAGGTTTTCGTTTGCTTTTATATGTTTCTCTCAATTATGTATTCAAGAAAAATGAGGATGTCTTGTAATACTTATTTGGTATTCTGTGTGTGTACATGTTGAATTCAGTTAGGAGTTGTTGTAATCTTGTTCAGGCCATCATGCAGATTTGATCTATCTCGTGAATAGCTATCATAGGGACCAAGTAATTGCACAAACTGAACTGAACCTATATTTCTCTCTTGCTATATATATACATGCACGAGTCCCTGCTCTAATGTAGCAAACTCTCCCACCAAATTTCACATGTTATCAGAGCCCAATATCTTCCTCGCACATCGTAGACATGTCATCGTCTTTCTCCTCCGCCTCAGGCCAGTAAGACACTAAGCGTCTCACCCAAGACAACTTCCTTCTCTGCAAAGTTGTGGTTCTCCCGCAGATCAAAGGGGCACACTTCATTGGCTACATCGCTGGAACCATTGTCGCTCCTACATGATTCCATGAGGTCCAGAAGACAGACAAGAGCGCGTGTTACATCACTTCATCGACACTCTAAAGAAGGCAATCGCGGAGATGTTTTCCTCGTAGTCTCTTGCGTAGGAAATCCAACTCCGTACCCAGCTCACGCACACGAAGAAAGGGGAGATGACGATATCATCATACTTCACCAAGATGAATACAATCGTAAATGAGATGGCCGTCATAGGGAAAAAGTTGATGAGGATATGATCTTGCAAATTCTTGCTGGATTGGATAGTGACTTCAACCCTTTAGTTTCTGCAATTTCTGCATTAACTAGCCATGTTTATCAGCTGCCCCCTCCCTCGGTGACTTTTATGGCCGACTGCTAGCAGCAGGGAGATGCCTCGAAGCACAAAATTTAGGCTACACCACTAAGCTCACCAGCAAGGGTGGTCGAGGATCTTATAGTCGTAGTGGTGGTGACTATGATGGTCGCAGCTGCGGTGGATCCAAAGGAGGATGTGGTGCTCACAAAGGAGGCAGTGGCTATCATCCTAATCGGTAGAGCCAACATCAGCAAGGCGTCCGCGGTGGTTGCTAACAGGATGGTGGTGGCGGATACCAAGGCAGCTACCAGCATGGTGGTGGCTATCAAGGAGGTGGCGGTGGTATGGTGTGAGAGGAAAGACGCCAAATCTGTCACCGCGAAGGTCATGAGGTGTATCACTGCTAGAGGAGGCATGACAACCGCTTTGCACACCCTCGACAATACCGAAGAAAAGATGGTGAACACAGTGATAAATTCCTATGGTGTGGATACCAATTGGTATGCCGTCACCAAGGCTATCGACCACATCACTGGAGATCAAGTTCATACGACAAGTGGAGCATAATAGGTTCAAATTTGAAATCATGGCACTCGAGCCCTAGTGAGAAGCATTAAGCATAGCAAAGTCGTAGCAACATCAATCTCAGAACATAGTGGATACTAGCGATCAAGACCAAAATAATTTACTTTATTAGATGACAAATCTCATCTATGTTCATCTACCTCCAGTATGCCTATGATGAAATTGTGAACATCATGAGGTCATTGATGACGATGGCGACGAATTCCCCTCTCCGGACCCCGAACGGACTCCAGATCCTGCCTCCTGGAGAAGAACAGGAGGTGGCGTCGGCTCCGTATCGTAAAACGCGATGAAACATTCCCTTTGTTTTTTCCTCGGAAAAATGATACCGATCAACCTGGGTTTAGGGTAAATGGTGGCATGTGGGTCCCACAAGCTCAGCCGACGCGCACTAGGGAGGCAGCCCTTAGCTCGTGGCTCTATGGTGGCCCCCGTCCGGTAGTTCTTCGCGCCAATATTTTTATATATTTCAAAACAATTCTCCATAAATTTTCATCTGATTGCAAGAACTTTTTATTTCTGCAAAAAAACATCAAGGTAGTTATGCTAGAAATAGCGCCAGTCTGGGTTAGTCTAATTCAAATCATTTAAATTAGAGTCCAAAAGAAGAGCAAAAGTGTTTGGAAAAGTAGATACGTTTGAGAGGTATCTACTCTCCCAAGCTTAACTCATTGCTTGTCCTCAAGCAGTTCAGTTGACCAACCGAATGTGACAATGAAAAAATCATTTGCAAACTCTTTTGTTTCTGTTGCCGTATCTAAGCTTAACTCACAACCACATCTATGATAACACTTAGAACTCACATTTACTCATGTCAATGGCATAATCAACTAGCGAGCAATAATAATATATCTCAAATGCCAACAATTTATCAAAACAAGTATCTCTCTAGCGCATTCTGAGACCGAAAAACATAAATCCAGAGCATCTCCAAAGTTCAAGAAGTGATTAAACATTGTAACTCATGGTAGAAGACATCCAGTCGTGCTCACATCCAACACTTATTAGACCCAATGCATGTTAAAAGAATGACAATAACGCTCTCAGGATTGTTGCTTGAATGAGAAGATGATAACTCAACAGTAAAAATAGATAACATAAAAGTAAAAGAAGATCCCTTCACAGAGGGAAGTAGGGATTTGGAGGCGTGCCAGAGCTCATAGCTTTAAGACATAGATGAATACATTTTAAGTGGTGTGCTTTTCCTGTCAATGCCACGACAAAGGTTTTCAATATCTTCCATACTAAACACGTTAATAACGATTCCCGAAAGACAAAGGTTTTTCTCCTCCACAACCATACAGACACAATCCATTGCTAGCCAAATTCTCAGGTGCCCTCCAACAATCAACTTACACGGGAGGTTTATTTTGAAAGTTGAGGGGTGAATAAACTGTCGTTGTAAGTTAAACGCACTTAGTATGAAAGATATTAACCTCCCCAATCGCTCCATGAGTTGTACGGGCTCACAAAACTTATGTTTATTTGAAGTATTTAGAGATGGCACATACAAATTTACTTTGAATGGAAGGGTAATACCGTATGTGGTAGGGTAGTGACAATCGAATAAACTCTTATGGCATAACTTTCATTTCAGGGTTGAGGATGCACAAGCAATATTTTCGCTTAGTATATGTGAAGACTAGCAAATAGATTGAGAAGTCACCAACTAAAGAATAACAACAGTAATAATCATGCATTTTGAATAATTAACATTGAACCTAAGCATGAGGATATAGACACCCTGAACATAAATATCATAAAAGCCATATTGGGTTTGAATAAATTACATTCATGAAGATATGCCAAGTCAAGCTACTTGATTTCTTTAGAGGAAGATACCATTCTAACATATTATATCATAGTCATTTTAATGCATGTTAACACTCAAGATAACATATTATCCACTCCTAGCTACTTAAGCATAGCATGAAGAACTAAAATCTCTAATTTCATCACGAACATGTTTACTCATAACATGCTGAATCAGGACTACTGAGTTAAACATATTTACAAAAACAAAACAAGAAGAGTTCATACCAGTGTTCCTTTCCCACGGTCACCTCACCAAATTATAGTCATTATAGCCTTTCACTTGCATGACCGAACGATGTGAAAAATATAATAGTGTAGGCTTGAGTATGGCTAGAGTTAAAAAAAACATTAAATCCAAATATGTTGCCTCGTTCGCACCTCGGTGTTTTTCACTTAAATTATTATTTTTGCAGGATTGTTAGTCACTTCAATTTGGCTAGACAGCCTGGATGATGTTTTTCCATATATTATTCTATAGAAATTTTATATTCTGTTCAATATGGATTTGCCAATATCTATTTTATCCTCATAAGATGCTTCGGATGTTAAGTTTCCTCATTGTTATGTACTCCCTCCGTCTCTTACATAGTGTCAAAAAGCGTCTTATATTATGGGACGGAGGGAGTACCATATATGAGAATTATGGTAGATATTACCGTTCCTTCACTCTATACAAACAAAGGGAAGGTTATCAATCTAAATGTAAGAGCTGCAAACAGAACATGTTTGTTCCTTTTGATTGAGGGACTACATATTGTGAGGACATAATCTTGCCGAAAAAGATCATCATGGATCTCCTTATTCACCGATTTCTCTGATGGTGTAAAGACACAATATGCCGAATTTCAGAAGACAACACTATATTCAAAATGCATGATTACATACCTCCTATATCCTTTGCACAATTTTTTCTTAGTTTTATTTGGTTCTGTTCTTAGGTTCCTAAAACTATAATGCAAGTCTTTGATTTTCATATACATGAATTGATCATGTTTCATGCTCTATTTGTACATCAATAATAGGCATTTCTTTAATGAACATACCTGTCGTTTTTTCCAAGTGATTCAAACAGGCTCTCCTATTCTATTATTTTTAACAAAATCAACACCAAAGATTCAAATGGGCTCTCCTTTGGGCGCGGAGTGTCACCGCTCTTCTGCCTGCTAGTGTAGAAGTGGAAGGGACTGCAGTGCAGCAGATAAGGTCAGGTTCAGAGCTCCAGCCCATTATATATCGATATCAGTATGTTAACCTAGTGCCCTTTGGTTCTGCATGAAAATTGACTAGCAAAATAAGGGATATAGAGAACAACTCAAAAAGGAAGAAAGACCATGTGAATTTCCTTAGAATTTTTAGCGCCCCATTCTCGAAGACAAATTCAGTTTTGCAATTGGACACAACATACCCATGATACTAATTGGTACATTACAGCTAGAACTCCAGACTTCAAGCAAATTCTAAGATAGACTGCTCATACTCCTGACGGTGGTACGACCTTCTCTAAACTTTCCATCATAATCTCTGGGCAGCTTGTAGTGAGGTGCTTGAATACGTCGGTCTCCTTGACAGCTGGGAGCACGTCTCGTGAACAAAGGTATCTGAGACAAGCATTTTTGAGGTGTGGAGTATGGTGCTGCTCCGCTAAAGCAAGCGTGGTTGCAACTGTTTGCACATCAATTCTCTGGCATAGCCTCCCTTCGCAAATGGCCTTTAGCCTCTCCAGTCCATACCGATCCGTGGCAACCAACAAGTGTTGCAATGCCACATTTTGATCAACATCACATTTGTTTGGCAGGTTATCTGTGTATATGAAGTGAAGAAGTGCATCAAAGATGGCAGGCTCCATGTCATCGATCTTGATACGTTCCATGGTGGTCTCTTTCATTTGACCAAACAGCTCAGCTTTGAAGACTGACAATCGTGCGGCTAACACGTATCGGTGTGCACTGAACAGTTGGCCGCCAACACTGAATGTCACATCCATGCCTTGTCCGTCCTTCAACATGTTTGCCAAGTGCGTGTGGAGGTCTGACTGGGGGACCGGGACTAGGACAGTGCTTACATCTTCCGTGTGATGGTCTTTTATGATGGTCAAAACGCACCTGATTGTGAAGCAGTCGTTATTGCGGGATAGTAGTTCTTGCAGCCTGGACTTGTCAATGAATTTGTAGCACCTACAGGCTTAAAGTTAGCTATTCTTGTTCTGCTATTTAGATTATTAATTTTCCCATCTTTCCCCAGTAAACTCAAAGTGAACTTGACCTTCACATCCATTGTTGCACCACTGCAGAAACACAAGAAGACGGACATGTAGGCAGCTTTGTCTTGCTCCCTTTCCCCATCAGGATAGATCCTGATGTTCCAGTCAAAGTCGCCGACGCTGAATCTGCTGGAGCTAATGAAGTTGTTGATACCCATGCCGTCGAGCAGCGAGTACCTAGTCACCTCAAAGTTGTGGCTGATGTGACTCAGTCTGTGAGGTATCTGGACGAGGTCTCGGGTATGGGCTTGTCAACTGAAGAAGTTGAATTGTTAGCCATGCCACGTGGCTATATCTATATCTATACCAATATAAAAAGACCTAAAGGGACAGATCCAACAAATCTCGGCCGTCAAATCAGGCCAATCCAACTACTCGGGCTGCTCCAATTGCGAGCGCTCAACACGTTTAGTGTGCAGTTAATATCATATCAAATATTAATGCCAATGCTAAACACATAATTAATACTCAAATAATATCCTACCTAATATTTACGTGTAATTAATATATTACCTAATATCAACGTGCATTGCACGTACACATTTACTAGTATAACCAAGGGTGATAAGAGGGTGTGGAAACGATTGATCTGCATCACACAAGGAAGGGATTGGCATCACCTCACATAATCAAGGGAGGTGAAATGGTAAGAATATGGACATGATGGATATGCGCCACATAATTAAGGCATCTGCAACCAAATTATGGTAGGCAGCATGCATTGATGAAACTCTAATTGTTTTATTAATGGGATCGTGAATCTTGTTTAATGAACAAGAACTTGCAGATTTTAGTGTTCCTAGAACCCTAATGCATGCTACCCAGGCAACTATATACTGCGGCCGCTGTGGACGAGACCCTAATGCCCTATGAAGAGATGTACTCCTACAAGCTTAAAATAGTTACTCCCGCCGTAATGGCCAACAAAACTAAAAATAAGTAAACACTCCTAGATTACTTTGATTAATCTCTAGGCTGCTTATGCAATCTACGTAATTACTAGAATAAAATAATCATATGTATTGCAGCTGATCTAACCACAAGTCTAACTGCGATGCAGGATATACGCTTGGGCCGGCGCAGGGATACAAATGCTTAGCCTTGAGCCGTGGCGTCGTCAAGTAGATTAAGATAAGACGGTGACCGGCGATTTTGACTGACGGCGATTCTGACTGACGGCTGGAAGATACTGCTAGCGGAGATAATATGTATGGCGATTAGATTAATCCAGTCCAGCAGTTGGAGACGGAAAAGGAGGAGCGGGCATTAATAACTCGCTCTCTAGCTAGGTCAATGCAATACGTGTTCGACAATACATCATCCAACGACTTGCTAATTCTCTCGTGGTGGCCTAGTTGTTTGCATATTACTCCCTCCGTTCCGAATTACTTGTCTTAGATTTGTCTAGATACGGATGTATCTAGCACTAAAATGAGTCTACATACATCCGTATCTAGACAAATTCAAGACAAGTAATTCAGAACGGAGGGAGTAGTTGTTTTGGTCACACCCTAGTTTTGTTTTGGGCTTCTCTGGCACAGCACGTTAGGGAAAAGAAAGCCTGATAGTACTAATTAAGATTGGGGGCGCGCTACGCGTCGGCTGGCTGACACGCGGATTGGATCGGCTGACTCCAGACTCGCTGGATCCATCGCGCCACAGCCGTCCAATCTAGCCCACGTCAGCCTACTTACGAGTGTTTGCAACATAAGTCTTGTTGAGCTTGGATAACAATCCACCTTCTTCCCAAAAGGAGATTTTAGTAAATAATCAAATATAACACTGGGACCGAGGGTCAAATTAGTAATTTTTCTTACATCCCCTAGCCCATGTATCATATACACTGTAGGCGCTCGCATTTGCAAACACTAATCGTTGTTTAACTGTTTGCAACATGCCCTATGTTGCCATCGCAAACAAAGTAAGGGAAAAGGAGATGTGTGGATGGTTACCTGACTGAGGAGAGAAGGCCGCCGCTGTAGATCACCACCGATCTACTCGCTCGTGGTTGCGTTGTCATCACGTTGTGGGATCTGGCTGCCATGGCTCTCCCTCCACCTGGCCGGTCTGCATCACACCCCACAATGTGCTGGGCTGTTTGCAACACAGCCCATGTTGCAAGCGTGTCCATGTGGTAGGAGGGTGTTGCAAGCCACACGATCAAATGTTGATCTGACGGTCGCGGAAGTGACCGACACACGACCAACTATTAGTTGGTTGAGCGGGTGTGTTTTCCTTAGGATTGAGCGATAAAGAGGAAAACCTAGGAAACTACCTCTCAAGCGATTTGATAACGGCGACTGAGGGCTGCTTGAATTTTCTCGATCTTATCCCTTGTTTGGCCTGACTCCAGGGCTCCTGACAACTAAACCTTACATTCATAATTCATTGGGGATGATGATGAAATTTTATTGGGGTGATGATGTGTGAGATGCAATTCAAGGCCATGGAAGACAATCATATCGTTGTGTAAGCCAACTGTGTTGGCAGTTGGAACCGTGTCATGTAAGAGGGACAGTGGATCGTCCGCGGCTATGGTTTGATTCTATCCAAATATGATGGTGTGGATAAGATCGTCGATGTTCCGCTCAACAAGATTCATGCATGGGGTGCAAATCCACGACATTTTGGATCTCTATCGCAAGAGGGGTTTGGTGAAGCGGATGGCAGGAAAGAAAGGCACTCTTATCCTGGTGGACATTAATCCTGTGAGTAAGTTGGTTCGTATGAGAGTGTTGATGGATGTCACTAGAGAGATAACCTATTATTTTGGGATTCATCCAGATGGAGAAGTTGAGCTAGATTGCGAGGTGTGAGGATTCATGTGTCATATCCACATGGAATGGGACCCGGGGGAGCATATAGTACTCAAATTTTGAGTCAGGTGCTGGCTGGTTTGGCAATTGACTGTTCATTAGTACACGCTGGAACATAGGGGATGGAAGAAGAACTGCTCAGGGAGGAGGTAGAGCCTTTGGATGACTCTGTGATCTCGTACATCGTCACCAGGAGAATACTGAAGCTCGCCAGAGAACTTTTCAGTGTACCACTGGGACCAATGAGTACCCTATGCTATAACTACCATGGGATTGGCTATGAAGCGATCTTCAAAGAGCTTCGCGATTTGGTGAGACAGTTTGCCCAGGTTCGGGCCCTCACGAAGAGGTAAAAACCTAATTCCTGCTTGATTATATTGATGATGGAGTATCGAACAGGTTGATCTACCACGAGATCATATGTTGTGTTCTAATCCCTAAGGCTATTAATTGTGATGCCTCTACCGACTAAACCCTCCGGCTTATATAGGCACTAGGGATATCTAGTGTTACACATTGTCGGTTGCCAACTAGGAATAAACACGCTGACATCTGGAGTTGCCTTGAGGTATACGCCAAGTGTTCGACATTGTCCGTCTTGATCACGACTGGGTTCGAGGCTTCCGGAGTCCTTCTTTGTTGAGATCGGTGGGCCATAAGGTTGGCCCAGGGACTGTGGTTCACCTAGATGGGGACCCCCTAGTCCAGGACAACACTACTAGTTATGGAGTCGGTAGTGATGAACGTAGTGGTGTCATATGGTTGTACTAGAATAATGATGATATGTCAATTTAAGCCTTATTCAGCGAAAGTGCTCTTTTGATCCCGAGCTCATATGCTCCTGCATGAACAGAATCGAAAAAAATCGTAAAAATTTTCAAAAAAAAAACTGATTTTTTTGTGATGAACATTGCTGAATGTTCTAACTGCATGCAAAATTTCAGATTGAAATGACATTTGTGGAGGTCTGGGCAAAAATAACAAAATCGATGCTCCAAAATGCTTCCAACAATAGTCTTTTTGGAGCACCGATTTTTTGCCCAGACTTCCATGAATGTCATTTCAGCCTGAAATTTTGCACGTAGTTAGAAATTTTGTCAATGTTCATCACAAAAAATATTATTTTTTAATTTTTTTGGATTTTACTGTTCATGCAGGAGCATATGAGTTCGGGATCAAATACTCCATGTCCATTCAGTACTTGCAGTATCATGTGGACATGAAAGTTACAGTTGAACCTTGGCCCTTGACTTGACTGTATGGTGAAGCAAATAGGCAAATCCCACAGAGGATGCATGTGGGACTTGCTAAAATTTTTACCAACGATGATATGTGGTTTCATGAGGTGGTGGATGTACACGTCCTATGTGGCATCGGTTTCGCAAGGCGGGACTGGACTTTCAAAAAAAAGTATGAGGTGACACTTATACGCTGGTGAGACTTGGACGAAGCCGCTACTCCGGTGAAACACAAACTGCCTGCAAGAAATTGGGACAATTAATTGGCCGAAGTAAATCTACTTGCAAGAAAACCAGATCAACATGTCACAGTTTCAAAGGCTTTTTCATATGACCATCCTGATTAACTTGGGAGCGGGATTGCACTGTCGAAGGGCAACATAACAGAGTTAAAAACAAAATATGGATTGAAATGGAAAACACTATTGTATCAAACCAACCAACAGCCATCCCGGTGAAGAAACAACTTCACATTGGACATGGTTTATTTTGGTCACCACGGGCACAATGAACCAGGAAAGGGAAAACATCATATTCACGAAAGTATCCTTCTAAACACATCAGAAAGCGGGTTGGAATGAGCAGACCCTCGCGTCCGTGTACACCTTTCCTGGGAGGCAGTAGTAGCCCTCCTCCGGTGCACAGTGTGAGTCGTCTGAGCAGATGCAAAGCCCCTCAATGGCGCAACGCTTCTCGAAGATGGCAGGGCTCCCATTGATGCCGAGAACTTGGTCGCTCCACTCACTAGAGAAGATCCCATCAGGGTCATACCTACGCTTCACCTCCAGGAACTTGTGCGCCTTGGGGTGCTTGGCCATTGCGCCTTCAAAGGCAAAGTTGCGGTTCTTTCCCCAGTGCGGGATGGCGTTGTACTTGTGCAGCGCCATCTGCTGGAGCTCGTCGAGCACCTCATAGTGCGCGTTGGGCTCGCCCTTGGTGTAACTCCGGTAGTAGGCTATATCAAAGTCGATCGAGTCCTCTGGCTTGCCGAGGTAGGCAGAGGATGCCTTGACGTAGCGGATGAGCATACCGCCACTGGTGTCGATTCCACAGAAGGATAGCGGACAACAGTCACGGAGCTCTTGCATGTCGGTGATGAACGCTGGCACCTTCGAGAGCGCGACGCTATATGCATTGGTGTAGAAGAAGGTTCCCCGGATGCGTGGGTCCCATGCGCATGAGGTGAGGAGCGCGTCTTCTTGGCTACCAATACATGCGCCAGACGCTTGGATCTTGTGTTGGAACCCTACCACTGGGTACCCTGTGAACAAGCTACCATTGTTTGTGAAGCCATATGCTGCCGTCTCAAACAACGATACCGTCGCATTTGCCGCCTTGCACCGGGCAACGGCATTGATGTTCTTCTCGAGAAGCTCCATGGTGACTCTGCTGCTGATGAGCGGGGCTGTCGGGTTGGAGCGGAATCCTAGGTGGTCATTGAGGCCGTCGCCCACCGTCTTGATGGCCACACGGTCATCCTTGCGGTAAATGACCTTGTGGAGCTGTGGTAGCCACGCCATATCGCCGAATTCGTGGAGGTCGCCCCACCTTGCCGCCTTTTCTGCCATGTCTGAGTCATCACGTGTCACAAATGTCACCGACCGCTTGAACATCGGCTGCAATGCCAGTGTAACCTGCATATATGCATTGTTAAGAAAACTCTAGAAGAAATGATCAATTAATTAATTTGTTACATAGACTCCATAAATTAGCATAACTACTTATTTGGACTTCTAATTTCTTTAGTAGTACCGCAAGAATTAACCTTGGGCCTTTAGGCGCATCAACTCCTAATAACTCATGCTGAGATGAGTTGGACCTTGAGAGCAGGCTAATAGGGAAACCTTCTTTTCCTCCTTCCTCCCTCACGTGAAACACTAGGAGCTAGATCCATGCCGTCGATCTACCTACTCTCCAATGAGATCACACCCCCTCCATTCGTTCGGCACATCGGCAGCTCGTTCAGGCGGCAGTAGTGGTTGTTCGGTGGTCTCGAAATCTCGATGTAATTTTTATTATGTTTGAAATGCTCTGTACTTCCGATGAACTTTTATAATACTAGATCTGATCCTTTTGGCAAAAAAGTAATATAATCGCTCATATCTCCCAAAAAATGGATTTGCTAATTCCCAGTCGCCTAAGAAATAGTTAATCCTTAGGAGACGTGAGGACTATCTGATCTCCATGTTACAATGCATGTGAGACAGAACGGACTATATCCAGCATTTTTCTTCATGTTCTGAGTCTTTTCAGTTTTCTTGTTTTTGAGCAACTACCTAGGGTAGGGTGTTTATATATAAGTTGTTCCTATCCAAAAAAGATGATGTGGCTTTTTCACCTTTTATATTTCTATTTTATTTCTTTCTTTTTAATATTTTTTTTGTTTTTCTTGCTATTATTACTAGATAATGCCCCGCGCATTGCTGCGGGAATTTATATCAATAGATAGTGAAAATAATTTGTTACTCCCTTCGTTCCTAAATATTTGTCTTTTTAGAGATTTCAACAATTGGCTACATATGGAGCAAAATGAGTGAATCTACACTCTAAAATATGTCTATATACATCCGTATGTGGTAACCATTTGAAATCTCTAAAAAGACAAATATTTAGGAACGGATGGAGTACTTAGCAAAATAAAAATAAATATTGATGATGTGGAGGACTTGCATGTGCTTGATGATGTGAAGTCTTTGCATGTGTTGGAAAATTGACTGTGGAGGCCTTACATGTGCTTGATGTGAACCTTTTTGTAATGCTAAAGTTGCACTTTTTTCTAAGAATGTGGAACTACTCTATTTTAAAAGTGTAACCGGGTTGTTATATGTACTACTATGCATAAGTTGCAATTTCCTGGTTTCATCATTGTAAAAATGCTACTTTCCGAAAAGTACAACCGGTTTAGTTATGCACACAAGTAGCAATTTTCACGCACCTGGGAAACGACGCCAAGGACGCCGAGGGAGACCTTGGCGGCGTCGAGGTCGGGATGGTCGGCGCAGAGCTCCCGTACCACCGCGAACCCTTGGCTGGCCGGCGCCGGCGTGACGATCCTCATCCCGACCACGTACTCGTGCACGGCGCCGCCCTTGCCCTTGAGCGAACTGCCGTGCGCGCCCGTGGCCAGCACGCCCCCGATGGTGAGCCCCGACCAGTATGGCGAGTGCGGCAGCGCCAGCCCTTTCGCGGCGGCCGCCTGGATGAGGTCCCGGAGCACCATGCCGCTTTCCACCGTCATAAGCCCCTTGGCGACGTCGACGCTTACCACCCGGTTGAGCCGCTCCGTGCTTATGATGGTGCCATCGCTGCCGCCGGGGCAGGCCAGCTTGGGGAAGCTGTGGGAGTGCTTGGTGGCCACCTTCACCTTGCGCTTGGCCGCCGCCGCGGCTGCCACGGCCGCGACCAGCTCCTTCTCGGTGCGCGGGAAGGTGGCGTTGGCCGCGCGGCAGACGGTGCGGTCCAGGAAGGAGCCGAACGCGTTGGAGACAGTGCAGTCGGCCGTCCCGCGGGCACAGACCACCGGCTCCGGCGGAGGGCTCGAGCCAGCGAGGCCGGCCAGGAGCACCAGGAGGAGAACTGCAAGCACCATTGTTAAGGTATAATCAACCGAGGCTTTCAGTGCTAGCTATATATATAGCTTGGTCAAGCTCCCGGCACGGTGTGCAGCATATTCGTCGCTTGTTAAACTAGCTAGGCACGTTCGTTCAAAGTCAATGCAAAACCCACATGACTATATGTATCAAGGTTATCTGTCTACAAAAGCAAGCCGCCATGCACGGAGTATAATAACAGTGGCGAATTTTTTTTATTAATTCTCCCTTTGTTTGTACCTTTAGACCAATTATTCTTTAACGTTTCAAGGGCAATAATGTGATGACTTACAAAAAGAATGTGCCCACAAGTCAACTTGCAGGCGGCTATAACATCAATTCTTGCTTCAATACTTGGGTTGTCGTCACCAAGTGTGGATTAAAAACCTCCTTTGCTTTGAGTTGTTGTTTAACATTCGTTGTCACTGGACCACGGAAACCCTCCAACTACTTCTTATCAAAAACTTTGGACGAAAGATGCAAAACTTCATCTATGACCTAATCAGATGTGAAGGATTTTTGAAGAATTCCAACGGCATTCGTTCCAACTAGATTCTTATGGGTCCAAAGATTCTTTCGCAAAACAATCCATCTTTTTCTGGTTTATTGGTTTTATAATGAAAAGTAGAGGGCCTTGTGACTTCGCCAACGACTTCTCCATTAGATAGGTTTTTGTTAGCCCAAGCCTTTATTTGTTGAGGGGAAACGGGTCCAATTTGAAGTTGTTGATGTTTATATTGGTCAGTCATAAAATAGAAATAAGAAAAGAATTTATATCTCGATCCGACGGGAGAGGGAAGTGGGCCTATGCCGCTGCTGTCAGCCGCCCGAGGCTTCGCCTGGCGACCTCCTCTAGCGGCGGCGAAGGGGAGGATGCGGATGGATGAGCCCGGTGGTGGGGGTTAGGGTTTCGACCCGAGCCGCCCTACCGAGGGCGACGCGGGGGCATCTGTTTTCCCTGACGCTGAAGCCGGATGAGTACACCTTCTTCGTCCTCATCAACTGCTGTTGCAAGTCAAGCCGCTTGCATCTCATCCCCACGGCCCTCGACGAGATGTCGTACCTCTTCGATAAAGGGCGTTTTTATTATCTCAAAATGTAGCATCAAAGTGATACAAAGCATTAAGAGTATCACCCGGCCTCTGCATAACTAGGATGCACACAGCCAAACACCAGTAGTCTGATAAGTAGAAAGATAAAAGACCGACAATTCGGCAACAGTAGAGTCTATAGACCGACACTATGCCTATGTCGAAAGAGATGGTGGACCGAGCCGGAGATTATGCTGCCATCCATGTTGGGTAAAAACCTCCGTAGCCACCTGCTCCAATAGCGTACACACCGCCTTGAACAGCGGTTGGTACTCCGCTCGTTGTAGCGTACACCACGTACGAAGCGAGTGCGTACAACGGAAAATAACCTGCAAAGGCGAAACAGTTTTGTCATTAAAAACAACATCATTTCTACATAGCCAAAGCGACCATAGTAAGGCATACGCTCCCACCCTTATTAGCGTTTTGTACCTATTTGAAATACCGTCCAGCCAATGAATGTCATACCTGGGGCTCAGATGCAATCATTGTCATCCACAATGGGATAATCGGTGCGTACCGCAAGGCCAGAATGCTAGACGAGATGGAGGAAGATCTGTCTAGCATGCTCGGGGGTGGAGACAATGTGCCGGACATATACACGATGAACTACATCATTTGGGCTTATGGCAACCGTGGCAGGGGTGGATGACATGGACAGGTGGTACGGTGAGTTTTAGTTGATGGGCATTGAGCCAGATACGTGGACGTTCAATACCATGAAGCTTGAAGCGGCGTTTCTTCTCGCCCTCTGCTGCTACATTCAACACAATCACAGAATGTTTTGAAAGGGCTGGCAACGGTGGTAAATACACACTCCTTCTCTCGTGACCGCGTCGCCCCCGCGGGCGACCGGCCGCGCGGCGACCTCTCCTCCTCCAGCCCTCCCCCCTCTTTCTCCTTCCTCCCCGCCGCCGTCGCTGGCACCCGCGGAGCTGGCCCCGGGGCGGCGGCCCCCTGACTTTCCCCTCCCTGTGGCACTCAGGCGCGGGGCGGAGCTGCACCGCGGGGTGCTCCCAGGCGGCGCGGTCTGGCTGGCTGCGGGGTTCCTCGTCGCGGCGTGGACGGTCGGCGGTGCTCGGCCCAGATCTGGGGCCTTCGGCTCCCATCTGGGCCTGGGCGGGCCGGGCGGCGGGTCGGGCTGCGGCATGGCTCCCGGGAGGTGGGGAGCGGCGATGAGCAGCGGGGCGGGCGGCGCCGTCGCCAGCTTGCTGCAGCGCGGCCGGCGGGGCTTAGCGGGCCCGTTTTGGGCCTGGCCGGGCCAGCGGTGGCCTGCTATGCCCCACTGCCGTGTCCGGATGGCTACCGCGACGATGCCATAGGTGCAGGCCTCTCGCATGACGGCGGTGGAGGTGGTTCCCTCCCGCTCGGCCTTGGTGTTGCTGCTCCCGTCGCTTGGATCTTCTCTCCGGTCTTCTTGGCCTTGTGGTGGTGCTCGCAGCGAGACGGCGTTGGTGGCGGCGCAACCTTGATGGTGCATGGTGTTGGGCGATGATTTGGCAGGTCGGCTCCGGTCGGCCGGTGGGGCTGGGAGTGCGGGAGAAATCCTTGCCGGTTTGTCCGGCTCCGATGCGATGACACCGGCGAGTGCCACTATCCCTTCTTGGAGGGTGTCAGTTGTAGCTATCCCCCACCTCCCTCCGTGCACCAGGGGAAACACTAGGACTTGTCCGGGCAGCAGCGTTGTTGGCGCCGCATCCCTTCTTGGAGGTGTTGCTTAGTTCGCGGTAGATCGGAGCCTCGGGCTGTGTTGGTTTGTTTGGAGGGCGCAACGGTCGCGGGACTTCAACGCTTTGTTGAGCTGCCGCTGTTGGCGTTTATTTCTTCTTCTTTTTCTTTGGGCTTGATGTGCTACTCGCCCCAGCATTGCGATGTGTACAATGATAATTTGCTTTGGAATACAAAGCGGAAACCCTTTTTCGGTAAAGGGCTGGCAACATTGAGAAGATGGAGTGCTATTTCAGGTTGATGAAAATTCAGGGTGTCAAGCCCAACACCAACACCTACTGCTCACTAGTTAAAGGATACAGTAAAGCTTGGCTTCTTGATATGGTTACTGCAATTATTCGACAGACAGAGAACACTGACGTTGTCTTAGATACTCCAGTTTTCAGTTGTGTTATATCAAGCGGCGCTTCTTCTCGCCTTCTGCTGCTACATTCAACATAGTAATCATAGAATGTTTCGGAAGAGCTGGCAACATTGAGGAAATGGAGTACTATTTCTGCCTGACATAAATTCAGGGCGTCAAACCCAACCCCATCACTTACTGCTCGCTGGTTAATGGATACAGTAAAGCTGGGCTCCTTGATATGGTTCCTGTAATTACTCGACAGATGGAGAACAACGATGTTGTTTTAGAAACTCCATTTTTCAACTGTCCTGTCAGTGCATATGCCAAATCTGAAGATATATCAAAATAATGGAGGAAATGCTACAGTTTTTTTTAGAAATGGAGAAGGACCCCCGGCCTCTGCATCTGGACAATGCATGCAGCAACTTTATTAATTATTCACACAAGACCTTACAAAGTCATACAACAGTAAGACTGAAGCCACCGTCTAGGCAACAAAAGTGTCACTACTCCTATCCAATTGATGAAGGGTTGCTGATAGTCTGGGTCTAATACCAAACAAATCTCGCAGCCAAACCTAACATCTAAGACCTAAAGTCCCAACCAGGACGCCTGCCGGGTATGGGCTCCCACCAGTCCGGCGTGCTTCTCAACCAGGACGCCTGCCGGGTATGAGGCCGCTGCAGCCACCTGCCACCAATCCATCTTCAGAGTTGTACTGCTGCATGAACGTTGCCCGGTCTAGCTGTCACCGACGCCACCATGACGCCAGACAGCGTCGACCTCTTGCGCGAGTCCATCATCGCACATCAGACGCCTAATCTCCAGAGCGCCATGCCATCGAGATCCGACACCATCAATGTGTGTGATGAAGCACCGCTCCTCCTCTTGTCACCTCCAACCATCACTTGCTCCAAAACGATGCCCCCATGAGGGAAAGCACTACTAAGAACGCCATCATCGTTCGATCCGGGAGACCCAGATCTAGGGTTTCCCCTGGAGCACCCCGAGCCTGATGACGCCAACTGCAACAACGATGCCTCCATAAGGAAACGACATCAGAGACGCCGCCATCGTCCGCCATGACTGTAGTCGGCGCGATTTTCATCGGCAGTTGCGCCACCGGGCATACGGCGCCGGCCTTGCTGGTTCCTTCGACCGTAGCAAACTCCAAAACGATCCCCTGAAGAGGGACTACGGCGCAAGAGCACCGCCATCGTCCAATCCCATGGAGATCTAGGGTTTCCCCCGGAGTTGCCCGGGTTGTCAAGGACCAGACAAAGATGCCGACGTGTCGCACTCGCCATCGCGCCGACCATGACCTGGAGACCAAGCTCACGCCTGAGCCCAGATCCGGCCGCGCCGCCGCCGATCTGGTCACGCCGCCGTCGTCCATGGCGGCCGTGGCGCCCCAGATCTTGAAGCCGCCTGCCATGGGGAATGGGATCGCCGGAGCGCAGCCAGCCCCCGTCGTGACGTCCGGCCGCACGCCACGCTCCGGCCCGGGGGCGCCGGCCTGCGCCAGCTCCTAACGAGCGGGAGGGCACCTAGTCCCCCCCCGCCGCCGACGACGGCAAGGCTTTGCCTGGCCGCGCCCTCGGGCGGCGGCGAGGGAGGAGGAGGACGAGAGGGGGAGTCGGGGGCGACGGGATCTGGAGGCCTCCCAGCCGCCGCACGGGGGCGACTCGGGAGGGACAGGACTCGGGGACGAACGATGTACTACAAGATCCTTTAAAAATGGGGGAGAATTTCACTTCCCCGGCCTCTGCACCAAATTAGGATGCATACGGCCTTTTAAATATGAGTACTAGGATTTTTAATCTCAGTTATGCACCGAGCCTCTTCCTCAATAAATGCGTGAGTACCGGGAAAGCCTGGTCCTCAAGAATAAATAGGAACCTAAATTTGCCTCCTTGAAGATTTGAACCTAGGTGTTGGGTTTGTACATCCACTCCCCCAACCGGTTGAGCTAGACTCACTCCTAGGAAATGCTACAGTTTATATGAAGAAACGAAATGTAAGCCTGGCAAGGTAATTTACACCACCATGATTCAAACATGTATTGCGCATGGGATGGATGAAACCACTAGCTTGTTAGAAAAAGAAGTGGAAAGAGTCGGCAAGAATTCGCCGCAAGTTCTTTGCTATATTTTAGTGAGCTTCTTGTTGACTTATGCTGCATTGAACTACTGAATATCCATGACAGGTTATCTTCGTTTTTGGATCAGTGATCAGTTCTGTGATTGAATGCCATCGGCGCTTCATATTTAGCTGTGGTTGTGCCTTATTTAGCTGAGCTGAAATAGACGCTAACTGTTGTTCTTGTCATATCCCAGCAATAATAACTGTTTTTCCATCGGAAACAGAAGTTCCACATGAAATATCTGGACTTGGAAGGGAGTACGGGACCGGGACTGCAAAGAAGGTAAGGTTCAAAGCTCCATCCCAGTAGACATCCATATCAGAATAGGTAAACCTAGTTCTCCACGAAGGTAAGGTTCAAGAGGAATGTGGTCTTCAGGAAAATTCACTGCCAAAAAAGGCAAAAACAAAGGGAGAAAGAGAACAACAAAAATAAAGAAAGAAAGGATCATGTGAATTTTAAAGAGAAGTTCAGTCTTTCAATGGACAGTTTGACACACAAGGAGATGATAAAAATTGATGGAATAAGGCTAGAATTCCACACTTCAATTTAAATTCTGAGCTACACTGCTCATACATCTGACGATGGGGCGACCTTGTCTAATATCTCCATCATAATCGATGGACATCTTGTTGTGAGGTGCTTGAATCCGTCGGTCTTCTTGACTGCTCGGAGCACATCCTGCAAAGACAGGTACCGAAGGCAAGCATTCTTGAGTTGCACGGTGTGGTGCTGCTCCGCTAAAGCTAGGGTGGTTGCAACTGTTTGCACATCAATTTTCTGGCATAGCTTCTCTTCACAAATAGCCTTTAGCATGTCCAGTCCATACCGACCTGCAGCGACCAACAAGTGCTGCAATGCCACATTTTGATCAACATCACAATTGTTTGGCAGGTTATCTGTGTATATGAAGTGAAGAAGTGCCTCGAAGATGGCAGGCTCCATGTCATCGATCTTGATACATTCCATGGTGATCTCCTTCAAACTACAGTTGAGACGGTCGTCGATGCTAGTGCTGAGGAGTCTGACTTGGGTTGCCAGGCGATGGAGGTTGTGACGGAACTGGCCGCTGTGGAGGTTCCGGTCGGCGCCGAGACTCGAGCTATGTCGTGACGGCTCGACAGATCTGAGGTTGACAGGGCTGCTAAGTTTGCTAAGAAAAAAGAGAGAATGCTCTGTTATAGATGTGGCGATAAGGGACATTTCATTGCTGAGTGTGTGGCGGTTCTTTGTGATTCTTGTGGTAAGCCTGCACACGAGTCTGGAGTGTGTCCGATGGTGCGGGAGCAGAGACCGAGCCTCATGACTTATGGTGTTTTTGTTCTGAACTCACTTTTTTTGAGTCACCGACTGAGAGGGAGGTTCCTCAGGAGGAGCACAGTACGACAACTGGGATAGTGAAGGTGACGAGAGGGCAAGTGTCCGAGGCTCAGATTATTCAGCGTCTCAGGGAGCTGGCACCAGGTGACTTCCATTGGGAGCTTGTCAGGCTGGAGACCAACACTTTCCGGGTTCAGTTCCCAACTGTGGAGGACTTACAGCGGTTGCTGAGTTTTGGGATGTGTAAGGTCCTGGGTACTGAGGCCATACTTGAGTTCCACGAGTGGAAGCTGGTTGAGCCCTGTGGTACACCCTTATCCGTGTCTGTCTTGCGCTTTTAGGGGCTCCGCCTCGAGTTCTTGCGGGATGCCACGGTGGTGGCTAGTCTCGGTATTATGGTCGGTAAGACCGAGCGTGTTGATATGGATTTCACTAGAGCTCATGGGATTGCTCGCCTATTGGTCAGTATTCTGGACATCGACTATGTACCCGACATGGTTAAGTGGGCCTTTCGAGGGAAGGTTTACACTCTTGAGATTCAGTTTGAGGATGATAGCCTCTTCGCCGAGGCTCCAGCGGCCACTGGTGATGACATGAGTGAAGGTGATGATGATACTGCGGGTAAGGAAAAGATGGCCGATGATTCTGTCAGTGAGGTGGCCAAGAGGCCGGAGCCGATTTAATAGGGCAGCAGGAGGAGGGACGGCGCTGGAGTATCTGTGCCGACCACCACTCTGCGTTTTGGTTCCTTTGGTCAGCTTCCGCTCCTCCGAGGCCGTGGAGTGGCGGGTGGAGTCGGGTGAGGAGATTGAGTTTTCTTTACCGCCGTTGGATTTTGCGGGTACGGGTGTGGAGGTCTCCGGTGGGCCCGCGAGCTTGGATATTGACTCGTCTACATCAGCGTGTGGTGACGTGGCTGTGGTGCAGGCGGGTGGTCTGACCTCATCTGGGAGTCCGGATCGGGGTTCTTTGGAGGCCCCCTCTCAGCCTCCGGTTGGGGAGCCATCTCCTCTCTCGCCTGTGGCTGGGCGATCTCCTCTGGCGGATGTGCAGGTTCGGCGGGAGGGCGTGGGGCCGGTGGCCTCTACGCCCCCGTCGGCCTCGGTGCCCGAGGGGGGCGCCATGTTCGAGATGGCGGCGTGCACTCCGGACAGGCGGTCCGGGGTGGATGGGGGAAGGGGGCAGGTGGCCTTCTCCTCCCGATCTTTGGACTCGGCGCACTCACAGTGGCGACCGGGTGGATGTTCGGGAGTGACGGTGGTCGCTCGCGGATAAATTCTCGCGAGGAGGTCATTATGTTTTGCGGGATCCCGGACCAGCAGCGGTGAGGTCGACGTATGAGTTGTCGGCTTCAGAGCCATCCGGAGGTGGACGACATGCAGCAGCACTGTGCCGTGAGGGCGGCCAAGCCGTGGCGTCAAGTCACTACTGGTATGTCTGTTAATACTTCCAATACTATTTTGCATTTCTCGCATGATCAAATTATGGATAAGGCACAACAGTTAGGAATTTCACTTGGTAGAGATGAGGGTGAAGTTACTAATTCTGTTAACGATTTGCTTGATCTAGAAGCCGAGAGGGCTTTAGAAGTAATTCGTAAATTAGCTGCGGTCAAACCTATGAATGACTCTGCGATTGATGCCTTGGGAGTTCGAGTACTTGAGAATTTTTGTGTTGATCTAGCACCGCCCCTCCAGGAGCAGGAGGAGGACGATGAGAATATCGGGATGCAAGTAGATAATCCATCGATTACGAGTACGATGGACGGGAGGCACATCCAGCCCTAAGCGCAAGTGGGCGCAAAACTTACCCGATGTCGGTCCGTAGGAGTGCTAGGATTCGTACGGCTAAAAAATTTCATGATGAAATATGAAAGGGATCTTTTGGAATAGCAGAGGTCTTAAGGACTTGGCTAAAAGGAGGTTCCTTGCGGAGGCATCTATTGAGCATTGTTTGGACTTTATTGCCCTGTCGGAAACGGGTAGAGCAAATTTCTCACCTCAATTTCTCAATACTTTGTCGGGAGGGATTGAGTTTGGTGGCATTGTCTACCGCCTAGAGGCAGGTCGGGGAATCTTCTTGGGTGTTAGATGTGACTCTCTTGAAGTTGAAGTGTGGTCATGGGGATTTTGCTGTTAAGTTCAGGGTGCGGTCCAAACAGGATGGTTTTGACTGGGCTTTGGTGGCGGTGTACGGGGCAGCGCAGGCCGAGTTCAAACCCTATTTCCTGGCAGACCTTGTTAGAGTATGTGGGTCTGAGCAGCTTCCAATTCTGGTTGGGGGGGATTTTAACATAATTAGGAGACGCGATGAAAAGAATAATGACAATTTCGATGGGAGATGGTCATTTATGTTTAATACCATTATTGAAAGCTTAGATTTGAGAGAAATTGAGCTTTCAGGTAGGAAGTTCACGTGGGCTAATGCGATGCCTAATCCAACGTACGAGAAGTTGGATCGGGTTCTGGCTAGTGTTGCTTGGGAACAGAAGTTTCCCGTGGTAACTGTTCAAGCGCTCACTCGCGGGATCTCTGATCACACGCCGTTGTTGCTTGATTCTGGCGGGGCTACATACTCGGGCAACAAAAATGTCTTCTCGTTCGAGATGGCGTGGTTTGAAAGAGAAGGATTTTTGGATCTTATTGCCAGAGAATGGGCTAAAGAGGTAGGAGGTAGAAGTGCCATTGAGCGGTGGCAGAACAAGATTAGGAATCTCCGTAGCTTCCTTCGTGGGTGGGCTAAACATCTAGGTGGAATGTATAAGGTTGAGAAGGAACGGCTCCTTTCACTTATAAAACCTTAGATGTAAAAGCGAAACTACGGTTCGGTACCCATGAGCTTCATATTAAGCATGAGGCTGAGATGAGGTGAAGGAATTGCTCGGGAGGAAGAATTAAAGTGGGCATTACGGGCAAAGGTGATAAAAGTGGTCGAGGGGATGCGAACACAGTTCTTCCACATGATTGCTAATGGCAAGCATAGCAAGAAGAGGATCTTCCACCGGAGCAAGAGGAGGGTACGATAGTTGGCCAAGACAACTGAAAACATACATTACTGAATATTACAAAAGGTTGTTTGGACCACCGAGGAGAGTAGTGTATCCTGGATGAGTCTAGGGTCGTGATATCCCTCAACTTTCTTGATGGAGAACGATGTGTTAACAGCCCCTTTCTCGGAAAAGGAAGTTTTCGAGGCTATTGCCAAGATGAAATGCAATAAGGCGCGGGGCGGATGGTTTCCGCTGAGTTTTACAAGAAGTGTTGGCATATTATCAAAGGGACTGATGCCAATGTTCCATGATTTGTTCTCGGGACACTTGCGGTGTTCCAACTGAATTTTGGCACGATAACGTTGTTGCCTAAGAAAACTGATGCCGTCAAAATTGAACAATTTGACCGATCTGCTGCTCAATGTCGACTTCAAAATTTTTACCAAGGTTGATGCGATAAGGCTGACTCGAGATAGCGCCTTGCTGTTGTTCAACCTTCGCAAACGGCTTTCATCTGGATAGGAACATCCTAGAGGGGTTGTGGTCCTTCATGAAACGCTTCATGAAATTCATCTGAAAAAACTAGATGGGGTTATTTTCAAAGTGGATTTGAGAAGGCTTATGATAAAGTCAAATGGCGTTCCTCCAGCAAGCTTTAAGAATGAAGGGTTTTGATGAGCGCTGGAGGCATCAAGTGGAAACGTTCACGCAAAAAGGTAGCGTTGGCATTAAGGTCAATGATGACATAGGCCACTATTTCCGCACACACAAGGGTCTGCGACAGGGCGATCCTATGTCACCTATTACATTCAATATTGTGGTTGATATGTTAGCAATCCTGATTGGGAGGGCCAAAGAGGCTGGTCAGGTGGAGGGAGTGGTGCCTCATCCGGTTGATGGTGGTTTATCCATCCTGCAATGTTGACGATACAATCATTTTTATGGAACATGATTTGGCCAAAGCGAGGAACATGAAACTAGTTTTATGCCTTTTGAACAATTATGCGGGCTGAAGATTAATTTCCATAAAAGTGAGTTGTTCTGTTTTGGTAGAGCCAAAGGCGAGCAGAAGCTTATACACAATTGTTCGGATGTGAGTGGGTCTCTTCCTTTCTCTTATCTCGGTATTCCAATACACCATCGTAAGTTAACGAATGCTGAGTGGAAGAGCATCGAGGATAGATTTGAGAAGAAACTAAGTTGTTGGAAAGGAAAACTCATGTCTTATGGAGGCGGTTGATTCTCATTAACTCGGTGCTCACGAGTTTACCTATGTTTCTGCTATCTTTCTTCGAAGTACCAGTTGGGGTGAGGAAGAGACTAGACTTTTATCGTTCTCGCTTCTTCTGGCAGAGTGATGAATCTAAGAGGAAGTATAGATTGGCCAAATGGGATATTATTTGCAGACCAAAGGACCAAGGAGGACTTGGCATTGAAAATCTTGAAGTCAAAAATAAGTGCCTCCTGAGTAAGTGGCTGTTTAAGTTGTCTTCTGAGACAGAGGCAACTTGGGCGCAGATTTTACGGAGTAAATATCTGTACTCAAAGACTTTATCCCAAGTCACTATGAGACCTACAGACTCGCCGTTCTGGAAAGGGCTAATGAGGGCTAAATCCGCTTTCTTTAACAGAACAAAATGTATTGTTGGTAATGGAGCTAATACGCGATTCTGGGAGGATACGTGGCTGGGTGACACGCCTCTAGCTTCTCAGTATCCAGCGCAGTATCGTATTGTTCAGCGTGGGGATGCCCTTGTAGCCACAAAGAATGCTGAGCGATTCCCTTAACATCCAGTTTAGAAGAGTGCTTGCTGGACCGAGATGGGAAGCATGGCTTCACTTAGTCCGTAGGCTGATGGAGGTGCAGCTAAATCCTCAGCCCGACCAGTTGTATTGGAAACTA
This sequence comes from Aegilops speltoides, assembly GCA_021437245.1. Lineage (NCBI taxonomy): Eukaryota > Viridiplantae > Streptophyta > Magnoliopsida > Poales > Poaceae > Aegilops > Aegilops speltoides. Next base: position 495,849,971 of record CM038144.1, read on the forward strand.
ACTAGAACTGGGGTGTTCACGGTCAAGTCTATGTATCTTGATATCATTAATTCATCCGTGATACCTACGTCCAAGGTAGTCTGGAACGTTAAGGTTCCTTTGAAGATTAAAGTGTTTATGTGGTTTGTGCATAAGCAGTAATTCTTACAAAGGACAATCTAGTTAAGCGCAATCGACAGGATCTACTAGGTGTAGCTTCTGTGATCGGGATGAGTCTATCAAACATTTATTTTTGATTGCCCGTTGGCACAAGGGTTGTGGCGCACCGTGCAAATTGCCTTTAATATTACTCCACCGAGATCGGTAAACACGCTTTTTGGGGCGTGGTTGCTCGGGACGGAGCCCAAACAGCCAGACAAATTCGTGTAGGAGTATGTGCATTATTATGGGCAATTTGGAACTGCAGGAATGACTTGGTTTTAACAGACATCAAATACTCATTTTTGCAGGTGTTGTTCGGCCTCGGCGCTGATCCGTGCTTGGTCCTTACTCACTCCGGCGGAGGCCGGGAGCGTTTGGTTCTGGATCTGTCCGGTGGGAGACGCGTTCTGTGGGATATCTTCAACTGGTTTGGATGGCGATCATGTAATAGGATAGGCATCTAGTTTACCTACCTCATATTATGCCAGCCGGTTTGTGGCTTATCCCTTTTGTGCCTTTCAGTCGTTGCTCTGTGTGAGCTACGCGCTACCTTTTTTTCATTTGTTTGTAAGACTTATGTTCTGAACCTCTTTATTTCATTAATAAAAGAGGCCTATGCATCGATCTGATGCAGAGGCCGGGGAAAACCCCCTTTTCAAAAAAAAAATGTAGGCAACTTTGTCTGCCTCCCTGTTCCCATCAGGATAGATCCTGATTTTCCAGTCGTAGCCGCTGACTCTGAAAGTGCTCGAGCTAACGAACTTACCGGCACCCATGCCCTTGAGCAGCGAGTACTTAATCACCTCGAAGTTGTGGGCGGCGGTGGTGCATTCGGTCAGGCATCTCGATGAGGTCTCAGGTATGGGCTTGTTAACTGAAGAAGTTAATATGTTACCCATGTTGCGGAAGCTGGAGAGGAATCAAACGGAAGCTGCAAAAACTTTCGGGATGTCAGAGGGTCTACAGAATCGATGGATTTGCATTACATAATGAAGGGAGATCAAATGGTAAGTATATGGACGTGATGGAGATATATATGCACCACGCAATGAAGGCATTTGCATCAAAATTAAGACATCTCAAAGTTTCTGCATATATACACAGCAGCATCAATGAGACCTTGACTGTTTCTTATTGGGACCGTAACTGGATCCCGAATCCTGGAAAATGCAATAGAATTTGCAATTTTTTGTGGTCCCAGGACCCTAATGCATGCTACTCAGCCAGCTATGTGGGCATTGTGGATATTTATGTGTGTTGCAACGGAACAATAAAATAAAATACGTAAATACAAATGAAAATTCTGTTATACTCCCTCCATCTGAAAATAAGTGTCTCGAGCTTAGCACAAATTTGTACTAGAGCTAGTACAAAGTTGAAACACTTATTTTGGGACGGAGGGAGTACTTTAGAGGCAGGGTTTGAGCCGCTAGGCATGATGTTCGCAAAAAGGGTATTCTCGCTACGTGTGTTTTGTATGAACCAGGGTTTGGAAGAGAATGATGTTTGCAAAAAGGGTATTCTCGCTATGTGTTTTGTAGTTTTAGCGAAAGCTACAGTTTCTTTTCTTTTTTTGCATTAATTGAAGCTCTACATATGAATCTTCAAGAAAAAGCTCTATATATGAATCTTCAGGCTGGCTTAAAAAAGTTACTACTTGTTAGTGGTGTACTTGTCATCTTATAATGCTTAGAAAAATTGAAAAGTACATAACATTACTTTTGATTAATCACAAACCTTGTGTAATCCCATGTTAATGTGAAATAATCATGTTAATGTAATAAATCTTACTCTAACTGCAATGTCAAACCATGCACATAGTATGGCCTACCTTTCAGGGCTCGGGTTCGTCGGGAGGCGTGGCGGCGTAGAGTTGGTGATGTTGATGGTGGGCAAGCGATGGACGGCCGGAAGAAGAAGCCCTAGCTTAGCGATGGACGAGTTGTTGGAGACGAAAGCGGACACAAAGTTGTCGCTCTAGCTAAGCTGGCTACGTCAATGCGCCGCCTCCTACTAATTGGACATCTAATTCTCTCGTGGCATCAGCATTCATCATGGCGGGCTTTTCTTGGCCTCCACGTTGGGCTCGTGGAGGTTAGCAACCATCTTTCCTTAATCTCTATCTCTACCTAATAATAAAGCAGCGACGGTTTCTGGTCGTCCGTCGCGTTATTTTGTAAAAACATCCTTGCCTTTTCTGATAATTAACCCGCAGTTCAAGTTTCAGTGGCACTCTGAAAAACGTTTTGTTTTTAATAAAACCCCCTGCATTTGTTAGAAATTATGCCCGGGACCCTTATCTCTTATTGGACTAGCTCACCAACGCACGTCTCGCCGCTTATCCTGCCGTTCTCCACCGCCCAGCAAGCACCCCCGCTTGCCGCCGGCGTCGTGGTGGATGTCCGCGCCGAGGCTGGTAGGAGACCCCATGTTAAAGGTTGGTCGTAGCAGAGGCCTCGGCAGGAAGACTCGAGGCGGTCTCGGGCGCGACGGGGAGCTGGCCAGAGCGCACGAACGGCGAGGGCTCGTGCAGGAGGCAAAGACCGATGATGAAGTTCAGAGGGGCGAGGGCTCGAACCAGCGGCTTCACCTCCTAACCCGATTGAGCACGGTGTGCCTGTGTTAGAAATAAGATTTGCTGCCAAATTAAAATAGTCCCACCTCGCCCTTTTTCATCAAATTACACCAATTTATATACAATCAGCGACGGTTTCTGGTCGTCCGTCGCGTTATTTTGTAAAAACATCCTTGCCTTTTCTGATAATTAACCCACAGTTCAAGTTTCAGTAGCACTCTGAAAAACGTTTTGTTTTCAATAAAACCCCCTGCATTTGTTAGAAATTATGCCCGGGACCCTTATCTCTTATTGGACTAGCTCACCAATGCACGTCTCGCCGCTTATCCTGCCGTTCTCCACCGCCCGGCAAGCACCCCCGCTTGCCGCCGGCGTCGTGGTGGATGTCCGCGCCGAGGCTGGTAGGAGACCCCATGTTAAAGGTTGGTCGTAGCAGAGGCCTCGGCAGAAGACTCGAGGCGGTCTCGGCGCGACGGGAGCTGGCAGAGCGCCTGAACAGCGAGGCTCGTCACGAGAGGCAAAGACCGATGATGAAGTTCGAGGGCGAGGCTCGAACCAGCGGCTTCACCTCCTAACCCGATTGAGCACGGTGTGCTGTGTTAGAAATAAGATTTGCCGCCAAATTAAAATAGTCCCACCTCGCCCTTTTCATCAAATTACACCAATTTATATACAATCGTGACGGTTTACGGTGCGTCCGTCGCGTTATTTTGTAAAAACATCCTTGCCTTTTCCGATAATTAACACGCAGTTCAAGTTTGATAGCACTCTGAAAAACGTTTTGTTTTAATAAAACCCCTGCATTTGTTAGAAATTATGCCCGGACCCTTATCTCTTATTGGACTAGCTCACCAATGCACGTCTCGCCGCTTATCTCGCCGTTCTCCACCGCCTGCAAGCACCCCGCTTCTTGGCCGTCGTGGTGGATGTCCGCGCCGAGGCTGGTAGGAGACCCCATGTTAAAGGTTGGTCGTGGCAGAGGCCTCGGCGGAAGACTCGAGGCGGTCTCGGCGCGACGGGAGCTGGCGAGCGCCTGAACGGCGAGGGCTCGTCACAGGAGGCAAAGACCGATGATGAAGTTCGAGGCGAGGCTCGAACCAGCTTCACCTCCTAACCCGATTGAGCACGGTGTGCCTGTGTTAGAAATAAGATTTGCTGCCAAATTAAAATAGTCCCACCTCGCCCTTTTTCATCAAATTACACCAATTTATATACAATCAGCGACGGTTTCTGGTCGTCCGTCGCGTTATTTTGTAAAAACATCCTTGCCTTTTCTGATAATTAACACGCAGTTCAAGTTTCAGTGGCACTCTGAAAAATGTTTTGTTTTTAATAAAACCCCCTGCATTTGTTAGAAATTATGCCCGGGACCCTTATCTCTTATTGGACTAGCTCACCAACGCACGTCTCGCCGCTTATCCTGCCGTTCTCCACCGCCGGGCAAGCACCCCCGCTTGCCGCCGGCGTCGTGGTGGATGTCCGCGCCGAGGATGGTAGGAGACCCCATGTTAAAGGTTGGTCGTAGCAGAGGCCTCGGCAGGAAGACTCGAGGCGGTCTCGGGCGCGACGGGAGGAGGCCAGAGGCGCCGAACGGCGAGGGCTCGTCAGAGAGGCAAAGACCGATAATGAAGTTCGAGGGCGAGGGCTCGAACCAGCGGCTTCACCTCCTAACCCGATTGAGCACGGTGTGCTGTGTTAGAAATAAGATTTCTTTGCCAAATTAAAATAGTCCCACCTCGCCCTTTTCATCAAATTACACCAATTTATATACAATCAGCGACGGTTTCTGGTCGTCCATCGCGTTATTTTGTAAAAACATCCTTGCCTTTTCTGATAATTAACCCGCAGTTCAAGTTTCAGTGGCACTCTGAAAAACGTTTTGTTTTTAATAAAACCCCCTGCATTTGTTAGAAATTATGCTCGGGACCCTTATCTCTTATTGGACTAGCTCACCAACGCACGTCTCGCCGCTTATCCTGCCGTTCTCCACCGCCCGGCAAGCACCCCCGCTTGCCGCCGGCGTCGTGGTGGATGTCCGCGCCGAGGCTGGTAGGAGACCCGTGTTAAAGGTTGGTCGTGGCAGAGGCCTCGGCGGAAGACTCGAGGCGGTCTCGGCGCGACGGGAGGCGGCAGAGCGCCTGACGGCGAGGCTCGTCTGCGAGAGGCAAAGACCGATGATGAAGTTCAGAGGGGCGAGGGCTCGAACCAGCGGCTTCACCTCCTAACCCGATTGAGCACGGTGTGCCTGTGTTAGAAATAAGATTTGCTGCCAAATTAAAATAGTCCCACCTCGCCCTTTTTCATCAAATTACACCAATTTATATACAATCAGCGACGGTTTCTGGTCGTCCGTCGCGTTATTTTGTAAAAACATCCTTGCCTTTTCTGATAATTAACCCGCAGTTCAAGTTTGATGGCACTCTGAAACGTTTTGTTTTAATAAAACCCCTGCATTTGTTAGAAATTATGCCCGGACCCTTATCTCTTATTGGACTAGCTCACCAATGCACGTCTCGCCGCTTATCTCGCCGTTCTCCACCGCCTGCAAGCACCCCGCTTGCTTGGCGTCGTGGTGGATGTCCGCGCCGAGGCTGGTAGGAGACCCCATGTTAAAGGTTGGTCGTGGCAGAGGCCTCGGCGGAAGACTCGAGGCGGTCTCGGCGCGACGGGAGCCGGCCAGAGCGCATTTAACGGCGAGGGCTCGTGCAGGAGGCAAAGACCGATGATGAAGTTCGAGGGCGAGGCTCGAACCAGCGGCTTCACCTCCTAACCCGATTGAGCACGGTGTGCCTGTGTTAGAAATAAGATTTGCTGCCAAATTAAAATAGTCCCACCTCGCCCTTTTTCATCAAATTACACCAATTTATATACAATCAGCGACGGTTTCTGGTCGTCCGTCGCGTTATTTTGTAAAAACATCCTTGCCTTTTCTGATAATTAACCCGCAGTTCAAGTTTCAGTGGCACTCTGAAAAACGTTTTGTTTTTAATAAAACCCCCTGCATTTGTTAGAAATTATGCCCGGGACCCTTATCTCTTATTGGACTAGCTCACCAATGCACGTCTCGCCGCTTATCCTGCCGTTCTCCACCGCCTGCAAGCACCCCGCTTCTTGCCGGCGTCGTGGTGGATGTCCGCGCCGAGGCTGGTAGGAGACCCTATGTTAAAGGTTGGTCGTGGCAGAGGCCTCGGCGGAAGACTCGAGGCGGTCTCGGCGCGACGGGGAGGCCAGCGAGCGCCTGAACGGCGAGGGCTCGTCAGAGGGCAAAGACCGATGATGAAGTTCGAGGGCGAGGGCTCGAACCAGGCTTCACCTCCTAACCCGATTGAGCACGGTGTGCCTGTGTTAGAAATAAGATTTGCTGCCAAATTAAAATAGTCCCACCTCGCCCTTTTTCATCAAATTACACCAATTTATATACAATCAGCGACGGTTTCTGGTCGTCCGTCGCGTTATTTTGTAAAAACATCCTTGCCTTTTCTGATAATTAACCCACAGTTCAAGTTTCAGTGGCACTCTGAAAAACGTTTTGTTTTTAATAAAAACCCCTGCATTTGTTAGAAATTATGCCCGGGACCCTTATCTCTTATTGGACTAGCTCACCAATGCACGTCTCGCCGCTTATCCTGCCGTTCTCCACCGCCCGGCAAGCACCCCCGCTTGCCGCCGGCGTCGTGGTGGATGTCCGCGCCGAGGCTGGTAGGAGACCCTATGTTAAAGGTTGGTCGTAGCAGAGGCCTCGGCGGAAGACTCGAGGCGGTCTCGGCGCGACGGGGCCGGCGAGCGCCTGAACGGCGAGGGCTCGTGCAGGAGGCAAAGACCGATGATGAAGTTCGGAGGCGAGGGCTCGAACCAGCGGCTTCACCTCCTAACCCGATTGAGCACGGTGTGCTGTGTTAGAAATAAGATTTGCCGCCAAATTAAAATAGTCCCACCTCGCCTTTTTCATCAAATTACACCAATTTATATACAATCGTGACGGTTTCGGTGCGTCCGTCGCGTTATTTTGTAAAAACATCCTTGCTTTTTCCGATAATTAACCCGCAGTTCAAGTTTGGTGGCACTCTGAAAACGTTTTGTTTTAATAAAACCCCGCATTTGTTAGAAATTATGCCCGGACCCTTATCTCATATTGGACTAGCTCACCAATGCACGTCTCGCCGCTTATCTGCCGTTCTCCACCGCCTGCAAGCACCCCGCTTCTTGCCGGCGTCGTGGTGGATGTCCGCCCGAGGCTGGTAGGAGACCCCATGTTAAAGGTTGGTCGTGGCGAGGGCCTCGGCAGAAGACTCGAGGCGGTCTCGGTACGGACAGGGGAGGAGCGCGCCTGAACGGCGAGGCTCGTCAGGAGGCAAAGACCGATGATGAAGTTCGAGGGGCGAGGGCTCGAACCAGCGGCTTCACCTCCTAACCCGATTGAGCACGGTGTGCTGTGTTAGAAATAAGATTTTTGCCAAATTAAAATAGTCCCACCTCGCCCTTTTCATCAAATTACACCAATTTATATACAATCGTGACGGTTTACGGTGCGTCCGTCGCGTTATTTTGTAAAAACATCCTTGCCTTTTACGATAATTAACCCGCAGTTCAAGTTTGATGGCACTCAAAAACGTTTTGTTTTAATAAAACCCCTGCATTTGTTAGAAATTATGCCCGGACCCTTATCTCTTATTGGACTAGCTCACCAATGCACGTCTCGCCGCTTATCTGCCGTTCTCCACCGCCTGCAAGCACCCCCGCTTCACGCCGGCGTCGTGGTGGATGTCCGCGCCGAGGCTGGTAGGAGACCCTATGTTAAAGGTTGGTCGTGGCAGAGGCCTCGGCAGAAGACTCGAGGCGGTCTCGGGCGCGACGACGTAGCCGCCAGCGCGCCTGAACGGCGAGGGCTCGTCACGGAGGCAAAGACCGATGATGAAGTTCGAGGGCGAGGGCTCGAACCAGCGGCTTCACCTCCTAACCCGATTGAGCACGGTGTGCTGTGTTAGAAATAAGATTTGTTTGCCAAATTAAAATAGTCCCACCTCGCCCTTTTTCATCAAATTACACCAATTTATATACAATCAGCGACGGTTTCTGGTCGTCCGTCGCGTTATTTTGTAAAAACATCCTTGCCTTTTCTGATAATTAACCCGCAGTTCAAGTTTCAGTGGCACTCTGAAAAACGTTTTGTTTTTAATAAAACCCCTGCATTTGTTAGAAATTATGCCCGGGACCCTTATCTCTTATTGGACTAGCTCACCAATGCACGTCTCGCCGCTTATCCTGCCGTTCTCCACCGCCCGGCAAGCACCCCCGCTTGCCGCCGGCGTCGTGGTGGATGTCCGCGCCGAGGCTGGTAGGAGACCCTATGTTAAAGGTTGGTCGTAGCAGAGGCCTCGGCAGGAAGACTCGAGGCGGTCTCGGGCGCGACGGGGAGCTGGCCAGAGCGCACGAACGGCGAGGGCTCGTGCAGGAGGCAAAGACCGATGATGAAGTTCAGAGGGGCGAGGGCTCGAACCAGCGGCTTCACCTCCTAACCCGATTGAGCACGGTGTGCCTGTGTTAGAAATAAGATTTGCTGCCAAATTAAAATAGTCCCACCTCGCCCTTTTTCATCAAATTACACCAATTTATATACAATCGCGAGTTGCCTGGAAATCAGAGAGCTGACCAGAGAATCAAAAAACAGATGAATTTGTAGACTATTTGAGCAAGTAAAAGAGGAAAATAAGGTACCAAATTGGTGTGCTGGTGTGTGGTGGCTGCAAATCAACAAACAGAGGGAGCAGAGGCTGTAAGAGGAACACAAAAGTAAGAATCCATGGCGAATGAGCACAGGAGAAGACGAGGATGCCGTTACGAGAGTGGCCGTCGGTGCTGGAGCGACGGCGGCCTCGAGCCCCTCCGCAGAGGAGCCAGTCATCTCCGTCATGGGATACTCCCGGTGGCGCGCAGGTGTGTAGCTCGTGGCCATGGAGTCGGCCGCGCCATGCCGGGTGGAGAGAGGATCCCGGCGCAGTGGTGGAGCTTGGGAGGTGGGATCCTGGCGGCGGTGGGTGTGTGGGCTCCAGCGGCGGCGAGTCCCAGAGCAGCGGGAGGTCGGGATGTGGATCTCGCCGAAGAGAAGTTGCAGAAAGAGCCAGGGGCAGATGGGGATGAGAAAGAGACATGGAGCGAGGGTACTAGATGCAAAATTGCAGATGTGTGCTTCTCGGTGGAGACACGAGTGGAAGTACACGTGATGATGGCCTATGTGTGGGCATACGTGTCGGCTGCTCAGCACCGCATGGTGTTGTTTTTAACAGCCAGAGTATGGACGCAAAATGATAAAATATATTATATTTTTTCTGAAAAAAAACATTGGAAATGAAATATAATCTTCCCAATCAAACAACCTCGACAATAAAAATATATATCAAAATCATAAGAATTCAAATCTTTTGATAATTTATAATACTTTAAATTAATTATTAAACTCTCGAAGAGTGTGTAAGGGCATCTCCAACGCCAACCCTCAAAGCGCCCATAACCGTCTGGAGCGTCGGCCCGGAAGCATTTTGCCATCTAACGTGAGGCCGTATCGGTTCGCCGACCGGTTTGGACCTACTTTTTATGAGAAACGGAAACAAACTCGGGGCAAGGGCTTTGCGGACGTCCGGATCTCTGCCAAGCTCGATTGTGACTGTCCTGGCCCACCCAAAATCCACTCCCTCATCTGTGTCCTTCCCGTCCGAAGCGTTCAACACTGCTCAGAGCACCGGTGCCGCATTCATGTTGGCTTAGAGCGACGTGACCTCTCACCGACACTTCTAATTTTTTTTACTCTGTTTATGTCCTCGCAAACTCATACTGATAAAACTGAAAAGAAAACAAACACCATACATAGACGGGTTGATCACGGTTCATATGTGTTCATAATAAACCATCGATGCCAAAACACACACATTTACGTGTCATGGCAATAGAGCCTTTAGTTGATCTCAATAAAGCTATTGTGACGTGTGAAGAAACTTTTATTGTCTCACGATAGTACAATAATTAATCTGATCTACAATGTCGTAACATTTTTCCGCTTCCCAAATTGTATCCATGAAAAACAGGACACTAACGACACATACACCGTCATTAATTAACTCAGTCATACTTATTTGAAACTTTGTATAGGTATACCACAATGCAAAAATATTATTTAACCCGTTGCAACGCACGGGCTCTTTTGCTAGTTTGCCTAAAATAAATCCATCTTTCCTTAATAGCCAGCCGGTACTAGTAAATTAAGATCTACTACTATATTTCCCTAAAATTGCCTAAAAAGGTATATTTCCCTAAAAAAAACTAAATTAAGATCTAGCAGCATTGTGCGTGACTGAAACATCAACACTTTCAGTGTTTGAGATGAATATATATTATATATGAGGACCATGATACATGGCGACTGTTCTGTTTTTAAAAAATACTCCCTCCGTACTCCCCTAGAATAAATTCCTCTCCCTTCACGTGTACTCCTCGCTCTAATATTATGTTGCTGGTGATTTTCTGATAATGAACTGCTCCACCTCTCTAGCCAGTGCCACACCACTGGTTCAGCTGGTAGAACTGCTGATTTCTGTCTCTTGGGAGTGATTCTTTTTTTTTTGAGAAAACTCTTGTTTTTTTTTAGAAAAGGAGGATGACCCCAGCCTCTGCATCTGGGCGATGCATACGGCCACTTTATTAATTATTCTCACAAGACCGTACAAAGCCATACAACAGCAAGACTAAAGCCACCGTCTAAGCAACAAACGTCGCTACACCTATCCAATCGATGAAGGGGCGCAGATAGTCTGGGCCTAATATCAAACAGACATCGCAGCCAAACCTAAACATCTAAGACCTGGGGTCCCAACCAGGACGCCTGCCGGATATGGGGCACCTACCAGTCCGGCGCACTCCTCAACCAGGACGCCTGCCGGGTATGAGGCCGCCGCAGCCACCTGCCACCAATCCATCTTCAGAGCTGTACTGTTGCATGTACCGTGCCAGGTCTCTCTGTCATCGATGCCACCACGACGCCCGATAGCATCGTCCTCTTGCGCGAGTCCATCCTCCCACAACGAACTCCTAATCTGCATTGCGCCACGCCGTCAAGATCCGTCACCATCAGTGTGTAGGATGAAGCATCGCTCCACCAAAGAATCTGTCCTCTGGTCCCTCGATCACGTGTGTACCTCCAAGAATGACGCCCCCAAGGGAGGAACGACAACGGAGCGCCGCCGTCATCCGATCATCCGATCTGGGGTTTCCCCCGGAGGTAGCAGAGAGTGGCCTTGAACTTCTCCACGGCGATGCCTTCAAGAAGGAAACGACGCAGATAGCGCCGCCACCGCCGGCCTTAGTAGGAGCTGAAGGCAAGTTTTCACCCAGATCAGCTCGAAGGGATCCAACTCTCGTGCCCGGGCCGCCGTCACCACTAGTACCACCAGGCAGACCCTGGAGTACCGGCATATCAGCGAGCTGCCGGCACCACCGCATCCAGATCGCCGGCCACGCCGGGCCGCCGCCATCCCCCGCTCCGTCCGGGTTAGAGGTGGAGCCGCCGACCGCGCACAGGGGCCACCGCTGCTCACACACGCCGGAGCGCCGCCGAGAAACCAGCGCCCGCCACCGCTATCGAAGCCAACCGCCGAACATCGGGCGCCACTGTGGAGCCATCGGATCGGGAGGAAGACGCGCACCGACCACCTCGCGGACCCGCCACACGCCGAAGCGCCAGCGCCACCGCGCGCCATCGATCGGGATGAGGAGGAGCCCGCCTTCGCCGCCCAGCGCGAACCACGCCGCCGTCACTGGCGAGAGCCCGCCAGATCCGCCGGCGTCGACCTGCCACCGAGTTGAGCGCTGCCGCGAGGGCCGGCCGTCCCGCGCCGACCAGGAGCCTCTCGATGGGGGGAGGGAGCCCCGCCGCCGCCTACGCACGCGCGGGCTTTGCCCAACGGCGTCCCCTGGCGGCGGCGAGGGAGAAGGAAGGAGAGAAAGGGAAGCGGCGGCGGCGGTCTAGGATTCCATTCGGGCCGCTCGCGGGAGCGGCATGGGGGATGGGGCGACGGGACAAGGAGAAAACTCTTGGTAGTGAATTTAACTGGTTGATTGTGCCGTCACTCTGTTCAGTGTATGCAGTAGATAGAGGCTTAAAACGAACAAGAAGCGTGTAAGATCTTTCTGGGATTTGTAGGTCCCAAAGTTAAGCTCTCCCCGCAAAAGAGAAGTTTCCGACAGGGACTCTACCTTCATTGGACGCTGACCATGAACCGTAAACTTAATTTTTGTTTCTCTAGATTATTATTGTTAGATGCTTTAGTTTTGCTATATATATATTGTCGACCCTCCTGAGTAATGTTTGGCAGTTTTCTGTCGGTTTGGTAGTGCTTTGATGTGGCTAACTAAGTGATGTTTTATATTGCATCCTTAGAGAGAGCTGCAATTATCATACTCTCTGATCTATATTCATACCCAAAATGATTTGATGTATGGAGCACTGTGCTCCAACTAGAACTTTCGTCAAGATCTGTCACCATTCACGTCGGTATGTCGGGTTAGGTCAGATCACTTGGCGATAAAAGAGTTCATGTAGCAATGTGACACGCTATCTGTTTTCATGCCAGTCGGTTGTGGCTTTTGTGGTTTTTGCTTTGCAGTTGACGCTCTGTGTGAGCTAGTCCCTGCTTTTGTTACATTACTGTAAGACCTTGTTGAGACCTTGTTTACTTTATAATAATAGAGGCCGTATGCATCGTTCTGATGCAGAGACCGGGGAATCCCCCCTTTTCGAAAAAAAAAGCAATGTGACACGCGGTCTTGTGGGGTAAATGAAGTAAAAAATGACGAAAACCTGAAAGTATTGCAGGGTTTTTTTTAGGATAGCATTGCAGGTATTTGCTGCTCAAGGAGAAGTGCAAATATCCGAAGTTTGTAAACTTATGGCCTGATGTCTTTCTTTTTCACGTGGAAGACATTCTATATATGCTTGTAGCCTACTGAGATCATCATAGTCACAATGCATACTTCAGAGCTCACTTAGAGCTTGAAAATCATTATACGTCATAGACAATTTGACATGTTCTAGTCACTCGTGAGTATGTGATATGTTCGCGGACATATGGGGGCTCAGATTACGCAAATGCCCTAGGAGATGCTCTGATCATGATCACACGAGACAAGAATGCAAGATACGCTGGCACTTTGATGAACGTGTGGTACCACACGCACGCACCGAAAACATATATTAGAGCTTCTGCACCCCGGCCCGCTTATTTGGTACCTCCATATACATGGGGATATGGGACAGCCGGTTCCGTAAGATTCACAGGCCACAGTTATATCGCGTGTGTTAGTTGTGGCCCCCGGACGTGATCCGCCTACTACATAGCATAGGGCATTGTACACCGAGATAAGGACAGACGCTATTGAACACTACAGGAGGCGGCCCGTGACTCTGTGTTTCATCTGCGTCCCCCCTTGTATCTAGCATGCTGGGCGGCGGGGAGGAGGATTCAGCTGAGGCAGAGCATGGAGAGAACCCAAATCTAAGCGAGAGGCAGGAGTTACTGCGATAGGAGGAAGCACGGAGCCAGCCAAGGGTACGGCAGGAGCTTCGCCCCCGGGGAAATCCAGCACCGGGCCGCAGCTGGCACCGCCGCCCCTGTCATCTCACGCCGCCGGCCATTGTACAGTTCCGTGTTGGGCGCAAATCAGGAGGGTGATTAGTACTGAATCTATTTGTTCTGCAGGCCAGTCTAGGAACGGGGTTGGGGAAGCAATAGCTGTCATGTGTTCATATTTAAGCCGTCGTCATGCAGGTAAGATGACATGCAGGTTGATTCTTGTTTCTCGTTCGGTTCTTCTGTCCTTTTGGATTTGCTGAAACGTCAATCTTCTTTTAAGTGATATCGTACGTTTCTGAATCCATATGAGTGATCTGCAAGCAGGCTGAACTAAACCTTTATAATGAGCTGAAAGCACATCAGGAGGGCATCATGAAACAGGTTGAAGCTATGAATGAATTTTTTTTATGGGAAGATATATAGAATGCTGGATGACAACAAATTTGCACGTAACAAGGGTGTAATGCATGCTTCCATGTCGACAATGGAAATCAGAGACAAGGATGCACTGAAATATAAGTTTGCAATCTGTAACAGTATCAAACACAACATCGGGATGGTTTTCAAAGGAGTTATACACACGAAAAGGGGATTCAGAAACTCATACGGGAAACATAGATCGGTTAGATCCCACCCCAGAAGTGCAACGCGAACAATAATGGAAGCAACTGAATCAGTGCGTACATATCGCCGGCCGCCGGATTGATGTTGCGGCCCAGCGCCAGCGCCATCGAATCGCCGCCTACGGCCCATCCATCTAGCTATAAGTCAAAGAGCGAGAGGAGAGAGAGTCAGATGTGTTCACGGGCTTGCAGCGGGGGAGGGGCGGCCGTGGAAGACAAAGCTACCCTGAGCCAAAGATGGAGCAGTACCCATGTGACCAGGGCATACCACAACGACCGTAATAGCCTGCTGCCACAGTAACGGTTTCAACAAAACGGGCTTACTTGGCGAACCAATCTGTGGTTGGATGGTTAGAGGGACTGTGGTATCCTTAGCCCACTAGGGTTCAAATCCTGGTGCTCGCATTTATTCCTGAATTTATTTCAGGAATACCGGCAATGCGCATTCAGTGGGAGAAGACGTTCCCATCGATGAAGAGGTGCCTACGGTGACTTCGTAAATTTTAAGATGATATGCCGGCTCAGTCTTTCGGAGGTGCTCATAGGGATAGGGTATGCGTGTGTGTGTTCATAGGGATGAGTGTATGCGTGTGTATATGAGCGTGTGTATATGAGCGCTTGTATCTGTATTGATGTTCAAAAAAAACTGGCTTACTTGTCGGGCATCTCGAGGTACAGTGCAAAGATTCTAACGCTGGGATAACAGGGCCCCAGCGCAGATGCCCTAAAAATCTGCATCCCGCACGCCACCAATATTTTCTTGCTGCTTTTGCTCCAAATTAATGTGTGCGGATGAGATCTCCATAATCATAACGAGCAAGCGCACATGATCGAGATGAGATATATCTCCCATGCCATCGACCCGCGCGCTCTCTCAAGCTCTCAGTGCCATGGATTCTGCTCATGACGACGGCTTTGCGTCGGAGATGGCGGAGCTGCCGCTGGAGACGTGGTACCCGCCGTTCGCGCTGCGCCAGTACGCCGACTTTTGGCTGCCGGAGGTGACTGGCACGCCAGTACATCTGCCGGGACTCCAAGGAGGGACGCGCTTAGTAGAAAAAGGGTCAAACGTGCAGCACATTAGTGCCGGTTTGTATTAGAGCCGGCACTAATGTATACATTAGTGCCGGTTCGAACGGATTTGCATTAATGTCGGTTCGTGTAGAACCTTTAGTACCGGTTAAATGGCACGAACCGGTACTAAAGGGGATGTGGCAGTGGCGTCGGGCGGGGCCCACGATCACCTTTAGTACCGGTTCATGGCACGAACCGGTACTAAAGGTCTCGACCTATAGTGCGGGTTCGTGCCACAAACCGGCACTATAGGGCAATTTTCGCATCCGATGGGAAAATGTAAAACGGCTATAACTTTTGCATACGATGTCGGAAAAAAACGTATAATATATCAAAAAATTCAGCACGAAAATCCGCATCCGATGAAGACAGCCTACGGCCGATTTGGAATTATTTAGAATCCTCAAATTCCAAAAGAAAAAAAGATATGGTTAAATAATTTTAGTTTTTTTAAAAACAATTGGTTAAATCTGGTCAAACTACTTATTCAAGAAGTATTAATGTTACAACATAATTATTCAAGAATATTAGTGTTACTAAATAATTATTTCAATTTTTTGAATTTTGGTCAAATCTGGTCAAACTATGGTCAAACTGTGGTCAAGCTATGGTCAAACTTATTCAAGAAATATTAGCGTTACTAAATAATTACTGTTTTTTAGAATAATAGTTTCAAACTCAAACAGTGAAATGTGTGACTTAATGCTCAAGCTAAACTCCTGAGGGTTAATAGGATTAACATCTTACTATTGTCGAAAACAACAAGTGCGGACTCGGAAGCGAAGGAGAATAGAACCCAAAGTTAAGCGTGCTCGGGCTAGAGTAGTGAGAGGGATGGGTGACCGGTCAGGAAGTTAGATGATTTGGAATGAGTGATCCACACTTGAGCAATTAAGAGAGGTGATTAGAGACTAAATCATCAAATAATTCAGAAAAATTAAAAATCGAAAAAAAAATCAAAAAAAAATTCCAAAATTTAAAAAAAAAAAACCTTTAGTGCCGGTTGGTAACACGAACCGGTACTAAAGGTCCCCCATATCGGGGCGCGAGCTCACGCCACGCGGTGGCACTTTAGCGCCGGTTCGTGCCGAACCGGTACTAAAGGGGGGGCCTTTAGTGACGACAAATTAGTGCCGGTTATGTAACCGGCACTAAAGGCCCTTACGAACCGGCGCTAAAGCTCCGTTTTCTACTAGTGGCGCTCATCTCCTCGTGGTTCTTCACCAGGAAGGTGCTGGAGCACCTGGGCATCGACGCGGAGTCTTTCTCGCTCCAGGAGGCCGTGGAGGTCTTCAGCGCGGGGCGCTGCCTCGTCGGCCCGCAGTGGTGGCACGTCGTCGACTACTGGGAGGCCAGCGCCAACCTTAACCGCCGGAACGAGCGCAGAGTCCTGTTCCTCATGTATGAGGAGATGCTCCGCGACCCCGTGGGGAACCTCAGGACAATGGCAGAGTTCATGGGGTGCGCCTTCTCTAATGTTCATGACCGGATTTTGCTGCATCAATGAGATACACTATTACTCTTAATTTCGTGAAATCATGAACATTTGTTTAAACCCGTGAACATATTTGAAATCATGAACATTTTTCAAATCCGTGAACACTTTTACAAATTTTTGAACATTTTTTAAAATCAAGAAATTTTTCTGATATCATGAACATGTTATACTGTTTGTAAATATTTTAAAATTGTTAATATCTTTTAATCAATTTTTCTTGAATCGGCGAACATTTCTAGAATCAATGGACATTTTCTCGAAAATTGGTGGAACAATTTTTAAAATACACAAACATTGTTTTGATTTAACAAACTTTTTTGAAATGTATGATCATATTTAGAATCAGCGAAAATTTTATGAAGGAATAATCTATTTTGTAAGTCCAAATAGTTTTTGAATTTTTAAAGATATTTTACATTCTTGATTTTTTTGAATTGGAAAAATTTCGTTCAATTTCATTAAAAACAATAAACCAAGTTTTTATAAATTCAAGAACTTTTTTGATTTCCCAGAGAATTAATTTAAAAATTTTGAACTTTTTTGAATTCACAAACATTTTATGATTTATTAAATATTTTATTTCAAATTACCCATTTTTAAAATTGGTTAAATTTTTTGAAGCCTTAAATTATTTAAATTAGAAAAGGAAAGCGGACAATAAAAATAAAAAATAAAAACGAAATTTCAAAAACAGACCGCCCGGACATCAGTCTGGCCCAAATGGGCGTGCTATGTCTTCACCCATCGCGCAGCACGAAATACAGGAGGTCCCTACCTACTACATGGGCCGGCCCAGGCTGAGAATTCCCGTGTGTGAATTTTTTTTATCACTTATAGGTGGCATTGATGGGTAGTATTTTACAATTTTGAGGCAATTTTTATGACGTACTGCCAGAAGCAATAGCCCCTTATTATTTTATAGATGATAGCTTTTTTCATTAAGTGCAGCTGAAACAACAAAAAAGGCATATTAATGTGAAGATATATGACAGTCACTAATCTAATCCTTACAAAAGAAAATAAAGAAGTGGGAAAAACAGATTAGGAAAAACAAATAAACCCAAGGAAGCCGAACAGTCACGAAAAAAACCCAGGCACCCAGCTCACCACCTCTCCCTGCGCAATAAAAAGAAAGACATGTCGATTATACACAAAGCAGCGTTGGCCAAATTTTGAAGCACCTCGTTCTAATGGCTATGGAGTTAACTGAGACTGGGGAAAAGGAATGAATCAAAAATAAAGAAACAATAATCAAAAACGAAATGGGAGCATGTGCGCATGAGGACTTTTCGACTGTCATCGACAAAGTCAAACCAGCTCCAGTACAGGAGCAGGGACATCAGCATGTCGCCGACTCGTTCTAGTGATGATAATGGTTGTTTGATGGTCTCGGAATCTTGTTAATTTTTATTATGTTTGCGATGCTCTGTATCAGGTGAAGTTTGATAAGAGATCTGATCATTTTGGTAAATAAGAAAACATCCCAGAAAAACCAATATATGAATTAAAAAAAGCAATCAACATACATATGGAGACAAAAAAAACTCAGGAAACAAAACGATAAGAACCTTCACACCCTTGGCCATCCTGCTCAGGGAGCAACATAACCCAGGGGAAAGAAGCACGTTGCATGTAACACCCGTGTGTTACTTAAGAGTAATTAAACTGCATCTGTTGCCATTTAGAATTAAATTTTGCTTAACTATCATTTTTCTAAGAACTTAGGCATGTTAGTATTTATAAATAATTTTGGAGATAAATATCTTAAGACCAGTACATGCATGCCAATCATTAGTAGATTTTCTTTGTATTAGAAGATGGTGGAGTATTACATTACCGAAAAAGGGTTTCCCCCGCTTTGTATACAAAGCAACCAACCGAATCATACAGGATAGGTCTTTGGCGCAAGACACATCGCGCCCAAAAGAAACAACAGAGAAAGAGCAAAAGAAACAAATGCCGACAACGGCGGATCAACAAAAACGAAGAAGACTCGCGATCGCTAGGCCCACCGGGCTCATCCACTAGGCTCCAAGACTCTGAAGCGCCGGCACCAATCAACACCTCCAAGAAGGATCGCGACGATGACGACGCTGCTGCCAAGGGTTTCCCCCGGTACACGACGAGGCGAGAGGAAGAGAAGCCCCCGACGCCCTCCCGGAAGGACAGGCGGCACCCACAGGCGCCACCGCGCCGGAGTCGGCCACGCCGATAGGGGTTTCCCCCGATCCTAACCCGCACCTCGGCGCCGGATCCGCCACCAAACCAACCACCACCCCGCGCCAGCGGTCGTGAGGTTTCCACGCCGTCTCACCACGGCACCGCTGAAGTGAGGACAAAGATGACGAAGAATCGAGCCGGGACTAGGGCATCAGCACCATCGGCACGCGGAGGGCCCCACCTCCACCGTCGGCGATGATGGCCGTCCGGACGCAATAGCAGGAGCACACTAGGTCCGTAGGCCCACAGCCCGGCCGAGCCCTCGTGGGCCGTAAAGCTCCCGCCTTGCCGCTTCTTCTGCACGCCATCGGCGCCGACGCCTAAGTCCGAGCCGCCTCCTCCTCCTCCTGCCCGCAGAACAACGAGACCATGCCGGGCTGGCCCGCTAGGACCCCATCTGGCCCGACGTGCCCAGATCTGGGCGGGCGCGACGACGGCCACCAGACCACCACGCCGCCGCCGCCAAGGAGCGGCGCCGTCTCACGCCGGCCGCCCGGCCACCACCGCAGGCCGCCGGACCGCAGCCAAGCCAGCCGCCGCCGCCGCCTCCTGCCCGGAAGGAAGCACGCTGGGGACTATAAGGCCCGCCGCCCGGCATCACCCGGCCAGCGCCGGTCGCCACGGCGGCGCGAGGAGATGGGAAGGCGGGTCTCTGGGCGCTGGAGCGCGAAGCTCACCGCCACCTCCCGGGAGGCGGCGAGGCGGCCAGCCCTAGCCGGAGGAGGGCCGGGCGGAAGGGGCGGAGGCGGGGCGGGCTGACGTCGGGCGGCGGCGGGAGAGGCGGCGGCGGCGGGAGGGGAGCGGGCAGTATTACATTTGCTTGAGCAATCTACGTACACTTACGTACACTTACATGCATGCATCAATGCATGACATGCACTGCATCCATTGTGTCTACTTGATGCACTGAATGCATGTAGCATCCATCATGTCACCCAGTTGCCTTAATGCATGTACGAGTAGCCTGCCGACTAGCTCAGTATGGTTAGGCTAGTCATAGTGGGGAGTAACTTAGACTAGTAACATGCATATGTTACTAGTCTATGTTACTACCTCCATAGGGGAAGTGTCATGGGTGTAGTAATATACATATCTTCATTTATTGTTTTGTAGACTCATTTTGTATTGGAAACCGCTATGTGATGGTAACATATTATGTTACTCTATTTGCCTTTCTCCTCTTTAATTACATGACACATCATCTTTTTTTGCTTATGTGGCATGTATGTTACTACTTATGTTACTCCCACTGTGACCAGCCTTAGCTGCATTTTCTTCTCTTGATAGGCCAGCTAGCTCTTGTACTGCGTTGTACTACTGCATAGGATGATAGATATTTTGCATGCGGTATTGACGTGCCTCCCTCCGTTTCTAAATATAAGTTTGTCTAGAGATTTCAACTAGTGACCACATATGGACTAAAATGAGTGAATTTACATTTTAAAATATGTCTATATACATCCGTATGTGATAGTCCATTTGAAATCTTTAAAAAGACTTAGATTTAG
This sequence comes from Aegilops speltoides, assembly GCA_021437245.1. Taxonomy (NCBI): domain Eukaryota; kingdom Viridiplantae; phylum Streptophyta; class Magnoliopsida; order Poales; family Poaceae; genus Aegilops; species Aegilops speltoides. The sequence continues at coordinate 495,870,229 of CM038144.1, forward strand.
AATAGATGAACTCAACTAGCTAGTAGATGAACGGAAGGGGCACCGTCTCATCCATATCCAGCTTTCGGAGCGTTCGAGAGTTACGGCTGTAGCAGTGCGGCTGGCAGGGCAATAAATAGGTTCACAAGGAGCTAGTTACTTTTGGCCGGTATATAAAGCGACCAGCTGCTGTAGTGTAGGACCCCAGACAAGCTAGATCGCCTACCGGAGACAGAAGCAGCGTCGTTCGTGCTGGTAGCAGCCGTGCGGTAGGCCGGAGCTGTCGATCAGGCAAGTTTTTTTTTCGAAAAGGGGGTCCCGGCCTCTGCATCAGCATGATGCATACGGCCATCTTATTAATAAATAGTCTCAATAAAGTCTCGAGGTCTCAATAGTAGCACAGAAAGAAGAAAAAAGCTCACACAGAGCCAAAAGGCTAGATACACAAGCTAGCCACAAAAGGATAAACCACAACTGGTTGGCTCGAAAATAGACAGGTAAACTAATTGCCTATCCTATTACATGACCGCCATCCAAACCGGCTGAAGATATCCCGAGTTACCGTCTCCCATCGGGTAGCACCAGTAACCAAAAGCTCCCTGGCCTCCGTCGGAGTGAGTAGCGACCAGAACGGATAAGCGCCGTAGCTCAAGATGACCCGCAAAAATGAATGTTTGTTGTTCTGTTAAAGACCGGATCATTTCGCAATTCCAAAGCGCCCACACTAAGGCGCACACCCCCATGCTGAATATGTTTTGCTAACCCGGGCTCTACCCTGTTTAGCCATGTTCCAAATAACATGTTAACCGAATTCGGCGGAGGAATATTGAAGGCAATATGAATAGTCGTCCAAAGAATTCTAGCTAGTGGGCAATCAAAGAACAAATGTTTAATGGTTTCACCCTGATCACAGAAACTACATCTAGTAGGCCATGTCCAATTGCGCTTTGTTAAATCGTCCTTTGTTAAGATAACTTGTTTGTGTAGAAACCACATAAACACTTTGATCTTCAAAGGCACTTTGACATCCCACACATGCTTGAAAGTAGGAATCGAGCTCGAATTAATGACATCAACATACATTGATTTAACTGTAAATTCACCCGACCTAGTGAGATTCCAGTATAGCTTTATCGAGATGTTGTGAAAGTTGGACCTGCATCAGTCTCCTAACTAGATGTAGCCAATCTTCCCAACGATTGCCCACTAACGACCTTCTAAATTGGATATTAAGGGGTATCGAATGAAAGACCGTTGCAACCAGAGCATCGCGTCTTTGGACTATGCGATACAACGACGGATACTGGATTGCAAGGGGCGCACCTCCGAGCCAAGTATCCTCCCAGAATCTCGTGCTGGCACCATTACCAATAATATGCTTTGTCCTCTGAAACAATGAAAGCTTAACTTTCATAAGCCCTTTCCAAAAGGGTGAATCAGTTGGTCTAACCGTGACCTGAGACAAAGTTTTGGTTTGAAGATACTTATTACGAAGGATTTGAGCCCAAGTGGCGTCAGTTCCTGAAGATAACTTCCACAACCACTTACTAAGAAGGCATCGGTTCTTAACCTCAAGATTTTCGATCCCGAGACCCCCATGATCTTTCGGCCTACAAATGATATCCCACTTCGCTAACCGGTATTTTCTTTTTAGCTCATCTCCCTGCCAAAAGAACCGCGATCGATAGAAGTCCAGTCTTTTCCTTACACCAACTGGGACTTCGAAGAAAGACAAAAGAAACATGGGCATGCTCGTGAGAACCGAATTAATAAGAATTAAACGGCCTCCATATGACATGAGCTTCCCCTTCCAGCAACTTAGTTTCTTTTCGAATCGATCCTCAATACACTTCCATTCGTTGTTCGTAAGCCTACGCTAGTGTATGGGAATTTCTAAGTATGTGAAAGGCAACTCCCCCAAACCACACCCAAACAATTGTTTGTAGGCTTCTTGTTCCTCCTTGGCTCTACCAAAGCAGAACAGCTCGCTTTTGTGGAAGTTAATTTTGAGCCCACTCAAATGCTCAAACAAACATAGCAACAGCTTCATATTTCTTGCTTTTACCAAGTCATGCTCCATAAAGATGATAGTGTCATCAGCGTACTGCAGAATGGAAATTCCTCCATCCACTAAATGAGGCACCAAGCCTCTGGAGGAAATATGCCCTAGAGGCAATAATAAAGTTATTATTTATTTCCTTATTTCATGATAAATGTTTATTATTCATGCTAGAATTGTATTAACCGGAAACATAATACATGTGTGAATACATAGACAAACATAGTGTCACTAGTATGCCTCTACTTGACTAGCTGGTTTATCAGAGATGGTTATGTTTCCTAGCCATGGACAAAAGAGTTGTCATTTGATTAACGGGATCACATCATTAGGAGAAAGATGTGATTGACTTGACCCATTCCGTTAGCTTAGCACTTGATCGTTTAGTATGTTGCTATTGCTTTCTTCATGACTTATACAAGTTCCTGCAACTATGAGATTGTGCAACTCCCGTTTACGGGAAGAACACTTTGTGTGCTACCAAACGTCACAACGTAACTGGGTGATTATAAAGGTGCTCTACAGGTGTTTCCGAAGGTACATGTTGGGTTGGCATAATTCGAGATTAGGATTTGTCACTCCGATTGTCGGAGAGGTATCTCTGGGCCCTCTCGGTAATACTCATCACCTAAGCCTTGCAAGCATGTGACTAATGAGTTAGTTATGAGATGACGTATTACGGAACGAGTAAAGAGACTTGCCGGTGACGAGATTGAACTAGGTATTGGATACCGACGATCGAATCTCGGGCAAGTAACATACTGATGACAAAGGGAACAACGTATGTTGTTATGCGGTTTGACCGATAAAGATCTTCGTAGAATATGTAGGAGCCAATATGGGCATCCAGGTCCCGCTATTGGTTATTGACCGAGAATAGTTCTAGGTAATGTCTACATAGTTCTCGAACCCGTAGGGTCCGCACACTTAAGGTTTCGATGACAGTTATATTATGAGTTTATGAGTTTTGATGTACCGAAGGAGTTTGGAGTCCCGAATGAGATCGGGGACATGACGAGGAGTCTCGAAATGGTTGAGACGTAAAGATCGATATATTGGACGACTATATTCGGAGTTCGGAAAGGTTCCGAGTGATTCGGGTATTTATCGGAGTACTGGGAGAGTTACGGGAATTCGCCGGCAGAAGTATTGGGCCTTATTGGGCCTGCGGGAAAGAGAGAGGGCTGCCTAGCGCAGGCCGCGTGCCCGCCCCATGGCCTAGTCCGAATTGGACTAGGGAGGGCCGCACCCTCCTTCCTTCCTTCTCTCTTCCCTTCCTTGTCTCCTACTCCTAATACATGGAAGGACCCCTAGTTGGACTAGGAAGGGAATCCTACTCCCGGTGGGAGTAGGACTCCCCATGGCGCGCCCTCCTAGGGCGGCCTCCTCCTCCCTCCCTCCTTTATATCTGACGGGCAGGGGCACCCCATAGACACACAAGTTGATCTATGGATCGTTCCTTAGCCGTGTGCGGTGCCCCTTCCACCATATTCCACCTTGGTCATATGGTCGCGGAGTTTAGGCGAAGCCTGCGCGATAGAACATCATCATCGTCCACCACGCCGTCGTCTTGTGGAACTCATCTCCGGAGCTCGGCTGGATCGGAGGCTGGAGATCGTCATCGAGCTGAACGTGTGCTGAACTCGGAGGCTCCATACGTTCGGTGCTTGGATCGGTCGGATCGTGAAGACTACGACTACATCAACCGCGTTGTGATAACGCTTCCGCTTACGGTCTACAAGGGTACGTGGACAAACACTCTCCCCTCTCGTTGCTATGCCATCACCATGATCTTGCGTGTGCGTAGGAAATTTTTTGAAATTACTACGTTCCCCAACAGTGGCATCAGAGCCTAGGTTTTATGGTTTGATGTTATTTGCACAAGTAGAACACAAGTGAGTTGTGGGCGATATAAGTCATACTACTTACCAGCATGTCATACTTTGGTTCGGCGGTATTGTTGGATGAAGCGGCCCGGACCGACATTACAGCGTCGCTTACGCGAGACTGGTTTTACCGCCGTGCTTTGCACACGGTGACTAGCGGTGTCGGTTTCTCAACTTTAGTTGAACCGAGTGTGGCTACGCCCGTCCTTGCGAAGGTTAAAACAGCATCAACTTGACAAACTATCGTTGTGGTTTTGATGCGTAGGTGAGATTGGTTCTTGCTTAAGCCCGTAGCAGCCACGTAAAACTTGCAACAACAAAGTAGAGGACGTCTAACTTGTTTTTGCAGGGCATGTTGTGATGTGATATGGTCAAGACGTGATAAGATATAAGTTGTTGTATGAGATGATCATGTTTTGTTGAAGTTATCGGCAACTGGCAGAAGCCCTATGGATGTCTCTTTGTTGCATAAGATGCAAGTGCCAAATAATTTCTTTACTTTATCGCTATACGATAGCAGTGGTTGCAAGAGCAATAGTTGGTGAGACAACCATGTGATGACACATTGATATAGATCAAGATGATGAAGATCATGGTGTCGTACCGGTGATGATAGAGATCATGACAGTACTTTGGAGATGGAGATCAAAGGTGCAAGATGATCATGGCCATATCATGTCACATATTTTGATTGCATATGATGTTTATCTATTATACATCTTATTCTTGCTTTGATTGACGGTAGCATTTTAAGATGATCTCTCACTAATTATCAAGAAGTGTTCTCCCGAGTATGCACCGCTGCCAAAGTTAAATCGTGCCCGGACACCACGTGATGATCGGGTGTGATAAGCTCTATGTCCATCTACAACGGGTGCAAGCCAGTTTTGCACACGCAGAATACTCAGGTTAAACTTGACGAGCCTAGCATATGCAGATATGGCCTCGGAACACGGAGACGAAAGGTCCGGCGTGAATCATATAGTAGATATGATCAACATAATGATGTTCACCATTGAAAACTACTCCATCTCACGTGATGATCGGTTATGGTTTAGTTGATTTGGATCACGTGATCACTTAGATGACTAGAGAGATGTCTGTCTAAGTGGGAGTTCTTAAGTAATATGATTAATTGAACTTAAATTTATCATGAACTTAGTCCTGGTAGTATTTTGCAAATCAATAGCTCGCGTTGTTGCTTTCATATGTTTATTTTGATATGTTCCTAGAGAAAATTGTGTTGAAAAATGTTAGTAGCAATGATGCGGATTGGATCCGTGATCGAGGTTTATCCTCATTGCTGCCTGAAAGAGTTATGTCTTTAATGCACCGCTAGGTGACAGACCTATTGCGGAGCGGATGCGATGTTATGAACATTTGGCTAGCTCAATATGATGACTACTTGATAGTTTTGTGCACCATGCTTTATGGCTTAGAATCGGGACTTCAAAGATGTTTTGAACATCATGGACCATATGAGATGTTCCAGAATTGAAGTTAATATTTCAAGTAAATACCGAGTTGAGAGATATGAAGTCTCCAACAAGTTCTATAGCTAAAAGATGGAGGAGAATCGCTCAACTAGTGAGCATGTGCTCAGATTGTGCAGGTACTACAATCGCTTGAATCAAGTGGGAGTTAATCTTCCGATAAGATAGTGATTGACGAAATTCTCTAGTTACCATCACCAAGTTAGTAGAACTTCGTGATGAACTATAGTATGCAAGGGATGATGAAAATGATTCCCGAGTTTTTTCATGATGATGAAATCGATGAAGGTAGAAATCAAGAAAGAACATCAAGTGTTGATGGTTAACAAGGCCACTAGTTTCGAGAAAAGGGCAAAGGGATAGAACGGAACTTCAAAAAGAACGGCAAGCAAGTTGCTGCTCAAGTGAAGAAGCCCAAGTCTGGACCTAAGCCTGAGACTAAGTGCTTCTACTGCAAAGGGAATGGTCACTGGAAGCGGAAATGCCCTTAATATTTGGTGGATAAGAAGGATGGCAAAGTGAACAAGAGTATATTTGATATACAGGTTATTGATGTGTACTTTACTAGTGTTTATAGTAGCCCCTGAGTATTTGATACTTGTTCGGTTGCTAAGATTAGTAACTCGAAACAGGAGTTACAGAATAAACAGAGACTAGTTGAAGGGGAAGTGACGATGAGTGTTGGAATTAGTTCCAAGATTGATATGATCATCACCGCACACTCCCTATACTTTCGGGATTAGTGTTAAACCTAAATAAATGTTATTTGGCGTTTGCGTTGAGCATGAATATGATTTGATCATGTTTATTGCGATACGGTTATTCATTTGAAATTAGAGAATAACTGTTGTTCTGTCTACATGAATAAAACCTTCGATGGTTATACACCCAATGAAAATAGTTTGTTGGATCTCGATCGTAGTGATACACATATTCATAATATTGATACCAAAAGATGCAAAGTTAATAATGATAGTGCAACTTATTTGTGGCACTGCCGTTTTGGTCATATCGGTGTAAAGCGCATGAAGAAACTCCATAAAGATGGATTTCCGGAATCACTTGGTTATGAATCATTTGATGCTTGCGAACCGTGCCTTTTGTGCAAGATGACTAAAACTCCGTTCTCCGGAACAATGGAACAAGCTACTGACTTATTGGAAATAATACATACCGATGTATGCGATCCAATGAGTGTTGATGCTCGTGGCAAGTATCGTTATTTTCTGACCTTCACAAGATGATTTGAGCAGATATGGGTATATCTACTTGATGAAACATAAGTCTGAAATAGTTGAAAGGTTCAAAGAATTTCAGAGTGAAGTGGAAAAATCATCGTAACAAGAAAAATAAAGTTTCTACGATCTGATCGCGGAGACAAATATTTGAGTTACGAGTTTGGTTTTCAATTAAAACAATGTGGAATAGTTTCACAAATTCATGCCACCTGGAACACCACATCATAATGGTGTGTCCGGACATCATAACCGTACTTTATTGGATATAGTACAATCTATGATGTTTCTTACCGATTTACCAATATCGTTTTGGGATCATGCATTAGAGACAACTGCATTCACGTTAAAAAGGGCACCATCTAAATCCGTTGAGACGACACCATATGAACTGTGGTTTAGCAAGAAACCCAAGTTGTCGTTTCTTAAAGTTTGGGGCTGCGATGCTTATGTGAAAAAATTTCATCCTGATACGCTCAAACCCAAATCGGAGAAGTGCGTCTTCATAGAATACCCAAAGGAAATAGTTGGGTACACCTTCTATCACAGATCCGAAGGCAAGATATTCGTTGCTAAAAATGGATCCTTTCTAGAGAAGGAGTTTCTCTCGAAAGAAGTGAGTGGGAGGAAAGTAGAACTTGATGAGGTAACTGTACCTGTACCCTTATTGGAAAGTAGTTCATCACAGAAATTAGTTCCTGTGACAAATACACCAATTAGTGAGGAAGCTAATGATATTGATCATGAAACTTCAGATCAAGTTACTACAGAACCTCGTGGGTCTTCGAGTAAGATCCGCACAGAGTGGTGTAGTAATCATGTTCGGAAGTCATGTTACTACACCATGATAAACCTACGAACTATGAGGAAGCGATGATGAGCCCAGATTCCACGAAATGGCTCGAAGCCATAAAATCTGAGATATGATCCATGTATGAGAACAAAGTATGGACTTTGATTGACTTGCTCGATGATCAGCAAGCCATGTTAAAAGAATGGATCTTCAAGTGGAAGACGGACACTGATAGTAGTATTACTATCTACCAAGCTCGACTTGTTGTGAAAGGCTTTCAACAAGTTCAAGGTGTTGAATACGATGAGATTTTCTCACTCGTATCGATGCTTAAGTCTGCCTGAATCATGTTAGCAATTGCCACATTTTATGAAATCTGGCAAATGGATGTCAAAACTGCATTCCTTAATGGATTTATTAAAGAAGAGTTGTATATGATGCAACCAGAAGGTTTTGTCAATCCTAAAGGTGCTAACAAAATGTGGAAGCTCCAGCGATCCATCTATGGACTGGTGCAAGCATCTCGGAGTTGGAATATACACTTTGATAAGTTGATCAAAGCATATAGTTTTATATGGACTTACGATGAAGCTTGTATTTACAATAAAGTGAGTGGGAGCACTACAAATGAGCCTTTCCGATTAGTATATGTGAGTGACATATTGTTGATCGAAATGATGTAGAATTTTTACGCAAAGCATAAAGGAGTGTTTTAAAGGAGTTCTTTAAAAGAAAAGACCTCGATAAAAGCTACTTACATATTGAGCATCAAGATCTATTGAGATAGATCAAGGCGCTTGATAAGATTTTCAATGAGTACATACCTTGGCAAGATTTTGAAATAGTTCAAAATGGAGCAGATCAAAGAAAGAGTTCTTGCACTGTGTTGCAAAGGTATGAAATTGAGTAAGACTCAAATCCCGACCACATCGAGAAAATACAAAGAGAATGAAAAGTCATTCCCTATGCCTCACCATAGGTTCTATAAAGTATGCTATGTTGTGTGAACTGATATATTGTATACCTTGCTCTGAGTTTGGCAAAGGAATACAATTTTGATCTAATAGTAGATCACTGGACACCGGTCAAGAATATCCTTAGTAAGGACTAAGGAGATGTTTCTCGATTATGGAGGTGATAAAAGAGTTTGTTGTAAAAGTTACATCAGTGCAAACTTTTACACTAATCTAGATGACTCTGAGTCTCAACCTGGATACATATTGAAAGTGGGAGCAATTAGCTAGAGTAGCTCCGTGCAGAGCATTGTGGACATAAAATATTTGCAAAATACATACGGCTCTGAATGTGACAGACCCGTTGACTAAGCTTCTCTCACGAGCAAAACATGATCACACCTTAGTACTCTTTGGGTGTTAATCACATAGCGATGTGAACTACATTATTGACTCTAGTAAACCCTTTGGATGTTGGTCACATGATGATGTGAACTATGGGTGTTAATCATATCTGAGATATGAATATTGGTGTTAAATCACATGGCGATATGAACTAGATTATTGACTCTAGTGCAAGTGGGAGACTGAAGGAAATATGCCCTAGAGGCAATAATAAAGTTATTATTTATTTCCTTATTTCATGATAAATGTTTATTATTCATGCTAGAATTGTATTAACCGGAAACATAATACATGTGTGAATAGATAGACAAACATAGTGTCACTAGTATGCCTCTACTTGACTAGCTGGTTTATCAGAGATGGTTATGTTTCCTAGCCATGGACAAAAGAGTTGTCATTTGATTAACGGGATCACATCATTAGGAGAATGATGTGATTGACTTGACCCATTCCGTTAGCTTAGCACTTGATCGTTTAGTATGTTGCTATTGCTTTCTTCATGACTTATACAAGTTCCTGCAACTATGAGATTGTGCAACTCCCGTTTACGGGAAGAACACTTTGTGTGCTACCAAACGTCTAGCAACGAATGGGTGATTATAAAGGTGCTCTACAGGTGTTTCCGAAGGTACATGTTGGGTTGGCATAATTCGAGATTAGGATTTGTCACTCCGATTGTCGGAGAGGTATCTCTGGGCCCTCTCGGTAATACTCATCACCTAAGACTTGCAAGCATGTGACTAATGAGTTAGTTATGAGATGACGTATTACGGAATGAGTAAAGAGACTTGCCGGTGACGAGATTGAACTAGGTATTGGATACCGACGATCGAATCTCGGGCAAGTAACATACTGATGACAAAGGGAACAACGTATGTTGTTATGCGGTTTGACCGATAAAGATCTTCGTAGAATATGTAGGAGCCAATATGGGCATCCAGGTCCCGCTATTGGTTATTGACCGAGAATAGTTCTAGGTCATGTCTACATAGTTCTCAAACCCGTAGGGTCCGCACGCTTAAGGTTCGATGACAGTTATATTATGAGTTTATGAGTTTTGATGTACCGAAGGAGTTCGGAGTCCCGAATGAGATCGGGGACATGACGAGGAGTCTCGAAATGGTCGAGACGTAAAGATCGATATATTGGACGACTATATTCGGAGTTCGGAAAGGTTCCGAGTGATTCGGGTATTTATCGGAGTACCGGAGAGTTACGGGAATTCGCCGGGCAGAAGTATTGGGCCTTATTGGGCCCTGCGGGAAAGAGAGAGGGGCTGCCTAGGGCAGGCCGCGTGCCCCCCCATGGCCTAGTCCGAATTGGACTAGGGGGAGGGGCCGCACCCCCTCCTTCCTTCCCTTCTCTCTTCCCCTTCCTTGTCTCCTACTCCTAATACATGGAAGTGAAGGAAATATGCCCTAGAGGCAATAATAAAGTTATTATTTATTTCCTTATTTCATGATAAATGTTTATCATTCATGCTAGAATTGTATTAACCGGAAACATGATACATATGTGAATGCATAGACAAACAATATGTCACTAGTATGCCTCTACTAGACTAGCTTGTTAATCAAAGATGGTTATGTTTCCTGACCATGAACAAGGAGTTGTTATTTGATTAACAAGGTCACATCATTAGTAGAATGATCTGATTGACATGACCCATTCCATTAGCTTAGCACACGATCGTTTAGTATGTTGCTACTGCTTCTATCCATGACTTATACATGTTCCTGTAACTATGAGATTATGCAACTCCCGTTTACCGGAGGAACACTTTGGGTGCTACCAAGCGTCACAATGTAATCGGGTGATTATAAAGGAGTACTACAGGTGTCTCCAAAGGCGATGTTGGGTTGGCGTATTTGAGATTAGGTTTTGTCACTCCGATTGTCGGAGAGGTATCTCTGGGCCCTCTCGGTAATACACATCACTGAAGCCTTGCAAGCATTACAACTAATGAGTTAGTTGTGAGATGATGTATTACGAGCGAGTAAAGAGACTTGCCGTAACGAGATTGAACTAGGTATTGGATACCGACGATCGAATCTCGGGCAAGTAACATACCGATGACAAAGGGAACAACGTATGTTGTTATGCGGTCTGACCGATAAAGATCTTCGTAGAATATGTAGGAACCAATATGGGCATCCAGGTCCCGCTATTGGTTATTGACCGGAGACGTGTCTCGGTCATGTCTACGTTGTTCTCGAACCGTAGGGTCCGCACGCTTAAGGTTTCGATGACAGTTATATTATGAGTTTATGTATTTTGATGTACCGAAGAAGTTGGGAGTCCCGGATGTGATCACGGACATGACGAGGAGTCTCGAAATGGTCGAGACATAAAGATTGATATATATTGGAAGCCTATATTTGGAGTTCGGAATGGTTCCGGGTGAAATCGGGATTTTACCGGAACACCGGGGGTTACCGGAACCCTCCCGGGGGTTAATGGGCCTTAGTGGGCCTCGAGGGAGAAGAGGAGGGGCCGGCCAGGGCAGGCCGCGCGCCCCCTCCCCCCCTAGTCCGAATAGGACAAGAAGGGCGGCGCCCCTTCCTTCTTCTCCTCCCCAATCCTACTCCAACTAGGAAATGGGGAGTCCTACTCCCTGGGAGTGGGACTCCTCCCGCAGCCCTCCTTGGGCCGGCCGCACCTCCCCTTGCTCCTTTATATACGGGGCAGGGGCACCCTAGAACACACAAGTTTGATCTACGGATCGTTCCTTAGCCGTGTCGGTGCCCCCTCCACCATATTCCACCTCGGTCATATCGTCATGAAGCTTAGGCGAAGCCTCTCGCCGATAGAACATCAAGATCGTCACCACGCCGTTGTCTTGACGGAACTCTCCTCGACACTCGGCTGGATCGAGTACGAGGGACGTCATCGAGCTGTCGTGTGTCAAGAACTTCGGGCGCCCGAGTAACGGGCGCCGGGATCGGTCGGATCGCGAGGAGAACGTCGACTACTTCTTCTATGTTGTGATCGCTTCGCTTCGGTCTCGAGGGTGCGTAGACAACACTCTCCCTCTCGTTGCTATGCATCACCATGATCTTGCGTGTGCGTAGGAATTTTTTGAAATTACTCGTTCCCCAACAATGGCATCCGAGCCTAGGTTTTATGGTTTGATGTTTTGCACGAGTAGAACACAAGTGAGTTGTGGGCGATACAAGTCATACTACCTACCAGCATGTCATACTTTGGTTCAGCGGTATTGTGAGATGAAGCGCCTGCACCGACATTACGCGTACGCTTACGCGAGACTGGTTTCACCGCTACGAGCACTCGTTGCTTAAAGGTGACTGGCGGGTGTCTGTCTCTCTCACTTTAGTTGAACCGAGTGTGGCTACGCCCGGTCCTTGAGAAGGTTAAAACGAGTCTATTTGACGAAGTATCGTTGTGGTTTTGATGCGTAGGTGAGATTGGTTCTTGCTTAAGCCCGTAGCAGCCACGTAAAATTTGCAACAACAAAGTAGAGGACGTCTAACTTGTTTTTGCAGGGCATGTTGTGATGTGATATGGTCAAGGCGTGATGCTATATTTTATTGTATGAGATGATCATGTTTTGTAACCGAAGTTATCGGCAACTGGCTGGAGCCATATGGTTGTCGCTTTATTGTATGCAATGCAATCGCCCTGTAATGCTTTACTTTATCACTAAGCGGTAGCGATAGTCGTAGAAGCATAAGATTGGCGAGGCGACAACGATGCTACGATGGAGATCAAGGTGTCGCGCCGGTGACGATGGTGATCATGGTGGTGCTGCAGAGATGGAGATCACGAAGCACAAGATGATGATGACCATATCATATCACTTATATTGATTTGCATGTGATGTTTATCTTTTATGCATCTTATCTTGCTTTGATTGACGGTAGCATTATAAGATGATCTCTCACTAAATTATCAAGAAGTGTTCTCCCGAGTATGCACCATTGCCAAAGTTAAATCGTGCCCGGACACCACGTGATGATCGGGTGTGATAAGCTCTCGTCCATCTACAACGGGTGCAAGCCAGTTTTGCACACGCAGAATACTCGGGTTATACTTGACAAGCCTAGCATATGCAGATATGGCCTCGGAACACGGAGACCGAAAGGTCGGCGTGAATCATATAGTAGATATGATCAACATAAGATGTTCACCATTGAAAACTACTCCATTTCACGTGATGATCGGTTATGGTTTAGTTGATTTGGATCACGTGATCACTTAGATGACTAGAGGATGTCTGTCTAAGTGGGAGTTCTTAAGTAATATGATTAATTGAACTTAAATTTATCATGAACTTAGTACTGATAGTATCTTGCTTGTTTATGTTTGATTGTAGATAGATGGCTCGTCTTTGTTGTTCCGTTGAATTTTAATGCGTTCCTTGAGAAAGCAAAGTTGAAAGATGATGGTAGCAATTACACGGATTGGGTCCGTAACTTGAGGATTATCCTCATTGCTGCACGTAAGAGTTACGTCTGGATGCACCGCTGGGTGCGAACTGCTTCTTGGAGCAACACCAGATGTTATGAGCGTCTGGCGAGCAAAAGCTGATGACTACTCTATAGTTCAATGTGCCATGCTTTACGGCTTAGAACCGGACTTCAACGACGTTTTGAACATCATGGAGCATATGAGATGTTCCAGAGTTGAAGTTAATATTCCACAGAATGCCCGGATTGAGAGATATGAAGTCTCCAATAAGTTCTATAGCTGCAAGATGGAGGAGAATAGTTACATCGGTGAGCACATACTCAAAATGTCTTGGTATTACAATCACTTGACTCAACGGGAGTTAATCTTCCGGATGATTGTGTCATTGATGAATTCTTCAATCACCGCCACCAAGCTACAAAGGCTTCGTGATGAACTATAATATGCAAGGGTTAGTAAAGACTATACAGAGCTCTTCGCAATGCTAAAGGCTGCGAGGTAGAAATCAAGAAGGAGCATCAAGTGTTGATGGTCAATAAGACCACTAGTTTCAAGAAGAAAGGCAAAGGGAAGAAGAAGGGAACTTCAAGAAGAACAGCAAGCAAGTTGCTGCTCGGAGAAGAAACCCAAGTCTGGACCTAAGCCTGGCCGAGTGCTTCTCTTGCAAGCGACTCGTCCTTTGGAAGCGGAACTGCCCCAAGTATTTGGCGGATAAGAAGGATGGCAAGGTGAACAAAGGTATATGTGATATACATGTTATTGATGTGTACCTTACTAGAGCTCACAGTAGCACACGGTATTTGATATTGGTTACATTGCTAATATTTGCAACTCAAAGCAGGACTACGGATTAGCGAACACCGGCAAAGGGCGAGGTGACGATCGCGTGGGAAATGGTTCCAAAGTCGATGTGATCGCGGTCGACACGCTACCTCTACATCTACCTTCGGATTAGTTTTAGACCTAAATAATTGTTATTTGGTGCTGCGTTGAGCATGAACATTATATCTGGATCTTGTTTGATGCGAGACGGTTATTCATTTAAATCGAGAGAATAATGGTTGTTCTATTTATATGAGTAATATCTTTTATGGTCATGCACCCTTGAAGAGTGGTCTATTTTTGATGAATCTCGATAGTAGTGATACACATATTCATAATGTTGAAACCAAAAGATGCAGAGTTGATAATGATAGTGCAACTTATTTGTGGCACTTGCCGTTTAGGTCATATCGATGTAAAGCGCATGAAGAAACTCCATCTTGATGGACTTTTGGAGTCACTTGATTATGAATCACTTGGCACTTATGAACCGTGCCTCATGGGCAAGATGACTAAAACCCGTTCTCGGTACTATGGAGAGAGCAACAGATTTGTTGGAAATCATACATACTGAGATGTATGTGGTCCGATGAATGTTGAGGCTCGTGGCGGATATCGTTATTTTCTCACCTTCACAGATGACTTAAGCGAGATATGGGTATATCTACTTAATGAAAAACAAGTCTGAAACATTTGAAAAGTTCAAAGAATTTCAGAGTGAAGTTGAAAATCATCGTAACAAGAAAATTAAGTTTCTGCGATCGATCGTGGAGGTGAATATTTGAGTTCTGAGTTTGGTCTACATTTGAAACAATGCGGAATAGTTTAGCAACTCACGCCACCCGAACACCACAGCGTAATGGTGTGTCCGAGCGTCATGTCGCACTTTACTAGATATGGTGCGATCTATGATGTCTCTTCAGATTTACCGCTATCGTTTTGGGGTTATGCTCTAGAGACGGCGCATTCACACTGAATAGAACACCGTCGAAATCCGTTGAGACGACACCTTATGAACTGTGGTTTAGCAAGAAACCAAAGTTGTCGTTTCTTAAAGTTTGGGGATGCGATGCTTATGTGAAAAAGCTTCAACCTGATAAGCTCGAACCCAAATCGAATGTGTCTTCATAGGATACCCAAAGGAGACAGTTGGGTACACCTTCTATCACAGATCCAAGGCAAGACATTCGTTGCTAAGAATGGATCCTTTCTAGAGAAGGAGTTTCTCTCGAAAGAAGTGAGTGGGAGGAAAGTAGAACTTGATGAGGTAATTATACCTTCTCCTTTACTTGAAAGTAGTTTGTCGCAGAAACCGGTTTACGAGACATCTACACCAAGTAGTGAGGAAGTTGATGATGTTGATCATGAAACTTCAGATCAAGTTACTCTGAGAACCTCGTAGATCAACCAGAGTAAGATCCGCACTGAGTGGTACGGTAATCCTGTTCGGAAATCATGCTACTAGATCATGATGAACCTACGAACTATGAAGAAGCGATGGTGAGCCCAGATTCGCAAAATGGCTTGAGGCCATGAAATCGAGATGGGATCCATGTATGAAAACAAAGTATGGACTTTGGTTGACTTGCCCGAGGGTAGGCAAGCAATAGAAAACAAATGGATCTTCAAGAAGAAGACCGCGCCGACGGTAATGTTCATCGTGTACAAAGCTCGACTTGTCGCAAAGGATTTTCGACAAGTTCAAGGGGTTGACTACGATGAGACCTTCTCACCCGTAGCGATGCTTAAGTCTGTCCGAATCATGTTAGCAATTGCCGCATTTTATGATTATGAAATTTGGCAAATGGATGTAAAGACTGCATTCTGAATGGATTTACGGAAGAAGAGTTGTATATGATGCAACCGAAGGTTTTATCGATCCAAAGGAGCTAACAAAGTATGCAAGCTCCAGCGATCCATCTATGGACTGGTGCAAGCATCTCGAGTTGGAATAAGCGCTTTGATAGTGTGATCAAAGCATTTGGGTTCATCTGAGACTTTTGGAGAAGCTTGTATTTACAAGAAAGTGAGTGGGAGCTCAGTAGCATTTACGATATTATATGTAGATGACATATTACGATCGGAAATGATATAGAATTCTGGATAGCATAAAGGGATACTTGAATAAGAGTTTTTCGATGAAAGACCTCGGTGAAGCTGCTTACATATTGGGCATTAAGATCTATAGAGATAGATCAAGGCGCTTAATTGGACTTTCACAAAGCACATACCTTGACAAAATTTTGAAGAAGTTCAAAATGGATCAAGCAAAGAAAGGGTTCTTGCACGTGTTACAAGGTGTAAAGTTGAGTAAGACTCAATGCCCGACCACTGCAGAAGATAGAGAGAAATGAAAGATGTTCCTATGCTTCAGCCATAGGCTCTATCATGTATGCAATCTGTGTACCAGACCTGATGTGTGCCTTGCTATAAGTTTAGCGAGGAGGTACCAAAGTAATCCGGAGTGGATCATCGGACAGCGGTCAAGAACATCCCAAATACCGAAAAGGACTAAGGATATGTTTCTCGTATATGGAGGTGACAAAGAGCTCATCGTAAACAGTTACGTTGATGCAAGCTTTGACACCGATCCGGACGATTCTAAATCGCAGACCGGATACGTATTTACACTAAGCGGAGGAGCTGTCGGTTGGTGCAGTTCTAAACAAAGCGTCGTGGCGGGATCTACATGTGAAGCGGAGTACATAGCAGCTTCGAAGCAGCTAATGAAGGAGTGCGGATGAAGGAGTTCATGTCCGATCTAGGTGTCATACCTAGTGCATCGGGTCCAATGAAAATCTTCGTGATAATCTTGGAGCAATTGCCTTAGCAAAGGAATCCAGATTTCACAAGAGGACCAAGCACATCAAAAGACGCTTCAATTCCATCCGGATTTAGTCCGGTGGGAGACATAGAGATTTGCAAGATACATACGGATCTGAATGTAGCGAACCGTTAACTAAGCCTCTTCCACGAGCAAAACATGATCAACACCAAGACTCCATGGGTGTTAGAATCATTACTATGTAATCTAGATTATTGACTCTAGTGCAAGTGGGAGATGAAGGAAATATGCCCTAGAGGCAATAATAAAGTTATTATTTATTTCCTTATTTCATGATAAATGTTTATCATTCATGCTAGAATTGTATTAACCGAAACATGATACATGTGTGAATGCATAGACAAACAATATGTCACTAGTATGCCTCTACTAGACTAGCTTGTTAATCAAAGATGGTTATGTTTCCTAACCATGAACAAGGAGTTGTTATTTGATTAACAAGGTCACATCATTAGTAGAATGATCTGATTGACATGACCCATTCCATTAGCTTAGCACACGATCGTTTAGTATGTTGCTACTTCTTCTATCCATGACTTATACATGTTCCTGTAACTATGAGATTATGCAACTCCCGTTTACCGGAGGAACACTTTGGTGCTACCAAACGTCACAACGTAATCGGGTGATTATAAAGGAGTACTACAGTGTCTCCAAAGGCAGATGTTGGGTTGGCGTATTTGAGATTAGGTTTTGTCACTCCGATTGTCGGAGAGGTATCTCTGGGCCCTCTCGGTAATACACATCATCAAAGCCTTGCAAGCATTACAACTAATGAGTTAGCTGTGAGATGATGTATTACAGAACGAGTAAAGAGACTTGCCGGTAACGAGATTGAACTAGGTATAGGATACCGACGATCGAATCTCGGGCAAGTAACATACCGATGACAAAGGGAACAACGTATGTTGTTATGCGGTCTAACCGATAAAGATCTTCGTAGAATATGTAGGAACCAATATGGGCATCCAGGTCCCGCTATTGGTTATTGACCGGAGACGTGTCTCGGTCATGTCTACATTGTTCTCGAACCGTAGGGTCCGCACGCTTAAGGTTTCGATGACAGTTATATTATGAGTTTATGTATTTTGATGTACCAAGAAGTTCGAGTCCGGATGTGATCACGGACATGACGAGGAGTCTCGAAATGGTCGAGACATAAAGATTGATATATTGGAAGCCTATATTTGGAGTTCGGAATGGTTCCGGGTGAAATCGGGATTTTACCGGAACACCGGGGGGTTACCGGAACCCTCCCGGGGGTTAATGGGCCTTAGTGGGCCTCGAGGGAGAAGAGGAGGGGCCGGCCAGGGCAGGCCGCGCGCCCCCTCCCCCCCTAGTCCGAATAGGACAAGGAGGGGGGGCGGCGCCCCCCTTCCTTCTTCTCCTCCCCCCCAATCCTACTCCAACTAGGAAAGGGGGAGTCCTACTCCCGGTGGGAGTAGGACTCCTCAGCCAGCCCTCCCTGGGCCGGCCGCACCTCCCCTTGCTCCTTTATATCCGGGGGCAGGGGGCACCCTAGAACACACAAGTTTGATCTACGGATCGTTCCTTAGCCGTGTGCGGTGCCCCCCTCCACCATATTCCACCTCGGTCATATCGTCGCGAAGCTTAGGCGAAGCCTCGCCGATAGAACATCAAGATCGGCACCACGCCGTCATCTTGACGGAACTCTCCTCGACACTCGGCTGGATCGAGTACGAGGGACGTCATCGAGCTGTCGTGTGTCAAGAACTCGGGCGCCGGAGTAACGGCGCCGGATCGGTCGGATCGCGAGGAGAACGTCGACTACTTCCTCTACGTTGTGATCGCTTCGCTTGGTCTCGAGGGTGCGTAGACAACACTCTCCCCTCTCGTTGCTATGCATCACCATGATCTTGCGTGTGCGTAGGAATTTTTTTGAAATTACTACGTTCCCCAACAGGAAGGACCCCTAGTTGGACTAGGAAAGGGGGAATCCTACTCCCGGTGGGAGTAGGACTCCCCATGGCGCGCCCCTCCTAGGGCCGGCCTCCTCCTCCCTCCCTCCTTTATATACGGGGGCAGGGGGCACCCCATAGACACACAAGTTGATCTATAGATCGTTCCTTAGCCGTGTGCGGTGCCCCCTTCCACCATATTCCACCTTGGTCATATGGTCGCGGAGTTTAGGTGAAGCCCTGCGCCGGTAGAAGATCATCATCGTCACCACGCCGTCGTGCTGACGGAACTCATCTCCGGAGCTCGGCTGGATCGGAGGCCGGAGATCGTCATCGAGCTGAACGTGTGCTGAACTCGGAAGCTCCATACGTTCGGTGCTTGGATCGGTCGGATCGTGAAGACGTAAGACTACATCAACCGCGTTGTGATAACGCTTCCGCTTACGGTCTACAAGGGTACGTGGACAAACACTCTCCCCTCTCGTTGCTATGCCATCACCATGATCTTGCGTGTGCGTAGGAAATTTTTTGAAATTACTACGTTCCCCAACAGCCTCCCACTTGGCCAGCCTCCTTGGCTCTTCCTAACAGAACTGCCAACATGTCCACAACGATGTTGAACAGAATAGGAGACATTGGGTCTCCTTTCCGCAGGCCCTTGTGTGTCTGGAAGTAATGACCAATGTCGTCATTCACTTTAATGCCAACACTACCCTTTTGCGTGAAAGATTCAATCTGGCTTCTCCAGACCTCGTCGAAACCTTTCATACGCAAGGCTTGTTGTAGGAAAGGCCACTTAACTTTATCATACGCTTTCTCGAAATCCACTTTAAAGATGACTCCATCTAGTTTCTTTGAGTGGATTTCATGGAGCGTTTCATGCAAGACCACCACCCCCTCTAGGATGTTTCTATCCGGCATGAAAGCTGTCTGGGATTGCTGCACCACGTAATCATAATCTGTGAGAGCCTATTAGTCCCTACCTTGGTAAATATTTTGAAACTAACATTCAAAAGGCAGATAGGCCGGAACTGCTCAATTCTCAGAGCATCGGTCTTTTTTGGTAGCAGTGTTATAGTTCCAAAATTCAAGTGAAAAAGTTGAAGCCGTCCAGCAAAAAGGTCATGAAACATAGGTAATAGACCCCCCTTGATAATATGCCAGCATTTTTTATAGAACTCCGCCGGAAACCCATCCGGCCCGGGAGCCTTATTGTTCTCCATCTGAGAGATGGCATCGAAAACCTCCTTTTCCGTAAATGGCGCAACCAAAATAGCATTGTCAGAAGCAGTTAGTTGAGGCACATCCTCATTCCTGGACTCATCGAGGGACACAGCGCTATCCTCCGGCGGTCCAAATACCTGCTTATAGTATTCGGTGATGTAAAGCTTCAGATTATCGTGACCAACAATTGTGCCTTCGTCTTGCTCGAGTTGGAAGATTCTCTTCTTTCTGTGTTTGCCATTCGCAATGAGGTGAAAGAATTGAGTGTTCGCATCCCCCTGGATTACTTTGCGAACCTTTGCTCTGAGCGCCCACTTCAGCTCTTCTTCGCGGAGAAGTTCCTTCAACCTCTTCTCCGCATCATGCTTAAAAGTCAATTCAGCAGGTTGCAAAATTGTCGATTCAGCTTTAATATCTAGGGATTGTATAAGATCCAGGAGTCTGTCCTTCTCAATCTTATAAGCTCCACTAAGGTGCTTGGCCCATCCCCGAAGAAAGCTCCTCAAATGCCTGATCTTATTCTGCCATCTCTGGACTGACGATCTACCCCCTGTGTCCGTAGCCCACTCCCTGGCTATGAGATCCAGGAAACCTTCTCGTTCAAACCACGCCGTTTCGAAAGAGAAGGCATTTTTGTTTCCCACATGCCTTGGCTCGCCTGAGTCTACGAACAAAGGCGTGTGGTCCGATATCCCGCGTGTGAGAGCCTGAACCGTCATGAGAGGGAACTTCTGTTCCCACTCGGCACTTGCTAGTACCTGATCCAACTTCTCATACGTCGGATTGGGTAAAGAGTTAGCCCAGGTGAATTGTCGACCAGAAAGCTCGATCTCTATCAGATCCAAACTCTCAATGATGGTGTTAAACATAAACGACCATCTGCCGTCAAAGTTATCGTTATTCTTCTCGTCCCTCCTCCTAATGATGTTGAAGTCCCCCCCCCCAACCAAAATTGGGAGTTGCTCAGACCCGCAAATACGAACAAGGTCAGCCGGAAATTCCGGTTTAAGCTCAGGTTGTGCGGCCCCATAGACCGCCACCAGAACCCAGTTAAACCCATCTGCTTTAGACCTGACTCGAAATTTGACCGCGAAGTCACCCATCACAACGCTACGAACTTCAAGGGAATCACATCTCACACCAAGCAAGATGCCACCTGACCTCCCTCTTGGAGGAAGGCAATGCCAATCGAAATCTACACCTCCCGACAGCGTGTTAAGAAACTGTGGCGCAAAATTATCCCGACCAGTTTCAGAGAGTGCAATGAAATCTAATCGGTGCTCTAAAGACGCCTCCATTGTTCCATTGTTCCATTGTTCTTATCCCGTTGTTGTGCTCAGTTCTGCGACTTGCACTCTGTCTTGTTGATCTAGAGATATGCTGCTGCTGGTATCTCTTTGCTAGTCACTGTACCGTGATATATATGCTCTCCTGCAATTGTTCTCTGTTCGTTGGCCACGCTAGGTTGAAAAGAAATATGTTCCGGTGAGCATGTAACCATCATGATTATTTGGGCTTACGCAGAGATGTGAGGACTACTACATAAGCTTCATCATATCACTGACCTCCTTATTTTCATGTTCTCATATTGCCTATATCGGTGTCACGACCACAAACGTATTGTACCGGTCACGGTTTAGGTATGGGACCTGTTTGAGTTCTCCACTGGGGACGACACTTGTTCCGAACAGGGGTATCGGTGATGGATCCTTAGGAACGACCCATACTAGTAAGTCAAGTTGTCGTGCCTCATGGGACCAAAGGGCTCTGCTCTTCTGGAACCCACGTGGTTTTGGTCGAGACTGTGATGTCGGAGTACCCCTCTTAAGAGTGTAAAAGTGTGAATATTCACCCCTGTGAGTCCCGGGTAGGGAACCTTTGTTGGTCACGTGTGATACCAATATTTTTCCTTATACACTGCCGTAAAATATATTTCCAATATTTCCGTTGAACTCCGTTGGATATTATATTTAATTTCAGCCTTTGGTTATACGTTATTTGTGTTACTAAATCCATCCAGTGTTGTCTTATCCTTTCCTTGAAATTGAATTGTACCGTTGTGATATTCATCATGCTTTCTCCTTTCGTACATTTGATAAAATGCTACATTGCTACTTGCTGGGTATGAATCTCACCCTTGCCTATTTCTGTTTTTGCAGCCCAAAGTGGTAATGATCCTGAGCAAGCCTTTGAGCAGTAGGCGTAGCACGCGCCGGGAGGGAATAAATTAAAGTACTTTAGGAGTTTATTTTCTACAAGAACATTGTATCCCCAGAATAAAGAATACATGCTATATATGTGTATTTTGTGAAATGTTTTAGTTTAGGCCTCACACGTTTATAATTTTTTGTTTGTATAAAACATGTGGCGGCTGTTACGTCCGAGCCATGTTTTGGGGGCGTGACATTGCACCCGTCCTGATGGGCCGTTCGTAGTGCAGCAGAAAACAAACAAACAAAAGTATGGATGTGAAGATATATGACGGTCACTGATCTGACCAAGAGCATGAAGATATATGGAAGATATATAGAATTTTGGAGCTCGAGCTCCATGAAAGCACGTGTGAGTATGCGTATCTAGGAACTCTCGTATAGAAACCTGTGGAGAAGCATCCAGCATGGACATCGACAAAGAGCATCGCCCATGCACGAGCTGGCGAGCTACGTACACTGGCACTTGAATGACTTTGGTACCACAGCGCCACCATGCATTTTCTTGTTGCTTTTCCTTTGAGAGGAGAGGAGAGGAGAGGACCACTCCTCCATCCAAATTTATGTATGTGTGTGTGGAGACCGACTAAGTTTTTTTACCGGAACCTGTATGTACCGGTGGAGAATCCATCATTCGTTAAATTCATCAAGATTGGTCCAGCTGGTTAGGTGTAAACAAGGGAATTCTTTCCAACAACAATACTCGAGAATACATCCTGCATGTCGGCTTTTTGCCATAGAAGAGAGAGAGAGAGTACGTCCTGAGTCCTGACCATGGAGAGTGACTGCACATGCATGCATTGTTTCTCCCCACATAATGACATGCATTTTATTTCATCTTCGTTTTTTAAATGATTGATATGTCTTAAGCCAAATGTCCATTTTTGAAACTTTTTACATATTTGAAATCGTGGTGACAAGATCTTCGGATGAAGATCAATTTTGGATATATTCGGACTACCTTTTTATTTCAAATATTTCAATAATCTTTGAAATCACTTTCACAAAACATAAGATTGTTACGTTATTTCATAAAAGTGTTTTTGACAGTTTTGCTAATTCACTCATTTGAAAAAACATATTTCAGTCACTTTGAAAAGATGGATTTAGGCCTATTCAGAATGATGGGTTTCACTCATTCCAAAATTTATTTCACACATTTCAGGAAACTGATTTCACTGATTTAATCAAACAAATGATTTCACTCATTTGATACAACTGATTTCAGTTGTTTCTATTGAAAGAAAAACATGTTACAATAATTTTCAAAATCTAATTTAACTCACTACAACAAAAAAATCTTGTTTCAAGAAGGTGGTATATGTCAAATAAAAATAAACTTATTTCAAATGATTCCACTTATTTCACTTATTTGAAAAACCAATTTCACTTATTTCAAATGATTCCACTCATTTCAAAAACATATTTCACTAATTTCAATGAAAATTACATTATAATTACACAAAAATATATCCAATTTCTCTATGTTCAAAAAATGATTTCCCTAAAATTCAAATAAGTTTGAAATATGTTTCATAAGTTAAAAATATCATTTCATATATTTGAAATATTTTATTCACGCATTGAAACAATCAAATAAGTGATACGATGTATTTGAATTAATCAATTTCACACAAACTGGTTTCAACAACTTAAGAAAACTATATTCAGAAAAGTGGTTTCAATTATTTTGAAAATTGAAATTTGAAATGAGTGAAATTAATATTTTGATATGATTGAAATAGTAAAAATTAAACTAGTTTAAATATATTCAATATTGGTCTGATTCTAAAGATTTTATGTTCAGAATTTGAATATATGAAAAAATTAAATCATAGAGCATTACTGTAAAAAATATTGGCCATCCAAATATGTCAACAAAAATAAAATGCATGGATTTGTTTGGAAGAGGGGAGGGAGAGACATTGCATGCATACGTATATCCCATCGCAAAAAAATAATGACATGGACACTATTCATCTGACATTGATTTGACTATATACAAAACATCAGCTGCCACAAATACACTCTTATACATTGGATGTGGGCCACCACAGCACGAATCACGAGCAAAATGACCGGTCGATGCTACACCGGTAGCTACCTGAACCGGTAAAAGAGACTTTGCGGTGTGGAGACGAGAATCAGACACTAGTAGAAAGGGGCCAATGGTCCAGGCCAGTCCAGCCCATTAGTCCCGGTTCAATCCAGAACCACTGGACCCGGTTCGTGAGCCCCGGGGGCGGGCCGGGCCACGTGGGCCATTGGTCCCGGTTCGTCTGGACCTATTGGTCCCGGTTGGTGGGACGAACCCACCAATGGTCTCGCTCTCGCCACCATCATTGGTCCCGTTCGTCTCGACCTATTGGTCCCGGTTGGTGGAACGAACCGACCAATGGTCCTCGCTCCCGCCACCATCATTGGTCCCGGTTGGTGGCTTGAACAGGACCAAAGGCTGCCCATTAGTCCTGTTCAAGCCACCAACCGGACTAAAGGGTTGGTCCTCGTTCTTGACGAGTTTAGTCCCACCTCGCCAACCAAGGGAATCGACCGGTTTATAAGCCCCTCCCTCTCTGCCTTGTTGAGCACCTCTCAAAATGAAAATAGATGCCCTTATACAGGGAATTTAACCTAAATTCGTACTGAATTTCTTTGAAGTTAGTAGAAATTTATTATGAATTTAGGTTGAATTTTCTCTATAAAATAAGCGCATCTATGCTCATTTCTGAGTAGTTTTTTATATAGTTTTTTTCTTTTCTGCTATATTTATTTTTTCTATTTATTTCTGAGTTGTAATGAGTCATTAAAAATAAAAAAGATTTTAGTAAAGTTAATCACAACTATTTTTTCTTCTATTTATTTCTGAGTAGTTTTTTATATAGTTTTTTTTCTTTTCTGCTATATTTATTTTTTCTATTTATTTCTGTGTGGTAATAAGTCATTAAAAATAAAAAAGAGGCGCAATGCTAGTTAATTCGCTTCAAGGCTTTCGGAATAGTGTAAATTGCACTGCACATAGCTCCGTGAAGTCTACCCTATTCCTCAAGGCTTGAAGCGAACCAACGTGCAGGTGAGCATTGAGCCTCTTCTTCATCATCTCTGCACTAAGGGCTTATAAACAGCTGCGAGTGCCTCTCGCTTGGCGAGGTGGGACTAAAAAAACAGCTGCATAAAATAAATAAGTAAAGAAAAAAAAGTGCCTCCTACTGGGCCCCCACGGCCTGGATACGACTAGAAACCCACCATGGGCCAGGATTCAGGCCCGCAGGTGGTCCAGTAGGACCATCAGGCAAAGCAGTAGTAAGTAGGCACGTAAGCCTGCAGTGGAGAGGAGCTCGAGAGGGGAGCGGTAGTGGGGCTTATAAACCACTGCGCGCCCCTTTCAGCTAGCGAGGTGGGACTAAACTTTCGTGCCAGCACACGGCCTTTGGTCCCGGTTCGTGGCTCCAACCGGGACCAATGCCCACCCTTTAGTCCCGGTTGGTGGCACTAACCGACCAAAGCCTCTGCTTCTTGCCCTTTGGGGTCTTTGAAAAGAGGTCTTTGGTCGGTTGGTGCTACCAACCGACTAGAAGGCATTGGTCCCGTGGAGACACTAACCGACCAAAGACTTTGCTATATAAGGAAAATTTCGAACCGCATCACCACTTCGATCTCTCCTCCTCCTCGATCTCCCGACGCCTTGTGTCACGCCGACCGCTTGACGCCGTCATCATCGCCGCCCGCCCCTTGCGCCGTCGCCGCCACCTGCCGCACCTCGCCGTCGCCGTCGCCGTCGACCTCGCCGTGAGCAACTTAGATGTGTAGTAATTTAGATATGTAGTTCATAGTATGTTAATTTAGATTGTGTAATTAATTTGTTCATATTGTGTTAGATTTTTTTCTGTTAATAGATTTTTTTGGTGTAATTAATTTGTTCATATCGTGTTAGATTTTTTCTGTTAATAGATTTTTTGGTGTAATTAATTTGTTCATATTGTGTTAGATTTTTTCTGTTAATAGATTTTTTGGTGTAATTAATTTGTTCATATTGTGTTAG
The DNA here is from genome assembly GCA_021437245.1 of Aegilops speltoides. Lineage (NCBI taxonomy): Eukaryota > Viridiplantae > Streptophyta > Magnoliopsida > Poales > Poaceae > Aegilops > Aegilops speltoides. The sequence goes on from CM038144.1 coordinate 495,896,519, forward strand.
ATTTTTTTCTGTTAATAGATTTTTTTGTGTAATTAATTTGTTCATATTGTGTTAGATTTTTTCTGTTAATAGATTTTTTTATATTAATTTGTTCATAGTATGTTTGGTGATATTTAGATTGTGTTAGTAAGTACTATAATTGAACTAGCTAGTTAGAAAAAATATAATTACTATTTTATTTAGATTTTTTGGTAATATAATTAGTTAGAAAAATATGAGTTAGTTAGAAAAATACTAGTTTATTTTTAGTAAGTACTATATAGTAAGTGCTACTTTGTTTTTAGTAAGTACTACTTTATTTATTTATAGTAATAAGTGCTTAGTATAGTTGAACTAGATAGTTGATTTAATTAATAAAACTACTTTATTTAACTATATATAGAAGTAGTTTGTAGTAAGTGCTACTTTATTTATTTATAGTAAGTGCTACTTTATTTATTTATAGTAAGTACTACTTTATTTATTTATAGTAAATGCTTAGTATAGTAGTTGAACTAGATAGTTGATATAATTAATAAAACTACTTTATTTAACTATATATAGAAGTAGTTCCCGCATCGACGTCGGCGATGCCTATCCCGCATCCTCGTCGTCGTCGACTCGGCGGTGGAGGCTTGCTTGATCAGGGCCATGTTCGGGACTGGGCTCCGCCGTCCTGGTATTGGGAGGTGCTACCTTTCGAGGGACGTAGGTTGGTGAGGAGGCAGCCCGTTGTTGACCCGATCCTTGTTTGGTGGAGGTCGCGTGGGCCAGTGACGGTGCCGAGGCTTCCGGACACCGCGGTGGTGGTACGTCACCGTGTCAGCGAGGAGGACGAGCACGTCCGTCGCTACATGGTTGCATTGGAGGGCAGGTTCGACAATACTTGGCAGGTTCTTCAGGGATCTCACTTGAGCTATGATCCTGTGATGGTTCCTTATCTTTGGGTGTCCACCGCCCGCGTCGATACCCGTCGGGCGCTACGGTTCTAGTTGTATTAGTGATGCTATATTAGTGATAATATTCAACGATGTACGAACACCAAGAGATGATGTACTTTTGCTTATAATTATTGAATGCATGCTAATTTGAATGCTACTTTATTTTATGATTTGGTTTTGCTTATTTTATGATTTGGTTTTGCTTATTGAATGCTCATATTGGATAAGTTCTCCTTCATTTGAATTATGAACATAGGCCGGAAATGTCGTACTCGGACGACGAAAACCGCCCGGGGGAGTGCGACTGGTGCCACGACAACCGAGGTATCTGCGACAGGTTCATTGAGCTGGACGAAGATCGGCGCTTCACATTAAGCTCGACGAGACCTTCGATGTTCATACGGTACGCAACAACGATAATAGTTTTTTCGTAATTAATCATGACTTCAACTATTTTAATCATGACAATATTTTTCATCTTTTCCAATTCGATTAGCTTATCACATGCTTTGCAAGACGCTATGTCTTGGAGAGGATGGGTTTTGAAGACCATGAAAGTTTCGAAACAAAAAAAAATTATCCTAAGTACCCATCATGGTGTGGATTTTCAAGTAAAGTTGTACAATGCTCAGAGTGTAACCCATTTTGGTTGCAAAAATTGGGAAGCACTTTGCAAGATGTATGGTCTTGATGAGGGTATGCTTGTCACCATGGATCTTGGTGATCCTACAATCGAGCAAGAGAGACCTTCGATTTGGGTCCTTGTGGATACACCTCCAATTCTTCCCCCATGTGAGCTTAACATAGTTATTAAGTAATTTATATTGTTTATTTCAAAATAGTTGACAGCTTATTTCCATTGACAGCTTATTTTGATTGTTCAAAAAATGTGCGGAAGATGGTCGACAAAACCCACTACACCGATGGCTCCGAATTAACTTATAAGGAGAAAAATCATCTGATCGCATTTTGTACTGATCTTGAGAATTACAATGTCTACAATCGAACTCCTCAACATTATGGTCAATACGTGCCACTAGTGCACGTGTTGAACTACGGTAACTGCCATGAAGATACCCTGGTAAGATTTTTTACTATTACGACATCCGTGCATCTTTTTGCATACTTCTAAAACTAGTACATCATTGCTAACTACGAAGTTATTACTATGTTTTTCAAAAGAGAATCCCAGAGGATTGTGTGCCTCATTTGATGTATGAGAATAGCAGCCTTCATGTTTTGAACATATATATATCCAGGTCATCCTACGAATCTCAACTGTCCATACCGGATTTCTAAAAGAAGTGGAGACATGACAATCAAAGAATGGAAAAAATGTATGGACAGTCGTAAGGAGCTTCTTGGAAGCAAAAGGAAGCGAAGCGCAAGAATTGGAGACAGGATGATCTCCATTCTTCATATTGGAGAGTCAGGGTCTATATTGTTTTATGCTATTTTACCTTAAGGGTGTTTAGGTCCTACCTGATACTGATGATCATGTGCTACGAACAATTATGTAGGGTTGGGTTCGATGACTATGAGGATGATGATCGTATGACTTATTATTAATAACGAGTAGAAGTTGTACGTATAATGATGCATGATTAGTAGGACTTGTTATTATATATGGTGATGTGTGATGCGAGCATGCATGAGCATATTATATCAGCGGGTGAAATGAACATAGCAGCAGCGTTGATAAACCAAGGACGAAGATATAAGAGAGGACACTTCTCTCTATTAGCTAGCTAATAACAACCTAAAAATAACCCCCAAAACCCCTAAAGCAGCCACTTTTCTAAAAAAACATGGACTTTTGGTCCCGGTTGGTGCCACCAACCGGGACCAAAGGCCCCCCTGACTGGGCTCGGCGGACCGGCCACGTGGAGGCACATCTGTCCCGGTTCGTGTTTGAACCGAGACTAATGGGTGGAGGTATTTGTAACGACCCATTAGTCCTAGTTCATGAATCGGGACTAAAGGCCCTTACGAACCCGAACTAATAGGTGTTTTCTACAAGTGAGATCCCGTCCGTGCAAACGTCAAGCCAGAAGTTAAGTGTGCAGCTAGCACGCATCGAATAAGTTTTTTTACCGGCAGTGGGATGTACCGGTGAAGAATCGGTCATCCATGCAATTTTAGGGATTCGTGCAACTATTTGAGGTATAGAACAAGTTAATGGAATACAAAGAGAATACATGTGGGCCCTTTGCATGTCTTTTCAACATTTGTCAGGAGAGAGAGAATCTGTAAGCACACCGTTGCATCATTGCATGCATGTTAAAATATTCTATCTCCACATACACTGAACATGCATTTTATTTTCATTCTCAGATTTTTAGTGATTCATATCTTTTGAACCAAAAGTTTATTATTAAAACTTTTTATATATTTGAACTTGTGGTGTGAAGACCTTCAGAACAAGATCAATTTTGGATATATTTGAGCTACATTTTTTGTATATATTTCAATTATCTATGAAATCAGTTTCATAAAACATTAAAAGGTTTCACTATTTCATATAAGTGTTATCTATGGTTTAAAAAAATTGACAAACTTTATATGGAACTTACAAACTAACTTCACTCATTTGATTTCACTCGTTTTGAATAACTCATTGCAGTTCTTTAAAGAAACCGATTTCACTCAATTGAAAAAACAAATTCGCTCACTTCATAAAACAGATTTTGCTTGTTTCAGAAATTATATTTCACTCATTTCAAGAAACGATTTCAATCATTCAAACAATGATTTCAGTTATTTCATAAAATTGGTTTCACTCAATTCAAAAAACCTATTTCACTTAATTCAGAAAAAATGTATTTCACTTCTTTCAAAAAAGTATTTCACTAATTTGAGAAGGCACATTTCACTCCTTTGAGAAATTTATTTTTCATGAGTTAAAAAAGGTTTCACTCATTGCAAAAACACTTGGTTCACGTATCTTAAATAAACTGATTTCACTTATTTGAAATAGCCGATTTCACTCAATTTAGAGAAAATAATTTCACACAATTAAGAAAAAAAGTTTTAGTCGTTTCAAAATACAGATTTCACTCAGAAAAAAAGCATATTTTGGAAAAGTCAGTTTGTTCATTATAAAACACATATTTCACTTGTATCAAATAACTAGTTTCAAAACTTTAAAATAACAAGTTTCAGGTATTTCACACCGAAATATTTGTCATGTGTATGAGAAAAAGATTTCACTCATTTCAAGAAAATAATTTCACTTATTATAGAAAGGTTATTTCATTTATTTCAAAATAACTATCATTTTTAACAATTTCACTCGTTTCAAAACTGGATTTCACTGAATTCAAAAATAATTTCACCTATTTCAATACACGAATTTTTAACATAGTTCTGACAACATAAATTTGTTTGAAACGGCAAACTTGAAACTAGTTTAAATGCATTGAAAATTGGTCTTGTTCGGAAGGTCTCGTCGCTAGGAATTCAAATATATAAAAAGTTTCAAAAATATATTTGTATCTTAAAAGGTATGAATGATTGAAATTATCTAAAGAGAAATAAAAGGACATGAAGAATTTAGTGAGGGAGAGATGAGAGCGGAAGGAGAGATAATACTCCCTCCATTCACAAATATTTATCTTTCTAGAGATTTCAACAAGTGACTACATACGAAGCAAAATGAGTGAATCTACACTCTGAAATATGTCTACATACATCTGTAGGTTGTGTCCATTTGAAATGCCTAGAAAGACAAATATTTGAGAACGGAGGGAGTATGTGTCATGCATGCGTGGATGGGATGGATGGGACCACTGATTTGACTTAAGTGCTAAGATACGAAGATGGGGGTTGAACAGTACTTCCTCCGTCCGGGTTTATTAGGCCCAAAGACAACTTCTCTTAGACCAAGACACATAGTAATTCGCTCACATTAATTCTTTCATTCCACTCCCAATGCACTCTCTCACATGTATGCAGCCAATGAAAAAGCACGCATGAAGTGTATTAATTTTTCAGTCATGACACAAACAACAATGGCTTTCAATGCAACCAATGAAATGGTTGCATGCATGCACCTTTCCAAAGCGGGGCCTTATAAAAGAGGACATGCTTGTAATGCTAAGAGGCCTAATAAACCCGGACGAAGGGAGTACATAGTTATGCTTATGGAGTAGGACCAGAACCGTACAGATTTTAAAGGCACTGTGTAAGTGTGGTGGATGCCACTTTGCGTAGCACGCACAGGTCCATCGGTGCCACCGCAGACATGACACTGTTCATGTGGTGGCACACGTTGAGATGAGATGAGATCTTCTTTTTATAGCCTAGTCTGCGATCGACCTCACTCTCAGGCTCTCACAGTCTCACTCAAGAGTACGTACGTACGAATACCATGGCTTCTCCCTCGGAGCTGGCGGAGCTACCGCTGGAGACGCGGTGCCCGCCGTTCGCGCTGCGTCAGTACGCCGGTTTCTGGCTGCCGGAGGCGGTGCTGGCGCGCGGCCTCCCGGCGGCTAGAGACCGGTTCGCGCCGAGGCCAGACGACGTGCTCCTGGCCAGCTTCCCCAAGTCCGGCACCACGTGGCTCAAGGCCCTCGCCTTCGCCACCGCGCGCCGCGCCGTGCACCCGCCGTCCGACAGCGACCACCCGCTCCGCCGCCGCGGACCGCATGACCTCGTTCCTTTCCTCGAGTTTCGCTTCGCTGTCGCCGAGGATGTCGACACCCTGGCGGCCGACCTCGAGGCGCTCCCTTCCCCGCGCCTGCTGGCCACGCACCTGCCATTCTCCCTCCTCCGCGGCCGCCTCGCCGTCGCCGGCCGGATCGTGTACATCTGCCGGGAACCCAAAGACACGCTCGTCTCCGCCTGGATCTTCACCAAGAAGGCGTCAGAGAGCATGGGCGTCGACGCGGACTCCTTCTCGCTCCAGGCAGCCGTGGAGCTCTTCTGCGCGGGGCGCTGTGTAGCCGGCCCGCAATGGCGGCACGTGGTCGAGTACTGGGAGGCGAGCCACGAGGTCCTGTTCCTCAGGTACGAGGAGATGCTTGGCGACCCCGTGGGGAGCGTGAGGACGATGGCGGAGTTCATGGGGTGCGCCTTCTCGCCGGGGGAGGAGGAGCGAGGGGTGCCGCAGGCCATCGTGGAGCTGTGTAGCCTGGAGAAGCTCAAGAACGTGGAGGCGAACCGGGACAGGCAGACGGTGGCGGGCATCAAGGGCAACGCCTTCTTCCGGAAGGGGGTGGCCGGGGACTGGAGCAGCCACATGACGCCGGGGATGGGGAAGATGGTGGACCAGGCTGTGGAGGACGGGCTCCGAGGGTCTGGTTTCAGCTTCGCCGACTCAACTCCGGCGGCCAACCCTCAACTTTGTCCAGATGCATCATTGCTGATAAATGACGATGACGATGACGATGACGATGGAGTCGAGGCCAACAAACCCACATCTTCCCCGGCATGCACCAGCTAGTTCTTGGGCGACCAGGCTCATCATTGCTGATAATGCATGCTTGTGTGTGTGCATGCAATGCATATTGTCCACGTACGTTCTGCCCATCCATACGTGCTTACTTTTCTTTGGCTTCCAGAACTCAACTCAACTGAGCTGAAATATGTGTGTGTGCTTTCACCATTCAACTGAACCGATCGATATGCTACAATATGTCTCCAGCCATCATTGTAACTGCTATATTTTGAATATAATACAAACGCAGACGTTCATATATACGCGTGTACACACACGCATGTTGGTCCTGTCCCGACGCCGAGTACTTTCCGGCGACGGTGATACGACCGACGAACTAAACCGCACCCCTTGCCGATGCAATCTCGACCAAGTACCGTATGTGACTCCTACTCGGGCTTACATACATGCACGTACGTGTACACCTAGGTGATTGCTCCGTATACAATCCGAATACAGCGACTGCGTCGAGTTTGATTCCAGCAACGCACACCCTACCCGTATAAGCACCTACGAGCCGGCATATCATCTTGAGATTGGCCAAGTCATCACAAGCGCCTCGTAATCGACGGAAACGTCTCCTCTCACTGAACACGCATCGCTGAAAATCATGAAATAAATTATGAAAAATTATTTTTTAAGATAAAGAAGTGAAGTCATGAAAGTCTAAGGACGAATAGTAGACTTTCTTCTTCTTTTATCACCGGCACGTCACAATCGTATGGCAGCCAGTACAAATTTGATCCCTATCATATTGGCCGCCCCGTTAGCTTAGACTCCTACGTCGTGACAGGAGATTGTGCCATGGCAGCTGATTTGTCTACCGCCCCACTCGAAGGCTCGGCCATGGTTGTTGTGTCGATGGAGTACCATGAAGGTTTCATCGCGGCCTCCTAGTCCTAATGACGGTCCTCATACCCGACAAAGACCAACGGCGTGATCCTTTCATCGAGCTTTTTCACACCTGGGCCACCAGAAACTGCACGGGTATCTCTATTATGGCAATACTACACTTTGCCTGACACATATACATCACACTACCTTCTCTCTTCTTCAATCTAGCTAACTTTCTTACCCACCTCTATGACGTGTGGGACAGCTAGAGGAAGCCCCACGACAAAGTGACTAGTAAGTATGTGCATCCCCACCCACCCATGCTTTTGAGACTGATTACATAGTTTGTACCAATTATATCTTTTGAGCAAATTATCCGATTGACAAACCGTTTGGATACTAGTACTCATGATATTTAAATCTTAAAACAAGATCAATTTTGCATATGGTTGAACTTTTTAAAATTCAAATTACTTTTTCGTTGCATGTTTTCATTGCTTTTTCATTCCGGATATCGCGGGTACTATTTCATTGACGTTTTGTTTCTATTTTCCGAGTCATGAAATAAGTTTTTCATGTCATTTTGTTAAATTGCCTTTCATGGTTGTTAAATTATCATATCATTTTGCGTCTTGAAACAAGTCTTCAAATACTCTCTTCTTTCCTAAATATAAGTATTTTTAGAAATTTCAATAAAGACTACATACATATGTATATAGCCATATTATAGAGGGTAGATTGACTTATTTTGCTCCGTATGTAGTCCGCATTGCTGATACTGACCCTACCATGTATAGTTACGCCATTTGCCAGGTAATCTATCAGCCTACCCTACATGCTCGCTCCATCGTCTCCTGGCTGGCTGATTCATGTACCCTGTACCTGACGGCAGTTTTCCCATGTCATGGAAATGTTTTATTTTGGTGATGACACGACACTGCCAGGTGGTAAAAATACAATCATCAAGTCTGATCGTATGGTGCTGCCAATCTGATGGTCAGCCAGCTGCAAGAGTTTTGACCCAATGGAAGAAGACATCACTAGAAGCTTTACAGCATGCATGCATGCATTACATGGTGGAAAATGGCATCAACTTGCTTTGTTTTAGATAACAACTATTGTCATCTTGTTGGCTTATTCATATGCTGTTGGCTGCGTCCCGGCGCCGGAGTTTCAACGTCCTTCTTTTATGCGATAAATGAGAGGAGAGGAGTAGAGTCCTCAGCAAACAATGGCTAGAAAAGCAGAAAAATGAGATACAATACAACCAGTCATTCCTCTCCTCCCAAAAAACGTACTCCCTCCGTCCGGAAATACTTGTCATCAAAATGAATAAAAAGGGATGTATCTAGATGTATTTTAGTTCTAGATACATCCCTTTTTGTCCAGTTTGATGACAAGTTTTTTCGGACGGAGGGAGTAACAAGGACATGATACTACATGTCTTCCTAATTACGTATGTTAAAGAGATAGAACTGGATATATGCGATGCCATTGTCGATTGACAAGATAGAAAATTGAATAAATTATGAAGCAGTAACTAATTATTGGTGAACTAGAAGCAGCAAAGCCAGTGTAAATAAATAAATAACACTAGATAGTTACGAATGATTTGCAGTACAAATTAGCATTCACCTGATAAGAAGTAGATGCGTCCTCTACGGCATTTTTCCTTGGCCACTCAATTGCTAGCGGCAGTGATTCAAAAACTTGGCTAGTGTCGCCAGGAATCGCGCTATCTGGCACGCATCTCTTTTGACGGACAAATGATCGGTGCCCATATGCACATGAAGCAACGAGCTGCGAATTCCTGACCCCCGACACCGACGTGACTGACCAACGGCATGTAGGTATGCCTATACGTCCGGAGCAATTGCAGGGCCAGGCTGTTGGTTGGCGTGATTTGATTGCACGGGCTACAACCAACCTAGTACATTTTGTTGCTCCTTTTTGCAGAGGCCCACTCCTCCAAACTACGCATGTGTGGTGTGGAGATCACATCTCCAACTAACAGTTCCTGTGACATCTCTCAAGTATCTCTAGCCGTCCTGTATCCACGGCTCTCGACGGCTCTGCCAGCCATCCGCAACGCCGGCCACGTCGTTCTAAAGCTTGCGGTCATGGCGCAGGTGGTGCATTGAGGAAGATGGAAAGTGGACATGTGCAGATCGTGCGGGCATGGCCGGGTTTAAATAACCGACTGCCGGCCAGGCCAAGTGGCGGGTTATGTCAGTGTGAGCGCTCAAGTAGGTTTCTCAGCCGCGCCGCCTGCTTATTGCCGGCAAGCGGTTGAACGGCAGCCGATTTGAATGCGCTTACGTGGATGTTTTTTTCTTTTTGAAAAACGTGGATGTTTTTTTTGGGTGAGACTGGTGTCTCGGACGCTCATGTGGATGTGGTCCATATGCCCACAACTGCTCATGGTGAGCGTACACACGCAAGAGATGAGTCGAGTACAGGAGTCCCACAACTTCACGTAGACTACATTCTTTCTCCTAAGCTGCATCCATACACTTGCGCTGGACTCACACTTAGAGCATTTCCAGCCGTTCGGCCCCCAGGGCGCAGCGGCCTAGACTCGGCGGCGTGGCTGGACGAGACTTGCCTGCTCGGCCTGCTGTTTCCTAATGTACGCCATACGCTAGTACACGTGCCATCCTACACATTAGCTAGCTGGGGGGCCCCTGGGTTAAGGGGCCCGGGGCGGCCGCCCCTCCTGCCCCCCCCCCCCCATCAGGGCCGGGCCTATCTGTGACATTGTCGGAGTAGAGGCGCGTGGGATCGACGGCGGTGACGGGCGACGCAAATCGATCTTAGATCGAAAAACCAAAAAAGAACGCCGACCAATCGATCGGCGAGAGAAAAGAACTCCAATCAACAGATCAGGAAAAAGACTCTCTAGGGCAACCGGACAACAAGACCGGTGGACGAACCCTAGGTACGGGCGGCGCGGCCCCCGACGGCGGTCATGGAGGCCGACCGCCCCGGGGACGGCGCGCGGGTGCGGAAGTGGCGGCGGCTACGGTTTAGGATCGAGATTAGGCTGATACCATGTTAGAAGGGAGAGAGGGATTGGTGAAATAGTTGTTGTATTGCTTGAGCCTTGTGGGCGTATATATAGTGAATACGTGGTCTGTTTGGAGTACAAGTCAAGGTAGAATAATATACTACGCTATCCTAGCTTTTTTAATAATCACGATACTCAACAATGATCACACGAGACAAGAATACAAGATACGCTGGCACTTTGATGAATGTGTGGTACCAGTACCACACGACGCCACCAATATTTTCTTGCTGCTTTTGCTCCAAATTAATGTGTGCGGATGAGATCTCCATAATCACAACAAGCAAGCGCACATGTTGTCCTTCTAAATGGCTGTCCTATACCGGCGGAGATATGTGTTAGGAAAATGGGCCATGGTGAGAGTTGACCGAGTCATGTGGGTGAAATAGTTGGTCTTCCTTTGTACCGTCCATCCAACTTTTCTTGTGTAGCTCCACTAGTGCTATCCTGGACCTTGGATTGACTGCAAACAAGATCTTCGCCAAGGTGAGCCCCTCTCTCCATACTTTTTCATCATTGTTGCTGATCTCCTCCAACGTTTGATTGACAAGACATCAAATGAACAATAACTTCTCAGCCCATTAGGCCACAACTTAACTTGTCCTGTTCATAGTAAAAAAACAACAACTTAACTTGTCCTGTTTTTCAATATGCTGCTGACACGCTTATTCTGCTCCGTGCAATGGCCTCTCTAGCTAAAAATGTTGTCCCTCTCTAGCTAAAAGAATGAAAAAAAAATCCTATATGATTTTGTGCTAGTGAGACTGGATTGCAAATCAATTTCCACAAAACAACGTTTCATACCCTCAATGCTGATCTTGCCAGAACTCTTGCTTGCTTCCTCCAAACTTACCTAGGCCTACCGCTCTCACGAATCAAGCTGCCCAATCTCGGAGTTCCAACTGATCATTGACACTTTGATTGATTCTTATCTGGCTGGCAAGCCTTACTTCTCACCAAAGGTGGACGACTGATATTGCTCTATGTTGTCCCTGACTCTCTCCCTACTAATTTCATGGGATCTTTCATCTTCCCCAAAATTCTCATTGAAAGGCTCGATAAATGACGGTGTTTCCTTTTCTGCTCGGAAAAGGACATTTGCTCTGGGGCACAATGCCTTGTAGAGTCGGACAAAATTTGCACTGCCAAATCAAAAGGGGGACTAGGGCCTAAATCCATTCATGCAAAACAATTGCCTCAATGTTGAAATTTCTTACACATTCTTGTTTCCAAATACCTACCTTGGAAGCAATGGATTATGCATCACTCTCCTTTCCCAGTCTCTTTAGGCCAGAGTGCTTCTTACTTAGCTAAGATTTTCCACAAACACCTAGATTCTTTCAGGGAAATCACTCATAGCATGCTAGCAAACGGAAAACCAACATTCTTCTGGTTAGATAAATGGTTGCTTCTGAGACGCTCACCACCGCCCCACCACCTAAAGCAGCATGTCATGGTGCATTCAATCATGCATGAAGAAATCAGTTCTGTCCTGTATGATAGGCTAACCGTGATGTTGCCGATGAACTTTTTGTGCTTTGTGCTTTACTGCAGGGCATCGTTATTTCATGTTCTCCAGACATGTCCGTCGCATACACGACTATCAACAACATCACAACTGCTTCGGACCTAAAGCTCATTTGGACCAATCGGGCTCCAAACAAGGTGACAATCTTTGACTGGCTGTTCCATAATGATTGACTCAACATGCAAGAGAATCTCCATAAGAAAACGGTCCTTTACAACGACATGCGCCCTACATGCCAAGTGCAACCGAGACACGAGCCAATCTCTTTTTCCACTACCGGTCTGCAAGGGAAATTTGGTAAGCCACCGGTGTCGATCCTACTACGGTTATGCTCTCCAAAATTTGGTCCTCTACACCGCATGCAGCTCTGCCTCCCTCGGTCATCGCCTTCATGATGATGTTGATCTTATGCATGATCTGGGATGCACAAAATTTGATGGCATTAAGGCGGGTTTGGCTGCTGGTAAACGTTATAATCTCTAACATTCTTGACGACCTCACTCTACGGTCCAATATAGACTAAAAACACCCAAGCTTAGAGGCCATGCCGGTCTGTCGCGTGATTTCACCTTTTTCAAGATAAATTGTTCCCAAAACTTTCTCAAGCAATGAAAATTCAGGTGGGGACCCCCTTGAAAAAAAATGAAAGAAATTGTCATTGTGGACGTCACTGAATAGCAATGCTTCTTCCATTCAATATATTCATCATAATATAGTCCTGGGTCTACATTTTTCTCATCGGAAGCCCAACATGAGTCTGTTGCGTATTACAATGCACGCTTTTCTAATCCACCGCCAGTGAAGCCTAGACCAGTCGTTGAGGCCCTAAAGCAACTAAACACGAAGAATGTAGCTGAGTCCAAAGACATGCATTGCAAACTAAATGACACGGTTGCTGGGCATGAATTGTGCCAGTCGAGCTACTACAACAGGCTCAGAGATTCGGCGTCTGAATCTGCCCAATGGCTAGGAGCAGCTCCTACCAAAGCCACACACATGCTGGAGAGGATGACGGGCGGGCCCCGGCCGAGAGGAGGACATGATACAGTGTCTCGAGAGGATGGTTGTGACTGTTCTCAATGATTGGCTGGGTTCCACTATCATCAGAGACAAGGGAACACAATTTAACAGCATCCCAGTGCAACGAAAAGAAAAGACCAGTATATATCTACCCCCAACTTGCTTCCTTGCATGTTCTACCTCTGCTTTGCTTTTGCATCCATGATTCCCTCTTGCATCAATTAACTACTAGTGATTTGTTCGACCAAGTAGTGTACTGACACTCTTCATGAAACGATTCCTTAATCAACACATCCAATTACAAAAACTACTTGCAAGCCTGGCTGGCTGGGAAGCTGCATGTTAGCCGGCTAGCTAGATGGGACAAAACGGGCGGCTGAATCCCAACTGCCCATCGGTAATCAACTTCCTTGATCCAAACAAAAATCACATGAGACATCACAACCAGTCTGTCCATAGTACTTTATTGGGGGATTAGTTACTTGCAGGAATCTTGAAGCAGCGTGAAACGTAGCACCTCTAAACGACCCATGACTAAACAAACACTGACAAGGTAGTTCAACCTAGGATGCGCTACTAACTCCTCTGGTCACCGGCGAGTCGGATACACCCATGACAGTCAGCCTATAGATCGACCGTCTCAAATCTCCAATCCGGGTCTTTGAGCTGGGGCGTCCTCCAAACCAATTCATCGATTTCGCTCCCCTGCAAGCCGATCGGCCGGTATGTTGGACTACTTCATCCTAAATGTTTTTCTGCAGTTAATTGTTGTAGTGTTCAAGAAAGCGTTTTTAAGCGATGGCAAAATGCTTCGCTTTTGTCCTAAGGGGTTGATTAAGCGTATTTTTTTTAATTTGGCTAGAATTTGGCTGTTTTTGAACTACTTCTGCTTGTCTGCTTGCGCAATAACGGCAATATATATGCTATTTATCTTATAATTAGGCTCCGTTCGGGAACTATTTTCTTCGTATTCCGGCAAAATTTTGGCCGCATGATCTCTATTAGGTTATGTCTATTTGAACTGAACTCCAATTTAGTTGTATTTTGCTTGCTATGTGAACCTGATGTACATGTGCTTTGGTGTGAACTGTATTTAGATGCTATTTTAGTTACCTATGTCCCATGTTTTCCTATTTTTTCTGTGTATATTTATTCAAAATCTGTCAATTCTAGCCAATTTAAAAGCGAGTGCAGCTTGCTCTAAGCTTTGGCCTTCATCTTCGCTTACGCTTTCAGCTTTTTTGAACATTGGTTAATTGTCAGTACATGGCATACTTCCCCGCAAAAAAATTATCTATAGCATACACAAGCAACACGCATAAACCTATATATAAGTGATATCAATGTAATCTTCATTTCCATGCAGGGGCAATGGATGGATGGATCAAAGAGTTTCCGACGTCCGTGCGACACCGGAGCATCCGCGGGGGGGTCATTTATAGCTTACACAGCCACCTTGTCCTCGCCTTCACGGCCGAGAGACGCCGGCATCAAGCCTTCGCTATGGTACCGTGGGTGGCTACCGTGATTGCGGACATTATCGACAAATTCGTCATCGCACTACTGTTTACTAGCGACAAAACGTCGCGGGAGCAGCAACTCTCCGCGTTCTGGTTGCCGTTTCTCCTAATCCACATCAGTCGGCCGGACAACATTAGCGGTTTTTCCATTGAGGAGAACGTGTTCTCGCATAGCCAGGTGTTGAGTGCTTATGCTGCGATCTTCGGAGCCCTCAATGCCCTGTACGTCCATGTAATTCTCTCCCGTCCCAGTGCCGGGACCTTGGTGCCAGCATCCTTCCTCATGTTCTTATTGGGTATTTACAAGTACTGGGAGAGGTCATTTGCACAATGGAGAGGCAACCTGAGCATAATCAAGAGCTTAATGAAGGAGGAGAATCATCAAACTAGATTCAGTTTCCATCACACTGGTAGCCGTGGGCCCCTGGATAATGATGAAGCCCTGCTTGTCGCTCACAGCATGCTTCATATCACCAAATGCGCCTTTTGTGACTGCTCGGTGGACATGGATGCTCATGACCGTGAAACCGGCAGGAAGATACTTTCTCGTGGTCATGGATGGGAGAGTATGTGCAAGGTGGTGGAGATGGAGCTCTCCCTCATGTACGACCTCATATACACCAAGGCAGCCTTCATCCACAACTGGCGTGGCTACATCATCCGCATCGTCTCCCCGATAATCATGTGCGCCGTGCTATTTCTGTTATATGCTTATCATGGAGAATTCCGATCAGTAGAAGATACTGTTATCACATACATGTTGGTGTTATCCACCTTACTACTGGATGTAAGATGGATGCTGGGAGCACTAGGGTCGACCTGGGCACATACATACTTCAAAGACTCGAGATGGCAGCGGCTAAAGCATGCAGTTGTCTGTGGTGGAAAATGGCAGCGGCTTCGTACCATTGTAGTGTCTATGGATTTGTCCCGATTGAGCACCTCGTCCGACCCGAAGCAGCCAAGTAGCTACAGGTTGTGGCCAGGAGTCATGGGCCAGTACAACTTGTTGCATGAGTGCACTCGTCTCAAGGACAATCCAATCTGGAATGTGGCGAAGATGTACCTATCAGAGGAGGGCTGGATGGAGCAAAAATACCATGACTTTGGTGGCATTAGGATTCCACAAGATTTGAAGGGCATGTTGTTCCAACGCATATGGGAAAAGTTAACGTTAGCAGTTGTGCAGTTTGATCCTGATGAGTTGCAAGAGCTCATTCTTATCTGGCACATGGCGACGGACATTTTCCTCCAAAATGCCACCTTTGAAGATGAAGAATCTAAAAAACATGTGAAGTTGATCAGCAGGCTATCTGATTACCTGGTGTTCCTCGTGGTTGTACGCCCCAACATGCTACCGGTCCGTAAGCTCCCGAGCAAGTTCGAAGAAACCAGCAAAGAGTTGAAGGAATTGTGGAGTATTGATAACAAGCCTGCTAGTTGCAGGACAAGAAAGCAGGAGCTTGCCTTTATCCTGGAACAAATGGATGACGGAAATAGTACTAGTGGCATTGTTCTGTCGGATGGTAAACAATATGCCGGTGTGCTACGAAGCTGTTTTGAGGAAGATGAATGGAGGTATATCGACCTAGTTGAGAAGATGGGGGGAAATTCCTACCGAAGATTTAAGAAGTTGATGCCGGGATTGTGTTCTCACTCTGAGTTGGTCACCCGTCAGGAACTGTTGAAGCTCATCTTTGATGCATGGGTGCTTTTGCTCATGAATGCATCCAAAGGGTCGAGCAGGGATTCCCATGCCAAGCAGCTCGGCTGTGGCGGCGACCTTGTAACAATTGTGTGGATGATGACAATGCATGCCAACATATTTGGCATCGAAGAGGAAAATAACGAGTCAGCTAATTAGTAGAGCTCGTTGGTATGTTCCAATCATTTGCCTTGTGTCCCTATCTCCCTTCTCTTTACTTTATTGGATTGGCTACTCTGTTATGATCTCACATATTTGTACTTCTGTTCTCTCTCTTGTTTGGACTAGCTAGCTCATGTGTTATGATCTCATGTATTTGTATTGTTTTTCACTGTTTTGTTTGGAATTAGTTGTCCTTCGTAAGGTTGTCAATGTAAGTCCTCTGCTCCTCCATGTGAGGAGGCTACATTCAGGCTTGTAAACAAGAAAATATATATCAATGTTCTGTATTAGTTTAGTGCTTTGCCTGGTGCTGGAGCTGATAGACTAATTGCATGGGCTAGTTCCTTTCATACTAATAAGTTATAACGCTATTGCGAAGTAATAATGTTAGTAATCATTTCATCACCAACCTACAAAATGAATATATATATGGTAAGTGACCGAGATCATGAGCGAGAGTGAGACTGGAAGCACGCAAATCTCGCCACCATGATGGAGGGTGACATTTTCTACTATAGCTAGTGAGGCAGTGTTATGGATGATAATGTGATTGTGGTGGGGCGAGTGGTGGAGAATGATTTCCTTATACCGCTTACTTCAATTCCGATCTAGGTGGTCAGACCGTGGTTCCGACGATGTCGAAAACAATGGCAGCTGCCAATTGCTATCTGTGAACCGGCGCAAGCCACATGAGGTGAGGCGCGTCGCCGCTCCCCTCCATTGGTGAGGTGCTAGTATTCCGGCGTAGCATGGAGTACTAGCTGGCATGACTTTCCGAAGTTTCGTTGTCAAGATGGTTTAGAGCACTGCTTCATTTATGTGGTGGAAACTCTTATTCTAGCCTTCATTGGTCGGGCTCAAGAGCGACAAATTTGAGTCATTACCTTGTTGAAGGTCTCTTCACCTTGCTGATGTGCTGACCTTAATTGGTCGGTCTCAGCAAATATATCCCTTCTTGAAGGCGTTGTTGCTAATTGCTAAAGAAGTCAAAATTCATATCTTGTAATGAGTCTATCATAATTGTGCTTGTCACCTTCTATTCCTAAATATAAGACGTTTTGACAGTTCAACTTTAATGTAAGTGTGCTTGTTATGGGTCTATCGTAATTGCGCTCACTATGTTCCTAAATTCAAATTGAAATGCCAAAACATCTTATATTTAGGAACAAAGGTAGTACTTTGCTTGTTGATGTCTTTGGCCTCTTTTCTTGTGTCAGCTTTAATAAAATTGGTTGTGTGCATCACAATAATACAAAGGCGGAGGGTTCAACCTCCTTTCCGAAAGAAAAAGAAAAAGGTGTGGGTGCATGGGC
Organism: Aegilops speltoides; assembly: GCA_021437245.1. Taxonomy (NCBI): domain Eukaryota; kingdom Viridiplantae; phylum Streptophyta; class Magnoliopsida; order Poales; family Poaceae; genus Aegilops; species Aegilops speltoides. The sequence goes on from CM038144.1 coordinate 495,914,025, forward strand.
GTAAGAGGCTGGGCTATGTGCACACGTGTGTAAAATATTTACTGAATATATAGCATAATACAATGAAAACTTACATGCAGGAGTGTATGTTCAGATGAGTCACTTTCATGCAGCAAGTTGCCATGCTAAAATGATATATTTGCATCGTAAGAGAAATAGGCTAACGGACATCATCCTTAATATATAAAATATATGATAAAAATAAGTATGCATGTAGGATGACAACTCGCTGATTAATTATAAATGCAAGCAAGCAACACACTAATTATAAATGGAGTCAATTTTTTTCAGGAACATAAACTGTCACCTGTCACTATAGTGTCATCATCAGACGTCAATCTCATGGTCAGCCAGCCGAATGGAATAGACCTGCAGCAAGTGTTACTGATCACATTTATCTTCACCAGAAGCTCTAAAGCACGCATTACATGGTGAAAATGAGATCGATGCCATCAACAACTTTTTTAGATAATAACAACTGCCATCTTGTTGGCTTATTCATGCTTTGCTTGCGCCCTGACGTCCGTCTGAGTTTTCGACGTCTCGTCTTTCCGGGATACTTGAGGAGGAATACAGTGGCAACAATGGCCAGAAAAGCATTAAACGAGAAATACACGCAAGCTCCCCTCCTCTCGCAAAAAGAAATACAACACATTTCACCTTGCTGCCCGATTCGCATTTGCATCGCAGGCAAAGCACCTCCAAACTGCTTGCTGCATTTCTGTAAACCATGTGCTTGCCCTGGGAAGATCTCGAAAACATCAAGAGCCCCGGCTTGGGCTCACAATCACACCATCAGTATAGCTACTTCAGTGTCAGCTTCCAACTGTATAATGTTCCCAACAAATGTCACTTCTTGAGCAACCTCAGTACATCGCCGATGAGATGCAGGGAGCCAGTAACCAGGACCTACACACAAACATATCATCAGCGCAATGTGTGACGTACTATTAGGTTGCAAACGTAACAAGGACAAGGTACATGTCTTCCTGATTACGTACAAGAGATAGCGCTATAAATATGTGTGGTGCCATGTCGAAAGGATAGAAAATTAAACATATTATGAGGCATTACTCGTGATCTAGAAGCACAAAGCAGTGTAAAAATGCTAGCTAGTTATGGATGCTTTGTACTATAAAATTTAGAGAAGTTAGTCTGCGAAAAGCTTTCACCTGATAAGAAGTGGATGGATCCTCTATGGCATTTTTCCTTAGCCACTCAATTGCTAGTGGCAGTGATTCAAACACTAGGCTAGTCTCGCCAGAATCCGTGCTGTTTGAACCTGCATCATTTACTCACAATTTAATATAGAGTATCATCTTCAGCCTGACCGTGCATTGTTGCAATTAGAAAACCACAACGCAGTGGTAAAAGTGGTAGAAATTGTTAGAACAGGGTTGTGCTTTTTGTAGTTCTCATAATGTACAGGGGCTTTTTTGCTTATTTCCCTCGCATGTATATGTACTGCTGGCCCCATGGAATAGAAGCTCATTTCATAACACAAGTGACTAAAGCTTGTAAGCAACCAAGTTCACACGAACCTTTATTATCATCATGAAGTAATTTCTCCCACACTGCTTGGAGCGATAGCTGCCATGACAAATCAATTTGCTCAGGCCCAGCAGGTGCTGATGCCTTAGAACCAAGCTTGTTGTGTTGTGACTGATTTGGCACAAATAGGGCCAGATCAAAGTGCACCCCTGAACAAAATGAGATAGCAATAAATATGTTCAGTTAGCTGAAAACAGGAACAAGCAGCAGACTTGAAAGAGGGCTAAGCAGCAAGCAATGCAGTAAGTTTGGTTTGAACTGAAGTTGTTAGTAAATTCAACCAATCCAAGAGAAGTACAATATCATGCAAAAAAAAATTCATAAATGAGCGCACATGAGCATTTTCAACAGCAAGTGTTTCAACTTACCATTTTGAGTTGCAGTATCAACGAGATGTGGAAGCAATCTCATAGGATCTCTCACAGACATGCAGTTGAATAGAAGAATCTGCAATGTGTCCCATAGAAGACACCCGTATGAGGGAGAAGACTGAAACGATACATGCAAAAGCAAGTCACTCAAACATGATAAAACTAGACAGGCTGTGAGAAATACCTTCCGAGATTTGCTGCAAGTCTGAGACTGCTCCTTGGTAGCATGGGAAAACCACCTCGCACATATTTCCATACTTTCAGGGCTGTGTGCCCCATCCAAATAGAATACCAAAGAACTATCTTGGCCCTTCTCTTCTGAATTTACTTGTGAATCCGGAACAATTTGCGCTCGGCCTTGCAAAGAAGCACTTGACAGCCCTCTAATGAACTGATCTGGTAAGGGATCCTGAACTCCACCATAGATGAACTAATTATGATACCGGCTTTGTTTTTGGGAAAAGCAACATGAATTGACAAGACTTACAGTGTGGTTGAGTGGCATTCTGTCCACGTGTCCGTGCTTCTCAAGCCATGTACTAGCGAGTGCGACTGCAAGGCCAGCATTTTCATATTGGTGTTCACCTTGCAGTCCAAGATGTTGATCTTTCAACTGATGTGGCTTCAAAGGATCAACGACTTGGAGTGAAATCTTCAAAAAGCACAGAGTATAGTATTTCAAAAACTGTATTCCATTGTTTCTAGTATTGTGGTTACAAACAACAAGCAGGGCAGCAACCAAAAAGGAAATGAAAACGGATAAAAAAACATACGCCCAATTCTGAAGCTCTTCGTTTGAGAGCAACCATTGCCTCTTCTGGCTGTGGAGCAGTATAAGCTGGAACTCCTTTCTGTAAACAACAATGTTAATGTTAACAAAAGACGCCACCAAGACACCAAACATAATAAGAAATTTCTGTGAATAACAATGCTAATATGGTATAGAACAACTTCTTGGGAAAGTAATATATTGTATTTTCTGAACTACAAACACCATCAGTTAAAAAAAAACAGGCAATATATGTAACATGTTGTAGAACAACTTCTTGGGAAAGTAGTCATAAGAAAACCTTGAAAATTCCAGCCTTCTCCCCAGCAATTTCACCAAGCGTATTTCCTGCTCATCCGCAAAACAACAAACATGTTAGCATGGGACTAATTTTCCTAATAAAAGGGTTACTTCAATTGTCAGTTTCATGACTAACCAAGAATTTCCATATGATCATATCCAAGAGAGGATATTCCACAGACTACAGGAGATTTAACCTGCAGAGATCCAAATTCAGACAACGGACATGCTCTAATTTGACTGGTTTTAGTGTATAATTCTGCCGAGTTCAGAAGGGTTCAGAAGACATAGAAGCTAAACTTGAATGCTTGAATACTAACAAGAATCAAGAATTTAGATGGACCTAAATGAATATACCCCATACTCCTAGTATAGTTTGAAACTCAGGGTGCAGATTAAGACGAACAAGGCCGGCAAGAGACTTAAATGGCATAGTTCAAGATTATTCTTTTGTCTTCTAGACAAAATGAACACATTACTGGAGAAGAGTCACATACCACATTAGTTGCATCGAACTTCCCTCCAAGACCAACCTCAAGAAGAGCTACATCTACCTGTTTGAGGCAAGAAAAAGGTGTGAGTAGATCAATAATGTTCTTCTGAAAATGCATATGCGGAACCTAATTTAGAAATCTCAAAATGAATATGTGATAGCTGATCATCACATAGGTTTTGTACCTTAAAATCATAGATTGTAGCACAATGCTATGCAAGTAAAATAGTGAAGAAAAGGGAACATTGCATGGAGTAATCTTATTCAGGCTAGATTTATGTAATGACTGAAAACAAACCAGTAGGGACAGAGTATGGAGTATTTTCTGTCTACTCTACCTGCTCAGCAGAAAATATCTTGAATGCGAGCAAGGCCATGAACCTGAAATAGGCTGGCATGGGAATATCATCATCAGTCTTCTCCTGAAGAGTGAAGATACGCACATTTGTCTCATTATCCACCAGTGGCATAATTAAAGCAGCACGAAAAGACAAGATAGCTATGTTTCATCACTCGTATGCACCTAGCACAGAGTTCCATGACATGAAAGACAACAAATTTGGACATGTACCTTCAGTTTATTCCAGCAGCACCAGAAGTATTTCAAAAACTTCTCTTCAGAAATATCCACCCTGGTTGCATCGCAAGTTAGGGGCCAGGTTAGTGCACGCATAATACCTAAGCATAGTGATAAGCTAAATGTAAAGAACGGTGCAGCACATTTGCATACAAAAAGATATTGTGAATAATTATGAGGAGCTATCATTATCACTTATCAACACCAGGTTAGCACATGCATAGTACCTAAGCATAGGAAAAGCTAAATTTAAACGAAGTTCACTGTCAGGTGTTCAGAAAAAAAAGTAAAAGGGCTGTGCAGCACATTCGGATGTATATAGACATATTTTAGAGTGTAGATTCACTCATTTTGTTCCGTATGTAGTCCCTTATTGGAATCTCTAAAAAGACCTGTGTTTAGGAACGGAGGGAGTAAGAAATTATTGTGAATAATAACAAGGAGCTATCGTTATCACTTATCAACACCATAAGAAAAAATAAGAGCAAGAAGAATTGATGAACAAATTACCCATCTAGCCGGAACCGCTCCCGGACATCCATCAAATGCGGTGATGTGAATAGCCCGGTACGGAAGCCACAGGATCGCAGGATTGACTCCGTGAATGTGCATGTCGAACCCTACACAAATGGTCCATGGTGTTGGTTGACACATAATACATCATAAAGAAGCCAAGGACTTGATTAATCGCAGCATGTGGCATTCAGCAATTTTCAACAACCAACCAGGAGAGGTCTGTAACTGGTTACACACTGTACCACGGTGCCAAGTAGTAGCACTAAACTAATTGTTTGGTAAAACTTGATTGTTGCACATTAGTTGCTTAAATTTCAGGACCAAATTGGAATGCCCCAATCATTACCGACTAAGTTTCTGAATCACAGTTGAAATGAAAGGAAATCGCACATACTACAGAAGTTGCATATGAAGTGGTTTACCTTCCCTTTGGTGCCGGCGACATGGATGACCTTCATCCGCGCGATGGGCTCCTCCAGCTCCAGAATCTGAAGGACCAAATCCGCCGTCTAGATCAGACAAGGCATCCCCCACACACATCGCGACTCGGGAGGAGGAGGAAGGAGGGGACGGAGTACCTACCTGGAGGTAGCGGCCCATGAGGTCCCACTGATTGCCGCGGTTGCCGGTGTCGGCGCGCACCTTCTGCGTGATGAGCGAGGAGAGGCGCCCCAGCACCTCCTCGTACTCCCCCCGCTCCGCCGGCGCGCCACCTGCAGCCCCAATCCCCATCCCGGCGCGCGCACGCACATCAGTACAGTACCACTAATGCCGCTCCACGAAGTTAGCAAGCCCCGATCGGGTCGCGCCGCTCACCTGCGTGCTCCGCAGCGGCGGCGGCGGCGGTGGTGGAGGACTCCATGGCGCGAGAGAAGATGCGGCGGGAGGGGGAGGAAGAGAAGCAGGCGAGCGGCGAGGAGAGGAGGAGGCGGCGGCGGAGGATGACGGCGGCGGCGGCGAGAGGGGGGTGAGGCATGGGCGGCGCGCGGCCGATGTGGGGGTGGGTGGGTAGGTGGTGGTGCTGCTGGTGCCACCGTGGTGGGCCCCGCATCATTCGCTGGTCGTCAGACAGACAGACAGAGTTCGCTTTGACCCCGTGGACTCTGCCTGCCTCGCTGACGAGCGGGCCCAGCTCCGCGCGACGTTCTCGTCTGCCGCGCCTTCTATACCGCTTTCGACTTTGGAAGGCGTACTCCGGAGCATTTTAGTTACCACGCCTTCGCTCGGAGATGATGCACTTTTTGGCCATCTGCAATTGTGTGTTCTAAAAAATATATAGGGGCATGAATTGAAACCGGCTTAATCTAGCATCGTTCAATCGCCATCACTATTCCGACAACGCCTTTCACACTTTGGTCTGAGCGCATTGTCGTGTTAACCACCTACAAACCCCAGCAGTGATTAGTGAACTGACTGCAGTTCAGTAAGGACAATGGTTGGAATACACATAATTATTAAGCAACATCTTTTGTGTTACCAATGATGTTAAAATGCCTATATATTTTATCTCTTTTATTCTTCAATGTAGCAGCGTTGCATTTACTGTTGTGCTATTTTTTTTATGACTGGTACAAATTGTGTTGCCCATAGGTCAGATGTTCATCAAAGTGGCGAAACCGCGCATGTCTCCAGCAGTAGCATTTCCTTTCATTTTGGAATCCTCAGCATGACATTGCTAAGCGATGAAGGCATTTGAGCGTCAGGTCTTGAGATAACCTCGATTCATTGTCGAGGTATGATTACGACGCATACTAAGCTCAAGCATGCAACATTCTTTAGATTAGTCATTCTAACAAACACCTTTCTCAGGGAAAAAATTGATAGGCCTGTTACCATTTGAAAATTGAGGATGATTTTCACTGGTCTGTGCTTCTGGATCGGCATGAGATAGTTGGAAAGGAGCTTAAGTATGCTACTGGGAGTGTTTATGCTCCCTCCACTTGTCATGAGTCATGACAGAAAGTGGAAGCAATCAATGTATGATTGGTCCTATATTTGAATTTTCTTATCTGTTTATGTTTCTAAATGTGGATAGTTGCTAGAAATATAACCTTCATTTTCTCCCCTCTAGTTATGTAACGACCAACATGCGGCTCTAACCCGATCAAGACTTGAGAATCTCGATAGGGGTAGAGACGCATATCAGAGTTGTTTGACAAGGTGGACATCATTACAAAATATCATCAACTGAATAGAATAGAATACAATACAAGATATGGTTGGCTTACACTCGCCACAAGTTACAGCATGAATATCTCAATACATCAATACATAGAAATCATCATACAGAAGAGCAGGATCCGACTACGGATGAAACCAAACGAAAGAAGAATGACGCCCACCCTGCTAATCCTAAGCTGCCAACCCGGAACCCATCCTATGATCGTCGAAGAAGAACTCCAAACAGAACAAGCATCGCTTTCACGTCAAAGCATCCCTTTACCTATACCTGCACCTGTTTTTGTATTAATCGGTGAGCCTTTGGGGACTCAGCAATCTCATTACCATGGGTATCAAGACTAAGAATACTTTAATGGGTATGGAATGGTTAAGTGGCGAGTCTACAACAAGCACTAAGCATTTGTATCTAGCTAACTTACGAGTAGAGGAATAAGAAGAGTAAACTACGCATAAACGAACGTGAACCAGTGATGATCAAGAAGTGATCCTGAACACCTACTTGCGAGTCATTCATAACCCCATCGTGTTCTCTTCCCGAACTCCATCGGAAAGAGATGATCATGGTTACTCACACGGTTTGTGTATATTATTTGAATTTAATTTGAAGTTCTCTACAAGCGGATATAATAAATTTTCAACTCACCACATAACCATGGGCACGACTTTCCAAACAATTTAACCCTGCAGGGGTACTTCAACTCGTCCAATTACAAAATTAACCAGAAGCTGATTTGAAAGCCTCAACATCGTGATAGCACGATGCATCATCTTGAAACCCGGTGCACAAGACATTCGACTAGGGTAGAACAAGCCCAGCAAGACCTCCCAACGTGTCGACAACCCCGATAAGAGTCACGTGTATCTCGTTCTCATGATCGCGATGAAGGAATCAAAAGATTGGTCTGAGAAAGGTCAAAGGAGGCAAATGGGAGAAGCAGTAACTACGAATGGCTATAAGTTTTAGAAAAACACCCGGATAACTCTAGTACGATGGCGACGGACTGCCGATGATGATGAATCCAACAAACAACTAATACCGTGACTATAATAATTATACTATGCGAAAGAATCTGAAGAAGCGGTCTCAGGTTGTCACCAGTTAGATCAACTTTCTGTGGCCTACACTGATGCAAATTATTAAGTATTATTTGTCTGATGTTTAATTGGAATTCTATTCGCTAGACGGGGTAACACAATGGGTGCACATATCAAAGTCTCAAAAAATAAAAACTAGATTGAAACCATTTACTTGGATTTGCAACACATGAGCTGATTAACATCTACTTTGTTTTTAAGTTGGACACATTCTTTCAATTTTATTTTACGTCACTGGACTTTATACTATTTGGAGATATACAACCACAAGCACTTGTTTACTTTTTAATCGAGGTCAAATACTTTCCTCCTCACTGCCGAGCCCGCTCTCTATTTTCAATCGATGCTAGTTCTTCACTATTTCTTCCACACCAATGATGAAGGTGTTGAACTTGGATGGATCATCTCTCATTTCTTATACTAAACATTTCTACTCCGTCATAATTTATATTGTCACCAAACATATCCACTTCATAGTAATACAACGTTCAACATAATACTTTAAATAATATTTTGAAGTGTATTCAATGAGAACAACACTACAAGATGGCTATATTATAATGTATATTTTCATAAATTATTAAGCAAATATTATTTTATCTTATTATTTTAGTTTGACATATATAGCGTAAATCTTTTAGCACCACATTAATATTTAAGCATGTCAAAACGATCAAGTTAACCCCACAAATTAGTTGATGCTTCTAGTATTTATAGTAAACTTATATGTGACTCGCATATAGTGTTCTTAAATATCTATACAACTTGGTTCAGAGTGTTAGATTTATGAATATTACAAATGATTCTGAGAGGTTTCTAGAGTATAGAACTACCTTGTTTCGGTATGAAATAAATAACTCTCTAGCGTATGAGGTGACAACTAGCAATTTTTCCTCGAATCCCCTCTGCCACTCTCACTTGTTGGCAGATGTCATCCTCTTAGGACCCTAGCACAAAGCCTCACCGGCTTGTTTAACAATCTCCAAGCATGTTTTGAACAATTGTAGGTCTCTAAAACCCGTGCCTGCTCTAGATTTGGAAACTGAGATGCCCTCCCAAGACTGCGAATGTAATCCTCTCTTATCAGGTGATCCCACCCACCAATACTTTTGGACATAATAGCCGTTGCTCTGCGACATAAACCTTTTGTGAGCTTAAAACAATATTAAAAGGGTTGCGCATGCTAAAATAAAAAAAATTGCGCATACTTCCGGCCCTCTCACACCTCCATTGATTTCGATCATTTGATCACACGCCCTGGTCGACATTGCTGGCCGTGCGATGCAACTCTTGGTCCTGTGGGGTTGGCATTCTGAGAACAAAATTGGAGGCCTCTTGGTCATTGATGCGGGTTGACGCCCGATGCCGAACGGACGATCACGCGATACGACACCTCCGAGCCTCGCTCCCGCATCAGGTGCAAATGGACATAGAGCCTGGTCAGCTACCACAGACCTAGCCCATTTGGGCCAATTTTGCGGCGGATGTCCGGTTTTGTTACTGGAGTAGCAGCTCAATAACATGGAACGTTACATGGTCAACAAAGTTGTTCATCCATCTAACCTCCAAGAACACCCAAAGCTAGTACACTAGCGTAAAAAAAATGCTCTTATATTATGGAACGGAGGGAGTAGATCCTACGATTTTATACACTAATGGTCAGAGAAGGCAGGATCAGTGCACAGTGCATACTTCCGGCCATCTCATACCTACAATGATTTCGACCGTGCCATGCAGCTCCAGCCTGGGTGGGGGCGCTTGTCATGGTGAAGCAGAGGATGAGGAGGGTGCCCAGGCCAGGCCGTTGTGTTCGTGTCGCGCTCTGCTCTTGTGAGCTTGGTGCGGACGGAACAAAACGGTCTCTACCAAGTATTTCCTCCGCTCGGAATTACTTGTTTCGGAAATGGATGTATTTAAAATTCAAATACGTCTACATACATCCATCTCTGCGACAAGTAATTCCGAACGGAGGGAGTAGCTTCACAAATCTCCCAACCACCTCTGCTCGTCATATAGCCACAGGGAGTATCTTGATCCGTCATTAGTGGGCAGGATACAAACTCAAAACAACACCTAAAAACAGAGTAGGTCATTAGAGCGCAAGGCATGGAAAAGACACCAGAGAGTCGCTGGTGGAGAAGCTATAATCCTGAACCTGTAAAGAGCAGCAAATTTCATATTGGTGCAACATGTTGCTTATGCGCGCCAAAGATCCTTATGAAAAAAATTTTAAAAAAAAATTAGCACACAGAAAATGCTCACAATCTACTACACCAGCGGCCGAAAATCAGAACCCAATTTCTAACCAATAAATACAAGTGGCGGCCAGACATGGGTAAATGGTAGTTATGCATTCACCCAGTTGCTCTCCTTCCTGCAGCTTTACGGTAACTTCTTGCCTATCTAGATACATCCTTTTTTATGCATTTTGATGACAAGTATTTCCGGACGGAGGAAGTACAAACTGCTCTCCAGACACCCTAACTGATTGGTCATAGTAGTTTACCTCATATTAACTAGCAGTAGGCTTGACAAGAGATTAATCCATTCCAATGACAGCCTCAAACGAACCATCAAGTCAACTCATGTTTAGTTCTAGATACATCCATTTCTGCAACAAGTAATTCCGAACGGAGAGAGTAACAAACAGCAGCAATACATCATACTCCCTCCGTCCCATAATATAAGAGCGTTAGTGTAAAAAAACGCTCTTATATTAATGGGACGGAGGGAGTACATCACAGAGAAAAACCAATTCGCAGAAATCGACAAACTAAACTAGAGGCACATCATAAGCTCACAAGCATGGCAGCCCCGTCGATCGGGTAATTTAGGAAGATAATGATAGTTGTTATCTAAAATGATGACAGGCACATTCATAAGTCAACTAAGATGATGATAGTTGTTATCTAAAACCAAACAAGTTGATCACCACCACCAAGTCCATGGCCTTAACAGGCTACATACGTACAGACATGAGAAACCGACCGACAGGCGTGACCGATGTCGATCGGGTAATTTAGGACTTTGTACACCCCGTCTTGCACTTGTTCATGGTCGGGTAGCAGTAATTTTTTGGAACGCAGCAAAAGCAGTCTCCGTGGGAGCTGCATTGCTTCTGATCTACAAGAATGCACAACCCATTTTGGTAAATTGATCTTGTCAGACGCAATTCGGCCTGTGATAAGAAATATACAATTATTTTAGAGTAGAATAGAATAAATAAACGCGCGCAACAGGTCATATAAGAACCTAACGAAAGCAAAAAATGCATTCACTAGTACATACATACTTGCAGGACAAGTGCAAAAATTAACCCGGTTATCATCGATGAGATAGATTGATTTGATTAAAAAACAGTGAAACTCAGCATCACATTTTAGAGACGTTATTAAAACTGGTTGCAGGATCTTTAGTTGGTAGCCCATTGGAACCTTGATGAGAAACAGAGGTTGTAAAATCTGTTGAAAACCAGTTGGGTGCATGAAAAACAAGTAGATAGAGGTAACTAAAGATGCCACTCAGCATAACCTGGATGGATGGGTAAAAATGACCGACGACGCACCTGCCCAGGTGATGGCCGACGTCCCGACGGCGAAGCAGAGGAGGAGGACGACGGCCGTCGTGTTGGTGGGGGCTGCGCTTGTCATGGCGGTTGGGTTGCGGCGAACCTCTACTCATCATAGTCATAGCCTCATAGGGAGGAGTATCAACTAGCAGCAGTAAGCTTCATAAGAGACAATAATCAATCCCAACCACAGCCTCAAACGAACCATCAAGTCAACACATGTAAAATACATCATACATCAAAGAGAAATATCTGAATGATCTCTAAACTATATAATCCTCACCTGGAGAGTCGCCCATGGAGAAGCTATATAATCCTGAACCTGTTAAAGTGTCAAGTGCAGAAAATTTCATATTGGTGCAACATGCAACATCTTCATATGCACGCCCAAGATCCTTACAGAAAGACGTTTGCACGGTATTTCAGACATTTCATACTCCCAAGAATTCAAAATGCTCAAATCAGCTTCATACTCCTGACTGGTTGATCAAGAAGATAATGGTCATAGTAGTTTTAACTCATATAAACTAGTAGCAGTAAGCTTCACAAGAGACAATAATCCATTCCAATGACAGCCTCAAACGAACCATCAAGTCAAACTCATGTTTACAGCTAACAACAGCAATACATCATCATCATACATAGAGAAAATCGGTTCGCACAAACCGACAAACTAAACTAGAGGCACATCATAAGAAGCTCACAAGCATGGCTGCCGCAGCAGTTTGTTTCGCCAGTAAAGAAGACAGCAGCGACTTCCTTCCTTCCTCCACCAGGCAGCGGCTCAGCTCACATCATCTACCTCCTCACGGGAGGCGCGCCACCTCGTCCTCCTCCAACAGGGGGGCCACCACCACGACCACCAGCAGCCTGCATCAAGTTTTCGGCAAGTTCAGATGTTAGTTACTATATATATAAAGCTGTTGACTAATTTGTGTTTGCCAAACAGAAAGTTCATCAAAGGATTAATAACAAGCCAAACGATACCAAATTTTTTAGTGACTACAAGTTTAGAATCAGTCAAATATTTTGAACCACTGATATTTCCAATTCCCTAAATCAAATCTTGGTTAAACTGCTGGCGTTTTTCAGAGATAAGAATTCCAGCATTGGATAAAATGTTACAAGGAACAACGACAAGGCAGGGAAATTGGAACATAGGCTCTCGGTTTTTCTTTTCTTCATACTACAACTCTGCAGCTATAACAGGGTATTGCTACCCAACCCACCTAGACAACAAGGTAACTTGCTAGAGCAGGATTAGACATTAAATGAACATTAGAGATAGAAGCTTGTTGGCCATAAACGGCAGACTGCAATGCTCAATGTTCACAGTATGTAGAGGACTTGTAAGCAACTCTCCTTCACTAGCATAATGATGATGACACTTAACTCCAAATTAGACTGTGCACCAGTTGGGAACTTCAATGTTTCAAATTATAAGATGTTCTAACTTTTTTTCTGAATCGGATGTATATAGACGTGTTTTAGTGTGTTTGTTCACTAATTTCAGTCTGTATGCAGTCCATATTGAAATATCCAAAACGTCTTACAATTCTGAACAGGGGTGATAACACTTATATAAAAGATTTAATAATTCATCAGCCTAAATACTTCCAGACGATTGGCCCAATGGGATACTGTCCTCTAAGGAATTAAAAACTGAATGCATGACATTAATGGATAGTTCATATTTCTTTTTCAGATTTAGTACATGATCATAGTTACTCAACTTTTCATAGTATACTGTTATATAGCATCCCACAATGTTCTCCAAAGAGAAGATTCCTAGTTCCCTAGTTCCAAACTGGGATGAACACCAGTGTTTTTCACAGAGCGATTTCATGTTCGCTAGTTCCAGCCATGGATAATATAGGGTAATGCTGAACAAGGGTTCTCAGTTTCTGTCTTGTCATGCTACGGATCCACATCTAGGGAAAAAGAAGCATGACGGGGTATAGTTAACCACCAAGACAACAAGACATAACATAAATAGCTAGGGGAAGATTCAGCATCAACTGAACATGAGAGATGGAAGCTTGTCAGCCTTCAAAGTAACACTGACTACCGAGGTGCAGTGTTCACAGCAAGAAGAAATTGCTATCATCTCAAGACTTGTTAGCAGCTCCTAGTCTGCCAATGTGAGGGTAGGCTTAACAGTAGATAACTAAGAAGACTAGCCCTAGTTCTGGGTCTCGCGCGTGTGAACATTTATCTCTACATCATAGGCTATGTGTTTATATTGAAGAGGAAACAGAAAAACAGGGCTTAATCAGAAGCATCGACAGCAACCATATCGCTCCGAATGCAAATGTTTTTTTAACAATAGACCAGCTATTGGCAGCTCCGTGTGCTTAGGAACCCAGACTATTTTAATCACCAGCTCCAATCGCAAATGTTCACAACAGGAAGAAATTATAATCATCTTATGTACAACACTTGTAAGCAACTGTCAATTAGCCTAATGTTGATGCCTAGGAGTGAGGATTTGACAGCAAGAACAGCAACTCCAAATTAGATTATGCACTAGTTAGATACCGATTAGTACATTTAAAATTTACAGCAATATAATTCCAGACTAACAGCCTAATGGGATACTCTTGTAAAAAGAACTAAAACTTAATTTCTGAAATAAATGGATACTTCATATTTCCTTTCCAGTTTTTCGTGCATAAATGGTTCCTTGTTTTATGATGATTACAATTTTCAGAATTAGTGTGAACAGCACATGGCAATAAGCCAAATTTCTTAGCTAGATAGATCCTAGTTACTCAAATTCTGATAACATACGCCCACAATGTTGCCCTGGTCCCCAAATAAATTGTTACAGCATCCCATATTATTTTTCAGAGAGCAGAACTCAGGTTCCCTAGTTCTAACCATGGATAAGATGTCAAAGGAAACAATGAAAACATAGGGTACAATACTGAACACAGGCTCTCGGTTTTGTCTTGCCATAGTACGAATCCATGTGTAAGAAAAAAAGAAACATAATAGGGCATCACTGCCCACCTAGACAACAAGAAACAGAATAGGCCATGTGTGTTTTGAAGAAGAGAAAGACAGGGCTTAATCAGAAGCAGCAACAGAAATAATATCACCCCAAACACATTAAAAAAAAAGACCAGCTATCAGCAGCTCCATGTGCTTACGAACCCCAAGACTATTTTAATCACTAGCTCAGCAGCTCCAAACGCAAATGTTCACAACAGGAAGAAATTATAATCATCTTATGCACAAGACATGTAAGCAACTGTCAGTTAGCCTAATGATAATGATGATGCCTGAGAAGTGAGGGTTGACAGAAAGAACACTAACTCCAAATTAGATTATGCATTAGTACAGAAAGAACAAAGCCTACATAATTCCAGTTTTTACTCACAGCATAATAGAATACTATCAAGAACTAAAACTAAATGCCTGAAACTAATGGATAGTTCATATTTCCTTTTTGAGTTTTTCGTTCATAAATAGTTTCTAGTGTTATGATGATTACAATTTTAGAATCAGTGTGAAGAGCCCATGGCAATAAGCCAAGCATCTTAGCTAGTTAACATCCTAGTCGCTCAAATTTTGATAATATCACCCACAATGTTTCCCTGTTTCCAAGCTTAATATAAACTGTTACAGCATCCCACATTATTTTTCAGAGAGCAGAATTCAGGTTCCCTAGTTGTAACCATGGATACAAGGTCACAGGAAACAATGAAAACATAGGGCATGATGCTGAACACAGGCTCTAGGTTTTGTCTTGTCATACTAGGAATCCACCAGGCGTAAGAAAAAAGAAACACGATAAGGTATCAGCGCCCACCTAGACAACAAGAAACAACGAAGTAGCTACTAGGGGAGGGTTTAATGTTGTTGGCCTTTTAAATAGCACCACCGACTGCCACGTGCAGCGCTCACAGCAAGAAGAAATTGACATCCTCTGATGTACAAAATCTGTACCTAAGCAACTCTAAAATTGCCTAGTGCTTAGAATGAGGACTAACAACAGTAGTACCAGGTCTCGTAGGCATGAACATGTTACAATTTGGCCAGCTATCCGTCCACAACACAGTGTGCATCATAGGAACCCCGAGACTATCAGCTGCGGATATCAATCTCTCCTAATTCAAAGCTGCTCCTACTCATCAATGCATCAACTACGGAGTGCTGTATAGGGTCAACTGCTAAGTGTAAATCAATTACAGAGAAATCGAGCGATCTGTGGTCACTTACCCGGGCACGCATTGCGACGGCACGGCCGCGGCCGACGCCGATGGCCGACCCATTGCCCTGCACGCGGCAGGGAAGCAAAGTCAGTAAGCGGCAATATATGAATTAATTAACTGACGGGTAAAAAACAAACAAAGTGAGAGAAGAGGATGGATGAGGGAGGGGCGTACCCTTATCCTGGCCTCGAGGCGCTTGAACATGGGCGCGTTCTTGAGCATGTCGGGGATGATCATGAACCTGACCCTGCTGCCCCTGATGAACACGTGCTCCAGCTGCGACACCTTGCCGTCCTACCACATCACCACGCGAGATTTATTTGGAGATGAGACCAAGGGAAGGAAGGAAGGAGGAGACGGAGGAGAAAAAGGAGGAGGTACAGACCTTGGCGGTGAAGGTGATGTTCTCGATCTGGCAGTTCCAGTTGTCCTCGCACTCGATCATGGAGCCCCGGTAGACCTCGCCGGTCTTGAGCTCCACCGTCACCACGTGCCCCGCCGCCTCGTGCAGCAGCTTCACCGGGATCCCCAGGCTGCGGCTCATCTTCCCTTCCGACTTCCTTCCGCCGCCGCGCCAAACCCTAGCTCGCTCGCTCGCTCGCTCGGTCTCAAGCCGCCGCCGAAGAGAAGGGAAGGGGAATAGAAGAGGGAAGAGGGAGGGAGGACGAGGCGGCGGCGAGGGTTTCCTTTCTCCTCTCCCCGTCCGCTTTGGGCTCTACCGACATAGGCCCGGCCCAGACACAACTTCATCCACTACACACACACACACTACACATGAGATCCATGGGTTTGTTCTGTCTCAACAAAAAAAAAAAAAAACAGATGAGATCCATGGGAGCTTTGCCTCAAAAACACAAGAAGATCCATGGGAGCAAGGCATTCTCTCTCACAAAAAAAAGCCCTAACCAAAGGGCATTCTCTCTCAAGCAAAAACAAAATTCTCTCTTCAAAAACTAGTTCGTATCTAAACTGAATGGGAAATGTATATATTGTCCTGGCTGCAGGTGCTAGCTTACACGAGGATTAAAACAAATACCGGAGAAGCACACGTGTGAAGGGGCGGGCGGTTGATGCAAAGGGCGTTTTGCCGCGCCGCCTTAAACAATGTTGAAAGGACCGGGGTGCGATGGCTTCTTTTAGTTCGAGGGACAAGGGCGCCGTTGTGATAACTACGATAAACCGTTCCCCTCAACGAGCTCCTGGATTTCGCAACTCGATTTGATGTCAAATAGACCAGAATTTTGGACTTACTGTAATCGGGGGCAGGGGCTCCATCGGGGCGACGAATTGTAGCCATGGCGGCGCCGCCCTACCTTCACCACGGTCGCGAGACCCTCCTCCGCGGCCGATCCTTCCGACCCGACACCGAAAATCGCCGCCGACCTCAACGCCGGCGATCAACTGTTCCTTCCTCGGCCGCGACAGGGGAGGGGAAGCGGAGACAAGGAAAAGTCCATAGACAGGAGGGTTTCTTGTAAATTTGCCACCGGTTCGCTTCTCCAAACGACACGTGGCGCGGGTCTGGTCGGCAATTGGTCGTCACCATGGCGTCATCGGCTCAAGACGGTGAATAAAGGATGGTATAATCACGTCCCATCGTATAAAGTGACCGTACTGACCGTATTTCTAAATACAGTGACCAAACCGAGCTCCCGGCGCAAGTTCAAGTACCTGTAGTGCATTTTACTCAATAAGAAATGATCTATGGCGGCCAGGCTGCTTGCTGTTCCTGGCTGCTGGTGCTGGTGCTGGTAGTAAATTTGTGTCGCAACTTTGATGAGATCGATTGAGTTGTGTCACTATGGATCTGTCTATGGACTTTTCCTCTGCTTCCTCTGCTTCTTCTCTCTCCTCTGTCCGGCCGTCACTTGCTGTAAGCTTTTCACAGCCAAAATCACGTAAAAGAATGGGCAACCGTCCGAAAAAACTCACGAAATTACTACGAGTTTCCTACACACAAATAAGCCGCTGATGAGGCTGCACAATGCAGCAGAAACACATGACATGCTTTACAAGTTCTTTTTTTAGCAGTAACATGCTCTACAAGCTAGTAATTGCCAGGTACCGTTGTTTTCAACGGTATTGAGCGGACTATCACACCAGAGGGGGCACATCTTTGATTACTTGTGTGTACATATTTCAAAAATTTAACTTTGCCCGTAAATTGGACCAACCAAGTACGGGTTATATGTAAAAAATACTCATACCATTGAATTTCTATTTGGAAAAACTTTTCGATGGTATAATTTTAAGTCACCAAAATACATTGGTCTAATTTATGGTTAAAGTTGAATTTCAGAATATGTGCATACCTTATTCATTGGAGTGGAGGGATTACTTGCGATATATATGGGCGTGTGCCTTAAAATACTATGCCGCGTACTCACGTGCGTTGAATGCATAACCCTTTGGCGATTTACATCCTGAGTTCAACTCCATACAATCAAGCCGACACTATATTCTAGAAGATGTCAACCTCCGGATGCTACTCGCGGCCTCCGCTTATTATGCCCAGTTCACGTGGGGCACGTCCATCTCGTTTAAGCCTACAAGTTGGAAATTTTGGACTACCCAAAAATGTGTTCAAAGCCAGGTATGAGCGGCGGACCATCTTCCGAGCATGGATGTCTGAGTTGTGGGCTTTGCTCCTTGTGAAAGGGCCCGAAGATGGCAACACATTTGCTTTTACAATGTCGCTTCTCGCTACAAATTTGCTTAATTAACGAATGCGTAAAATATTTTGCCCTTTCAATCAGAAAGAAAAATGCAGCTTTGTAAAAACTCTCATTTGTTGAGGTCCTCTCTCCTTTTTTTTTTTGAGGGAATTGAGGTCCACTCTCCTTATTTTTGAGAGGGAGAAGAGAAAGGTCCATTCTGCATTATTTTTTTCCTTTTTTTTTTTTGAGGGATTGCATTTTTTTCCTGAGGGCTAGCGATGGATTGGTAGGTATCACGGGCTCTCCATCATAAACGGGCCTTAACAGTTTGGACCGGGCTGGACTTCACCATAAGCACCTGGTTGCATACTTCCCCTCGAAAAAAAAAAAACTCACCCCGCAGCTCAGCGCCGCGGGCGGAAGAAGGACCGGCCGACCGGCCGGACGTGCGCCGCCGCGGTTCTGCCGGCGACCTGAGCTCGTCCCCGGCGCCGGCCACCGACCGCTTTGCCTCCGGATTTGAGGTCAGGATTCCTCGTTCCTTCCGTCTCAACCCCCGATTTAATTCCTCTTATTATGTTCTTCTCTATACTAGTGGAAAGGAAACCCTAGCTAGATTCTCCTCGCTAAACCCTCTCTGCATTTTGCTTGTCGCGGCAGTGGGAGATTGGCGATGATGGATGCTGATGAGATGCCCCAACCGTAAGATTTGATGTCTCGCTCCATTTCATTTCGCACAGTTTGTTTGTGTATGTCACTCCTGCCCATCGAATGGATGAAAGATTTGTGTTGGATGTATTGCGGCGGCAATGTTGTTGGCTGAGAAAATTAGTGCAGTGCATTGACGCCCATTTGGCTTTGCTGATTTTCCAGGATCTATGCCGAGAACAAACCATGTGTGGAAATCGAGTCGCGGCGCCATTCCCCCACTTTGATGATGGCCGCGGTATCCAAGGTGCTCGATGACGACGACCTCCTTGCCGAGATCCTCCTCCGCGTTGTGTTCCCCACCACCCTCGTCCGTGCCGCCCTAGTCTGCAAGCGTTGGTACCACCACGCCTCTGACCGCCGGTTCCTCCGCCGGTTCCGCAAGCTCCACCCGCCTTGCCTCCTCGGCTTCTATGTTGTTTTCAAGGGTGCACGCTTCGTACCGATGCAGCCTCAACCACCCGAGCTCGCTGCCGTCGTCCGCCATGTTGCAGGCTACAGGTTTGGCAACTTGATTGACTTGAAGGACTGCCGGAATGGCATTGTCTTGACCAGGGACCGGAAACAAGGAGTATTGACATATAAAGTCCCGTTGTGCCCTGAGAGAGGCATGCCCACTGTCCCACCACTCCCACGCACCCAGGGCGGCAGCATTTTCTATTTCGGTGAAATCCTCTCCAGAGAAGAAGGCGATGGCCTGTCCTGTCTTTATATGGCAGTGGAGGTTTCCAAGGAGACAAAAGAGGTCACGGTGAGCGTATATATGTTGCAAGATGGTGTCTGGTGCATGGTTACATCATCCAAAAACCAGCTGCATTGGCCGCTGCCAAGGCCAAACCCTGTTCTTGTTGACAATAAAATCTATATGGGATCTGCCCGTGGCAACAACATTCTTGTCCTGGATTTGAGTGCCTCAACTTTCTCCATGATTCACCTCCCTCAAGGAGTGTAGTATGCATCTTCAGAAATAAGTTGTCACGTACCGATGATGCTTCCGGTGTATATCTCATCCATTTGCGTCCCATGGAGTTTCAACTTTGCGTATGGCTCCACAAGGAAGACAACTGGCTGCTGGTGGATACCATGTATTTGCATGAGATGTGTGCCATTTTGGGAAAGACAGATCGCCCGTATGTGCATATAAGGCAGGTGGGAGACAATGATCAGTTTGTACTTTTACAGACTTCTCAATACATATTCTACTTGGATATCAAGTGCAGAACACTGCATAAAGTGTATGAGATGACAGTCGATGAACAATGTTATGCTGACATCCATCCTTTTATGATGATCTGGCCTCCCATATTCCCTGCCCTCAAGGACGATCCTGCAAGGTTTGCCTTTGACCTTTAGAGGTTCTGTATGGTGCACTTGTTGCGGTTACAAAATTTTGCACTATACTGTATATCGTTTTTTCTATATCTGTGTAGTGGTGTTAGGCCGTTAGCTGCATGATTTATTCCTTAGGCCATCTTGATGATACTAGTTAAATAGAATTTGAGAATGCTTGCCGTAAGATCATTTCAAATCACTTGTGATTGATTCCTGTTGGGGCTTTGAAAGAATACTAGTTAAGCTACATTAGAGAATTCTTGTTGTGAGATGATATGAACACACTTGTATACTGGGGTAACTTTATAACGTGTTTATTTGTGGTCATAGTAACTTTGTAAGGGACCCTTAATTACCTGTGGGTGTGGGTTTAAAACTTGTGTTGGCACCAGACAACATGCTTCCTGAGCTTGTTTTTCCCCTTATATGGTCTAATAATATCAATCTGTAGTGGTGCTGAAAGATGACTTGCTTGGGTTTTTTATCATGGTCCTCTTATTTTCTGAACAATCAGTGCAAAACTACAAATTGAACATTCAAAAGTATAAAACATAATGTATATGAGGTAAGGGCTGAAAGATGCATGCCCAGCTACCATGTTGACAATAATTGTATTTATCTTGTCCTAAAATATTATCACAAATCCATCAAAACTGGGGTTTTAGCTCCCTACATTTCTTAAATATAATCATGGTTTAATTTTTGTACCGACTACCTTTAAACTTTGAATCTCGAGTTCTGAATGAGATTTAAATATATTTTTTAATGTTGCTTAGCTGATCGTATGTGTTTTTCTGGAACACAAGTGGATCATAGATTTTACGAGGGTATGCTTGCACTAATTCGTGAAGTTTGATTCAGATATATTGCCATGAAAATCTTCCTTCTTTCTGACAATTACCAAGTTGCTGGTCACAAGTTAACAACGGGTAATTGTGTGGCATCTCTCCATGTATGATCAGAGTAGTGTTGTTGTGGAATACAGACTATAAATTGTGTGGCAGGTCTCTTGACTCTTGTAGCTTTTTAGAATAAAAACTATATTGATGTAGCAGATCCATTATTTGATCTCTGAACGTGTGTAACATTTGACTATTGTTGTACGAGCCATTTGCCTTGTTAGTCCATTTGATATTTTTGTGTTTAAAAGGGAAAAGCAAATATATTCTCTACTTTTGCAGAAAAGGAACATTCTGATGCTTAATTATCTTGATACTGATCGCTTCTCTGTCTCCTCTAAAACAGGAATGCCATATGAGGAAGGACTATGTCAAGAAGCTTTTGGATGGCCAGTGACATTTAGGGCCTCGTCAAGGAATAGCAGAGAGCTGCACTGCCTGATTAGCAGTTGTAACTGCGCCCACTGTAGCCTGCATGGGATTAATTTGGGTGCTATGCAACAAAAGCTTTGTTTGCATGTTTAGCAGTTTGATTCGGATATATTGCGGCCACTGTAACCGCGCATGATATGCATGATTAATTAGGATTGCTCCACTTGTTACGGTATTTGCGGAATCTGTCTTGTTGATCTGTTCCAAGGTAGGGATGTGTTTGTAGCTCTAATGCAACAGTAAAACTGAAACGTGGATTTGAGAACCATACTGTGCATGGTAAGAGAATGGTTTGTTAATGAATGATGGACAAGCTCAGGTAAATGCATCTTATATTCCAGGGGTAAGAGAGTTATGCGTTGATGAACTGGAGTGGTGAATAAATTCAGCACTTGATAGGTAACATATATGCATGCAGTGGTTAGTTAGACTGGACCAAAGGAATTGCAAACGGGATTCACTGTCCCAGTCAGTATCTGTTAAAGCAGGAGTGACAGTGCTGAGTGCTGACTGCAGTAACTAAATTTGCTACTGATCTCAATGCTTGCTTGGATAGCAGGTAAACAGCGGCGATTTGCTATTGGTACCAGTGTCACGATCTTCAGCGCAACAAAGTTTGCATCGATCGTCGCAGGCAGGTGTGTGGTAGTACTTGTTGGTGCTGAATCTAAATGCAAACGAAGGATGAAGGTCTTGTTGTTCCCTGCAAGTACATACGAGTACATATAAGCAAAGATGGATGATGGATTGATGGTGAATCAGGTGAAAGTACTCGTGATCAAGACGAATCGTCGTTCTGATTCCTTGCATGGATGATTCAGGCAACTGACCAGGAAATATGAAGTTTTTTTTTTTCGTGTGGAGAATATTAACAATCAAAAGAACTGAAATGTGTTAGCATCGGTAACAGTTTGTTTTGTCTTGGAGAAAGCTGTTCGACCGGTCAATTTGTTTAGGCAATCATTTGTTTTAGAGAAAGGATGGGGAGAAAGCGAGAAGAACAGCTAGCTAATGCCCTTTTGTTAACTCCAACTAGCTGGAGCACTAATAGTATGATATATTGTTAGTTTGTTCCAATTAGCACTAACTACCTAGCTAAATATTCCAAAACTAATAATCGTTTGATGATTCTCACAGGAAAAGGCAGCACGATGAATAAATCAATGATGTATGGTACGTACATGGGAGAAGTATCCCCACCCCTAGCGCACGATTTGGGCCTGCCCATGTGCGGGAATGTGGCTCCTTTTTTTTCTTTTCTTTTCTTTATTTACTTTTTCTTTTCAATTTCTTAAATCCAAAAATGTTCAGGATTTCACAAATTTGAAAAATGTTTTCATATTTTAATTTTTTTTCATGAATTTGCAAAATTTTCTAGAATTCCAAAAAATTTAATGAGTTTGGAAAAATGTTCGTCAATTCAAAAAATGTTGAGGAATTTTAAAATATGTTCGCTGACTTCAAAGTTGTTCCCAAATTTCAAAAATGTTCGTCGATCAAAACTACTTCACAAATTCAAAAATTGTTCGTGAATGTAAAAAAATGTACCCATATTCAGAAAACATTCTCGGATTGAAAAATATGTTCACGGTTTGAAAAATATTCTGAGATTTCATAAAATACTAATAAATTCGAAAATTTTCCAGTATTTCAAAAATATGTTCGCATATTCAAAAAAAAATCACGAATTTGATTTGTTTGCATGAATTTAAAAAGTTGTTCACCATTTTCAAAACAATTCATGAATTTGAGAAATGTTCATGATTTTTAAAAAGTTTTAGAAAATGTTCATGGATTAGGAAAATGTTCGTGAATTTCGAAAAGGTCCACAAGTTTGTAGAGAAGTTCACTGATTTGGAGTGAATTGCAAAAAAAGAAACACCACATTTCAAGTTTCATGTCCCGATTTGCCACCACATTTCTTGGGCACCCCAAAATCTACCGATTTCTTTACTAATTTTCTCAATAAACACCAATAATCGATTTGGGGCCAATTAATTTAATTTCTGACATACCAGGCCCACTGACTAGGTCTACATGGCACTAAATGGTCAACACGTCTGTTGACCATTAAGTTGAACGGAGGGCCCACCTGTTGGCATCATCATCTCTCCCAAACCTTCTTCTCCTCCTCGGGGGCAGTCCAACGAACACCTCTAATGCATGGGCAGAGATGGACGAAAGGGCTCAAAGGTGATGGTCTGCGGATCAACCGTGCTGCCAAGGTCAGCGTTGGCAGAAGCAGGAGGCGGCCGGTGGCGCGGCCTTCCTTGGCTAGATAAGGCCGATGCAGCGATGTGAGCCGGCCATGGCTAGGCCGTTAGTCACAACGACGCGTGTTGCTGCCGAGCCGTGGCCATCGGGAACCCCAAGGCGCGACTGGCGGGCTTCTTCGATGTGGCTGTAAGCTCTGGTGCAGGCGACATCCAGCGTCGTCCCATGCATGAGGCTCGCTGCATGCCAGAGGTGGGGTCGGACCTCGTCAAGTCAGGGCAGGGGGAGGATCCGCGTCGTGGGATCTACTCAATCCAGTGTGCGGCGGCGCGGGATGGGATGTAGTGTTGTGGATCTCATTAGCACGAGGAGGGAGAAGAGATGGAGGAAGGTGGAGGGGTCAACGGGAGAGAGAGGAGGCGGGATGGCGCTGGAGAGAAAGGCGGTGGGGTGGCGCCGGCCATGAGCGAGAGGAGGTGGGGCATGGTAGATGCATGGGATTTATTTTAACAAAAAGAAAGAAAAAACCAGAACAAAAAAGAAAGAAAAAAACCCCGAGAAAAGCGGTTCAGGGAAGGTTCTAATTCCTTCCCAAAACCGGTGAGGAAATATACCCAAAAATGGGCCAGCCCATACACTGATCGAGCACACTCGAGGGTTGCGCGTCCGCCACAGGTCGCTTGCGGGCGACCTGCGCGCCAGATAGGGGGCGCCCCATCGCGCGTACACAGTAAATACTCTTCTTCATAGGGGTGAGTGTTCCGGAAGGAACACACATTGGAGATTGGAGATCTTTTGTGCTTCATTTCGAATTTCAACAAAGAAATGGAGCAAATAAAACTGTATTTATTAAATACTACACATTAACAGATGCTTCGACGAACAAAACTTACATCGAAAGAATAAATGTATCAATCCATCAGGCCTGCACTCCTACGCTTATACACAATTGCCTTACACATTTAACCAGATATCAAACCTTCCAACAGCAAAACACACACATGGCTTCCAAAATACATGTACACACACACCACTAACAAGTCATGCACAAAATCTGTAAGTAACAATCCCAACATATGTACGCTCTGCACATCCCGAGAGTGTCGATGCCATCCTCGATTCACGGTCATCATGCTTTCAGGAGCCCGAAGAGCTTCGTTGGGGCCTCGCCTTTGGCGCGGTACTTGGCGGCCATCTCCTCCGCCATGATTATCTCCTCGCCTCGCTTTGCCTCCGCCATCGCTCTCTTCTCCTCAGCCGACTTGTGGAGCATTGCGAGCTTATTCTTCAGCTTCTCCTTGTAAGCCGCTTTCTTCTTTTCCAGTTGCTCCTGCCATGATAAGTAGTAACTGTTAGTTTTTTTAATAATTTTGTAGTAACTGTTAGTGAATTGTTAAAGAAATTAACTGCAAATCACAGAGAGGATAGATAGAAGTTGTGATACCTCGATCTTTTTCAGCTCGGCCTCCATCTCGGCTTCCTTGGCGTGCTCCCATGAAGTGATGAAGGACAGATTCTTGGCAGCCCTGATATATCGTTGAAAAAGTTAGCGGCAGATGGTACAAAATGTTGGTGCGTGTGGAGCATCAGCTCTTGTAGCAGACATGAGTGGTACGCATTGAGTGCATTGTAAGATAGATCCTCATTAAATCTAGCCAAAGGTGATGTGCCATCTCAATCATATATAGTGTACTGATAGTACTGGTGATTCTTGTTACTTTTAAGCAACAGACAGTAGGGTGCCATGATTAATCACCTGTTCTCGGCTCTCGCCTTCTCGCTCTCCTCCCAGGCGTTGATCAGCGTCGTCCTCTTCTCGGACATGATCTTGGTGAGATAAGCATCTGAAGAAGGACAAAATGGAACGCTGTGCACATTAAGCATGAGTCGAAGACTTGTTGCCAGGGTAAAGTGAGTAATGGATTATTTTGTTCTTCTTTTTTACCTCTTTCAGATGAACCTCTTGTACCTTCAGCATCTGGGGAAATGGAAGAGAGATGTCAAGAATTTTCAGCAAATTATTGCTAGTTGTTCGCAAATGATGATTTTGAGTGCTTGGTGCTTGATTAGTGAAAAGGGGCCATAGCCGGAAAATAAAATGTTCTTTCATTGTCTTTATTAAATTTTGCGCCGACAAATTGCTTCCTCTTTGAGGAATCTTTAATTTGCTATATATGCTTTAAATTCAGTGCTGGAGAAAGGGGAAATTGTGTTTAAAAATCCTTTACAGAGAGAAGAATTTAAGTAATAAAACATGTTTATGTTATCGCATAATCATGATTGGAGTTGGACTTATGGGAAGTGTAAATTAAATGAGAGGAACTAGTAAACATAGACCAATTAAAACCATATGAACCGGTAAGGTGAAGACAAATCATGTAGTATATATAAAAGAAATGGTGAGATGAAGATAAAACATATCAATAGATAATTACTCTCCTTCTCTCCGACTCCGATCATCTACCAAGAGCCTATCCACCAACTGTAAATTTTAATCTCACAGTATGAATTTTAATCGAAACTGGTTCAATTCTAATTTCTCACTGTGAAGTAAGAAGCAGGAACAAGATTTTCCAGAGCACAAGTAGTATATGACAAGAGGATTCTAATTAAGAAAAAGCATCTCATATGGCAAGGACAATAATGCACAACTACAACTCCAGCTGGTACAGCTAGGCATGGAGATGGATGGACAGACAGACAGGGGCCCTTTCCGGCCGATGATTGAGCTGTAGAAACAAGGGATATAATTGGGGTACGTACCCTTGACGACGGCGACGATGGCCTTGGAGTTGTCGGGCACGGGCACGATGGCCTTCTCCTCGGCGATGTCCTTGGTGGCCGTGGTCGTCTCCACCTCCACCTTCTTGGCCTCCTCAGCCGCCATCTGCTCTGCTCGGTCGCTAGCTTGGAGTTGGATTCGAGCAAGAAAAGGCCTCGGCGATCGAGATCTCACAAGCAGCAGCTAGCTTAAGCAGGGTGGTGGTGGTAAGGAGGAAGATGTAGGCTTATGTTCTCTTCCTCAGCCGATCGATCGGCCGGCTATATATGATCTGCGGGGAGGAGAGAGAGAGAGGGAAGAAAGGTAGACGGCCGGAGAGATGGGTTGAGAGAGGCAGCTATCATAATCAATATAGGTGGCTTGGTTAATTGATTAACAAAAGAAGTGTAGAATCAAGTGACGGGCCGGCTGTTCCAGGCTGGGGTGGGCCGGGTTCGCCAAGCAACAATATTCGTGTCACATCTAGCCGTGCTGTTCATTCGTCCTGGCTGCTCATCGTTTGCCATCCAAGCCTTTCTCTGAGTTTTGCGTGTGCTGGTGAAGGAAGCAAAATAATTGAGGCAGCAGAATATAGCTAGCGAGGGACGCACCGGTACGGCGTTGGTGGCGGGTGCGTGTCAATGGCGTCACGGCAACTCAACTCAACTCAACTCAACTCCCTCCGGTGGCAATCGCCGTCGTTGGGGTGGGGACGGGCCCGGCTAATTCGGCCAGGACAGCCGCCAGCCCGGGTGTTCCAGGTTGCCATGCATGGGCCACTTGATGCTCCTACCAGGATATGGATACCACACCTTGGTATACGTACAGCACACACATGCACAATGATGCATCGTCGTTAGTGAGGGAAACCTTTTTCGTCGATCAGGTTGCCTTTTCGCTCTCATGAGAATCATCGACGCATGATTAGTTTTTAGAGGATATTTAGCCAGCCAGCCAGGTAGTTAGTTAGTGCTAGTTGCACCAAACTAACAATGCAGCACTATCTGTCAACTTTTTCATGATATATACTCCAGCTAGTTGGCTCTGCAATATAACAAACATATACTGCGTACTAGTATATACTATATGCCTTGTAGAGCTAAGCTAGTGCATGCCCCCTGTCGTGCGTGGATCATTAGCTAGCTGTGCTGCTCTCCTCGCTTTCTCCAAAGTGACCAAATATATTCCCACATGACCATGAACATGATTGCCGTATCCCCTAAACAAATTGACCAGTCCAACACATCATTATAGCATAATTATACACCCAGGGAAAGAAAACGTCGGTACATCTCTACGTGCGTTGTACGTGAGACGAGAGAGAATCTCAGCTATGAACCGGGGGCCGGCCGGTTTAATTAGGAACGAAGCAATATACGCACATCAGCTGAATTAATCAGCGTAAGCAGTTTATTTTGTTTGCGTGCGTGCGTGCGTGCGGTGGCCGGCGACAGCGACGCTCGGCGGCCAGCGAGTCGGAGCTGTACGTGTTGGCCTAGCTCCGATCCTCCGCTTTTATGGTGCGGTGGCGCTCGCTGTTGGTTGGCGACTAGCTACGGCACGGCCCCCTCCCTAATTGCACTCTTATTAGGAGCCATGTCTCTGCTTAAGTAATTAGAGCCCACCCTGCATGGCTACTACATACGATCGATGCGCGTGTGTAGGACATGAGTAATCAAGACTTCATCAAGTCTTAGTCAAGTAAGTAATACTATATAAGAAAGAGAAAAAAACTGAAAAGAAAAAAATTATACAATTCTCAATGCAAGATCAAAGAAGTGAGACATAATGAAGTCTCAGTCCAACTGAGACTTAGCAAAACTGGTAGGATAAAGCATAAGTAAACATTTTACACCGGGTGACCGGCTAAGTTTTGCACTGTCGCACTGCGCGCAGGCCCCGCCCACGCTGCCACATGCGCAGTTTAAGGCCCTCACCGCTTTGTCTTGTCCTTTAAGCATCTTCCTCCTCCCGCACCACAATTTCTTTTTCTCCTCTCTGCCATCACCCCTACTCACCCATGCGAGAGAGGGAGGTGTCGTTGCCGCCGCCCCCATCTCACCCCTGATCTACGGGGAGGTCATTGGCGTCACGCTCCTCACCCCGCAGCATTGTCGGACGCCCGCGTTGCGATGAGTTGTGAGTCAGCAGCTGAAACAACCATGGTGGTGCTGCAACCAACACCATTCCACCGGCGCTAGTAACCAGCAGACACCGGTGATGGAGATGGTGGCATGCAGTGCTGCTACGATGGGTTATTTTTGCTGGAAGCAGGCCGGCGAAAAGCTGCAACCAACATCCGTAGACGGTGGAGGTAGCGGCCTCCGGTGTTGCAACCGTCGAGTTTGTTTGCTCGAATCGGTCGGGTAAAAGCTACATCCATGCACAACCAGTGCTGGAACCGGACGACCGGCGAGTCGTTTTGCTGGTACAGTCTTTTTGTTGTGCTACAACAGGTAAAAAAATTGCTGTATCCGGCAAGATTTTTTTGTCTGCGACCATCTGCGGCGACGCATTTTTGCTGGAACAAATTTTGTTTTTTGCTACCACCAGCGAAATCTTGTTTTTGTTATTGAGTTATTTTGCTGAACATGGTGGTGGAAGATGCCGTCAGCGGCGAGCAGAGGTGGCGATGGTGGGGTTGCTGCAACTACGACGCCTACATGTTGGAACCAGCCGATGAAAAGATGCAGAACGGCAGAAGCTGAATCTTCACAGGCAGCCGTGCTGCAATTCCGACTGCCGCGCGGCGAGAGGCGACAAGCCGGCAGTGCGGCTGCGCACGCGGCAATCCTGCAACAGGAAGGCAAGGTGGTTGTCACGCTGGGGATCGGCAGCCATGAGCTGTGGAAAGAAAGGACGGGGCGTACGACACGTTTGACCTAACGAGGTGGAAGAAGACCAACTCGGGGCTGCATCCATTGGCTAGGAAGGGGCCAATCCGACGGCTAGTGCGCGATCGGCCAAAATTTGAGCCATCCGGCCGGCCCTAATGTTGGCCTAAAGCATATCGGCATCTTGCCGCCGGCTAATCCGACCATAGCAAGCAATTGCTGAGCATTAATTCAATTTTTTCCCACGCATCTTTGATCCGGAGACGGTGGAACTGCTCGCGTGTCCGCGGGCAATCCTCCTAGCTCGAAAGATGAACATACATAATCTTATCTTAGAAACGGATTTTCAGGCGGTGGTGAGAAAGATTGTGAGCGAGCGAAAGGACCTGTCGACTAATGTGCAACTAGTTGAAGAGGCGAAAGATTTCAGGAGTTTAGGGTTGTTTGGGGGCGGCGTTGGGCGAAATAAAGTCGACATATATTATGTAAAACTTGGCTACATGTCCCTCCGGATTGTGTTAGCTCGGAGGTTACGTCTGATCTAGTCATGAACTAGGAATAAATAGCAAATATTTCCCCTAAAAAAATGCATCGACATGACTGCACGAGCCCCCTTTACCTATACTAGCCTGTTACAAGCGCACAATAATCCTACAACTACGGACGACATTTTAAGGATTTTTCCAACTAATTTTCTTCCCCTGAAAATGCTACGGCGATGCTACCGCCAACCGGCAGATAACTGAGAAAAATTGACTGCCTCTCCGATCATTGGATGGACACGGTAATGACCTTTGCAACAAGAGTGATGTTGCAGTATTTTCTGTAACAGAGGTCTTCTTGCATGATTATTTTTTCGCGATTTTTTCTTTTGAGGCTGAACAGGGCCCTTTTGCAACGAGAGGCTTGTTGCAATTGCAACATCCCCTTTGTTGCAAAACAAAACAATCTCCGATCGATAGTTTTCTCAGGCATGCCATCGTGGCCAGTCCACCGTCTTTCCACCGCTTGTGCTTGAAGTGAGAACTGCACGAGCAGTGCCACCGCCGCTGGCGACCACTACAAAAACTCGTGCACACCGCCATCCCAAGTTCTCCGTTCTGGCCATCCCCGAGCGCCGCTATGACTAGCTTCCTCCCTCCGTCAACAGGCGCCGCCTCCTCAGATTCTACAAATCTCGCCTTGCTCGGATCCAATGGAGTCTGGTGAAATTCGACGCCTAGACCTGTGCCTCGTTCACCTCCGATGCCGCAGCCACTTCAACCTGCTGCGTTGCTCGTCGGCCCGTGACAACCGCAGGGAGATCCAATGTGCTCGCCGACGGAAAGTGGCTGTGGTCGTCGCCGCGTTGCGAGGACGCCACCACGGGATCCAGCCTTCGCCGCACATGGTTGGTCTGCAACAGAGGGGCGGTTGTGGTCCGGCATGCTGAAACACACACCAATTTGCATAAAGTACTATGGTATAGGTTACACCCAAGCCACTCGATCAAAGTTAGACCTGACGGCCAAAAAGGGGATCGATGTGAGCAGAAAGATCAGTCGGTTGAGCCAGAGCATTTCCCCAAATGTTATGTGTCACCCTGCTAGTAGTACCAAGTGGTCCCCTACTTGCGTTTGCTAGCAAGCTGGCCCAAATGTCTCTGGTTTTGGGAAGCTTTTAGACCAGGTTTTTTGTACTTTCATTTTCCGCATTCCCTGCTTTTCAGTTTTTCTTACATTTGTCCCCTTTTAATTATTTTATATTTTTATTCATTCATTTACTTATTTATTTTCATTTTTTAATATTCTTCAATTCATGAAAATATTTCCAGTTCGTAATTTTTTTTAATTCCAACATGATATTATATTAGTGAATGTTCAAATTCCAAAACAATTTTGAATACCATGAATAAAATTGTAACATTCTTTAAAATGCATGAACGCTTTTGGATTCATAAATATATCTTCAATTTTGGTAACATTTTGAAAATTAAGGAACATTTCTTAAATTCATGAACATTTATTAAATCCTTGATTTATTTTTTAAAATCTAAAAAGCATTTTTTAAAATTCGAAAAAAATTAAGTTCATAGACATTTTTACTAATTGTTACTTATTGAAAACATTTGTGAATATTTTTTGAAATTCGCTAAAAAAATCAACTTTGTAAAGAATTTATGATTTATGATTATTTTTAATTTCATTAAATCTCAGATTCACAATTTTTTCCAAATCAAGTTTTTTGCTCTTCTTTTTGTTGGTCGTTTGTGTTTTTTTTATTGATTTTCCTTTTTGACCGATTTATACATTTTTCTGGGTACAGAATGTACATTTTTAGAGCAAACCTGAAATATTTTCTGATACATTTTGCACATATTTTAAATACATGATGTACATTTAAAATATAAATAAAATGAACGCTACTTCTAATATGTTGTGACATTTACAAAATACACATTGTACATTGTTTTAATGGCAATAATCGTTTTTTTGACTACACAAACTTTTTTTTTTACATTGTACATATATCTTTTAATTTTCCGCGGACATTTTCTGGAAACACTTGGATATTTCTGAAAAATTTCGCGGACTTTTGTTTAATGGAATAACACTGTTCACTCTACGGAATAAAATATTTTACATTGCATAAATAATTTTTCAAATACCAGGCATATTTTTTTGAATTGCCAGAGTTTTTCTTAAAATGACATGTACATTTTTTAATTGTTCAAAACATATTTTTACATTACACAATTTTTTTTTACATTTTACACAATTTTTTAAATGCCAGAATTTTTTTTTGGACAAGTGAACATTTTTAAAAATGTAACATACATTTTTTGAATTGCGCGATCCTATTGTACATTGTATAAACACTTCTAAAAATGGCACGTACATTTTTGTTAAACACTTGACATATTTTTAATGTCACAAACATTGTTCGTACACATGATTAAGCTTTTTCAAATGCATGTTTAATATTTTTCTAAAAATTA
The DNA here is from genome assembly GCA_021437245.1 of Aegilops speltoides. NCBI lineage: Eukaryota > Viridiplantae > Streptophyta > Magnoliopsida > Poales > Poaceae > Aegilops > Aegilops speltoides. The sequence continues at coordinate 495,946,477 of CM038144.1, forward strand.
TGTAAAAAGTTTTATGTAATATATATGGGGAAATACATCATACCAGCCAGCAGTAGTTACCCACATGTTTCATATACTATCACGTGGTAGTATATATGCCACTTTATCATTCTATATATGTATATTATATCTAAGATTTCTCAAAGTGACCTATATGAAAAAATTGCATGTGACTGCAATTTTTTTGATGTATTTTGAAACTACCTTCATATTTGCACACATAAAGTAATATAACAGAAAACTATTATCTACCTAAATAGTGTGATATATACTACCCAAATAGTCTTATATACTACATACTAAACATACACACTCTCGGTTCTGATAGATACTACATACAACATATAAAACTCACGGGAGGATAACTACCACCGGGTGGTAAGAAACATTTGTCCTACATATATATTTTGCTCGAGCGGTGGCATCAAGGACACACGTTGTGTGTTGAGATTTGGTCTTTCCTCTTCCCTCTTTTTCATTTCCTCTATATTAGATGATCACTTAGTAATTCCTCATATAGACAAACTGAACCACACACCACGGTTTGTACAACAATTTTGTAGGTTGGCAAAGTGACAGGGTGACAGTCCTTGGCCCAAGCACTCATTTCCAAAAGTGGCAGGGTGATCCAAAAAAGGAGAAGGAATGTGAAGTAGAGATTGTTATATGTAATATACATTTCTGTATTTGGTTGAGAAGCTATTATAATTTTCTTGCCAGACTTTTGTTTTCATTTATGTAGTATCCTAAAACCAATCTTATCATCATCGATCTACAAAATGATATATTAAATGGCTAACCTTGCGAAGGCAGGTAAGGCATGAAACGCCCCCTTTTAGTCCACAAGATAAGCAAAAAGCCATGCACACCAGGAGGCGTGGGTATCTTATGCCGGCTTTTTGAGCAAAAGCAAACGGGTTGGAAGATCATGTCGCACATACTTAACTACACCGGTCCACGACGATCTGAAAAGTGAGTAAACCAAGAAACTGATGTATATCTCCAAGCAAATGACTGTGGCGAGTGTTTGTGTACATACAAGAGTGTGTGTGTGTGTGTGTGTGTGTGTGTGTGTGTGTGTGTGTGTGTCGGCGTTGGTTCACGCCTGCCACTTTTGCTCGGTGGTAACCGATCCAAGGGTGTTGTTTTCATAGGGGGATAGATGAGAGAGATCGATGTGACTACTACTGACACTCGTAGGCATGACCTTGTACCCAACATATTAAATCATCCATCGAAGCTCCTCTCCTTGTCACATATTGTCTAGAGAAGGCACATGGTTTTCGTGTAATCCTACAGAGGCTATATATAGTATATGAATGCATAGGCTGGAATATATAAACTCACAAATTTACCTCCAGGTCTTGTATATAGATATGAAAGTATAGGGTGGAATGCATACATAGGATACACAGTAAACAACACATGGTTGCTTTGCAGTGCAAAGCTAGGCATCAACCGCAAAGCAGGGCATATCATGAGGAGTACATATGCATACGTTAATGAGAATGACAAGAAACCAAAAGAGTTTAATCAGGCATGCATGGCTTGGACACGTTTGAGAAACCTAGCACTTGTCACCACCTAGACATGGCCCCCACAACAAGACAAGCAGCATACAATTGTAAAGGATAGGGAGGCATCTCTATCTATCTACATAGCTCGCATACATCCATCCACTGCCAATAAAAAAATTAAACAAAGCCCGGACAACGTCAAAGCTTCTCTGGAAAGTATCTTTCCAGTACATGCATTCGGTCCTATTTAAGCATCTCACTCCTATATCTCTATATATCATTGGATTCCTTCCATAGATAGAGACATCTCTATCGTTGCCCCCAACATTTCTTCCACCCCAACACACATTTCCCAAAGAGCCTTCGCCATGGCAAGCCACCTTAAAGTTCAGCAACAGAAACAAAAGCCGAATCTACCGCCGGGGTTCAGGTTTCACCCAAAAGACATGGAGATCATCATCTTCTACCTGGTCCCCAAGGTTCTGAAGAAAGACTTCGACACGATGGTGGTCGGGGAGGTGGACCTGAAAAAATACGAGCCATGGAATCTCCCAAATGAGGTAAACATGGGGGGAGAAGGAGCGATACTTCTTCTGCCAGAAGGACCTCAAGTACCCCACCCGGATACAGACCAACCGGGCCATGAATGCTGGCTATTGGAAGGCTACCGGAAAGGACAAGGAGATCATTCTACCGCCGACAAAAAGTCCATCGGCATGAAGAAGACACTGGTCTTCTACAAGGGCAGGGCCTCTAGAGGGAGAAGACAAACTGGATCATGCATGAGTACAAAATCGATATTAACAAGCAGCCGACACCTGACTTGCCCACCAACATCATCGTAGCCGCCAACGTTAATGTGTCTTCCAAGGTATTTTTAGTCCTTGACTAGTAGTACTCACGTCTGATGAATTCGACTGTACATACATATCTAGCTTGTGACAATTATTGACTTTCACTAATTTAGTTTATGTATGTTGGTTGGAGGAGTATGTGGTTTGCAGTATTTTCCATAAGAGCACAGGACTGAAGAAGGTGTTGTGAAGCCGTCATATGCCCTGCCCATTCCTATGTCCATGGGGGCAGAGAAGCATCCGGGCTTCCTCGAATCCAGTACATTGTCTCCTCTCATGGACTACGACATGTTGTCCTCACTAGCGCCACCGCCGCTGCTGCTGCCTGCAACTTCTTTGTACCAGATGCATGCCATCGAGGCCGGATCATGCATGATGGGTAGTGTGGCGCTCCCAATGATGAACAACCACTACTTTGAGAACCACCACCACCAGTTGATGGTCGCCCAGCCACAGTCGTCGATGTCATTCAACAACCACACCCAGCAGCAGCAGATGATGCATATGAGTGCAGACCATGGCTTCATGGTCGGGGTAGATCCTAGGAGCGGTTCATTGTGCATAGTGTCGCAAGAGGATGTTATGACTGGCCCGAGCAACAACAACGATGGCAATGGTGGCGCATCAACGTCCGACGAGATGTCGTCGGTCAACATGGGTATGGATGACATTTGGAACTACTAAAGATCAGCTGATCTGAGAGAACATATACATGTGTGCTTTCATAAAATAATTATCCACCAGAAGATTGGTTGATATATCCCAACATCTATATTAGTTTTCACCGCATTTTTGTTTTCAGCATGGTCACAAGAGAGTATGTATGCATTGTCTTGTTGGCCTGCCTCTCTTTTTGCAGTATTGTGTGTGTGTGTGTGTACTGGCTTCTATATGCACCACCCATTAGTGTATACTTAGCTAAAGTTGCATGTGTTGTAAAATACTTGCTAGTGTGTATATCGTGCATGTTTTAAACTTGTGTGGAATAAACTGTTTTTTTAATAATGAATATTTTACTAAATGTATTAATGCTCTTCTTGTTTTGGTTGTTTGTGTTTTTAATTGATTTTCTTTTTTAACTCATGTATACTTTTTTCTGGATACAAAACGTACATTTTTAGAGCACATGCGAAATATTTTATGGATACACTTTGGACGTTTTTTGAATACATGATGTACATTTAAAAATATACATATTATTGTCGGTACTGTGACAAAATGCGTCAAGCACCCAACCGTCCGCCCCACGGTCGCCCCTGGATCAAGCTCAAGGATGCAGAAGAGATGCGTACCAATATCCTCTTCGGTGGTGGTATGCAGAACTTCGTCAAGAAGAACATCAACAATCATATACATCAAGCAAAGCTTGTGCTTGGTGGTGGCATGAGGATCTTTGTCCAAAGGTTCTGCATGAACATCAAACGCTCTCAAGATCAGTCCAGATCAACACGCACAACAACGATCACCGGCCAAGACCCGGGAAAGATCCCACCCGACAACAACTGTCCATAGCTAGCGCGCACTCAGCCAGACATCGACAACAAGCTACTGCCTCACTTACGCGTGGCGCAGTGGTTCTACGCTCGCAGCGCTCTCGCGCCACGGCCGGGACCAGCGGGCAGGCATGCCGGACGAAGGTGAAGATGCAAGGGGTGACTCACTCACCCACGCCGCCGCATGGTGCACGCCATGCCGAGACATGTCGCACCTCAAGCAGGTGTCACCAAGGTCGTTGTTGACAAGACATGGGTCCGTTCCCGGAAGACAGAATACGATAACACATCATCACTCATTTAATGAATCCACCTACCTGGTCGGATCGAGACCACTTTCTTAGCCACAAAGCCATCTGTGGCACCCCTTGGATATAAAAGGAGGGCCAGGCCACATGAAAGGAAGGAGGAAGGAAATGAAAAGAAAGAGAGCAAGTAGAACAACGTTGGACACTTGTTAGATCGTCAGTAGGAGCACACTGACTTGTCCATTCCTGAAAAGATTTGTACCTCTAATCCAGCCGTAAACACACACAAAAAGCAGGAGTAGGGTATTACGAAACCATCCGGCCCGAACCTGGGTAAATCATCATGTCGATTGTGTATATTTTAGTGCGCAGATCCATGCCTTCATGCCCTAATCCTGAACTATCAGAAGGATGTCGCCAGTCCATTGTGTATATTTTCGTGCGCAGATCCATGCCTCCATGCCCCAATCCCGAACAATCAGAAGGATGTCGCCAGTCCATAGTGTCACACGTGTGTTCTGCACACGTGTCTCGACAATTATGAACACTTTTTTGAATATGTAGTAACATTTTCCAAATACACGGTGTACATTGTTTTAATGGAAATAATCATTGTTTAAGGACACAAACATTTTTTTACATTGTACATATATTTTCTAATTTTCAACGGTCATTTTTTGGAAACACTTGAATATTTATTAAAATGCCGCGTACATTTTTTTAATGGGTAAACATTTTCTACCTATGGCAAAATTAGTTTTACATTGTATTAATATTTTTAAATGCCAGACATTTTTTTTGAATTGTCTGAATTTTTCTATAAAATGTCACGTACATTTATAATAGTACTAAACATATTTTTACATTATACGAGCATTGTTTTTACATTGTATCCAATTTTTATAAAATGTCACAAAACATTTTTGGACTAGTGAATATTTTTTAAATGTAACATACATTTTTTTAATGTATGAAACATTTTTTGAGTTGTGCAAACCTTTTGTACATTGTATAAACACTCTTTAAAATGGCACACACATTTTTTAAACACGTGACATTTTTTCAGTGTCATAAACATTGTGAGCACACGTGATTAGCATTACTCAAATGCATATTTAACATTTTTAAAAATGATGTAAAGTGTTTTATGTAATATATATGGGGAAAATACATCATACCACCCGGTGGTAGTTGCCCACATGTCTCATATACTATCATGTGGTATCATATATGTACCACTTTATCATTCTATGTATGTATACTATATCTAAGATTTCTCAAAGTGACCTATATGAAAAAGTTGCATGTGACTCCAAAGGTTTTTGTGTATTTTGAAACCACCTTCATGTTTGTACGCATAAAATAATATACTTGAAAACTAGTATATAGCACCTAAATAGTGGGATATATACTACCCAAATAGTCTTATATACTACATACCACACGTACACACTCCCGGTTCTGACAGATACTACATACAACATATGAATCTGACGTGAGAATAACTACCACCGGGTGGTAGGAAACATTTGTTATATATATATATATATATATATATATATATATATATATATATATATATATATATATATATATATTGCTCAGCCGGTGGCATCAAGGACGCATGTTGTGTGTTGGGATTAGGTCTTTCCTCTTCCCTCCTTTTCATTTCCTCTATATTAGATGATCACTTAGTACTTACTCATATAGACAAACTGAACCAGGCACCACGGTTTGTGCAACAATTTTGTAGACCGGCAAAGTGATATGGTGACAGTCCTCGGGGCAAGCACATTTGTTACGTAGCCCACAAAAGGTGCTTGTTTTTTCCACCGCCTGCAGTGCCTTAGAGCATATCTAGCAGATCCTCAAAATAGCCCCCCATAAATTCATTTTAAGGTTCCCCCAAAAATGGTTTTGTGGTAAAGCGAGCCCCCCCCCCCCTCCCGGCAATAATTATCTAAACTACAACAAATGTTTGAATCCGAATAATTAAAACAATAATGAATGACCCCGAATGAAAAAAAACATACTTGTTGAAGGGCATATATATGCAAAGTGCCTATTTTAAATTACCCACGAATATATTTTGTTTTTTCTCCAAAATTATCATAAAAAACAATATGACAATGTTTTTTATTATTTGTTGAGTAGTCTCACAAAAGTTTATCTCATTGTATTTCTGTTTAGTGCTATAGTTAAAATATGGTAAATGCTACTAAAATAGTTTTGGCATTTGTCTAAAGAGGCACTTTTACTATTTATCTGTTTTCCAAATTACTAGCGTGTGATGGCGCGCTGGTTAATGAGTAGTGAATATGATGTGAAGATGGCATGTGGGCGTTGCGACGACAATAGATTGTCAGTACTATTTCCATATATTCTTTTCTCCCAAACTAAGGTAACTAAATGTATCAATGCATATCTTCTTTTGACCATGAATGTAATATTCCTTTTCTGCTCGTATATGTACATTTTATGATCTAAAAAAGGAGAAGGATTGAGAAGTAGAGATTGTTATATGTAATATATATTTCTGTATTTGGTTGACTAGCTATTATAATTTTCTTGCCGGAATTTTGTTTTCATTTAAGTTGTATCCTAAAACCAATCTTATCATCGTCGATCTATAAAATGATAATTTAATGGCTAACCTTGTGGAAGGCAAGTAGGACATGCAACGCCCCCTTTTAGTGTACACGATAAGCACAAAGCCATGCCCACCTGGAGGCGTGGGTAGATCCATATATCTTATGCCAGATTTTTGGGTAAAATAAAATATGCCGGAAGATCATGGCACACAGACACACAGACTACAACGGTACACGACAATCCGAAAAGTGAGTAAACCAAGCAACTGATTTATATCTCTAGGCACATGATAGTGACGTGCGTTTGTGTACATCCATGCATGCATGTGTGTGCAGTGGCGGAGCTAGGATTTGACATCAGGGTGGTCCACCTCTAAAAAATTGACCACAAAAAAAATCATGTGAATGAGGTAACAAATTTACCAATAGCACGCACAATTAGATCAGTAAGTTCTCAATTAAGTGCCAGTTTTGCATAAAAGACGTTACATAGCACATACCTTAAGAAGTTCAAAGAAGCATATCTCCAAAAAAGAGAAGCAATGTCTCCGGTCCTCTCCATTATATTCTTCAATAACTCCACAATAATAATTTGCATTTTTTCAGTTCATAATCAGTAAACTTAAATTTGTATTATGTAGTCAATTTGCATGTTTCTGAACACAAAATTTAGATTATATCTTTGAGATGGACAAGCGAAAGGAAAACATATTGTTGTTTTCATCATCTACATACAGTACATCCAAACCTTCCTGCAACTCCAACTTAAATTTGTATCATGTAGAATTAGCTGTGCCTCCGGTGGAAGGATGGGAGGTGCAGGAGCAGACCTAGGTCACCAAGACCGCGGGAGTACCGGGGAAGACGAAGGCACACTACTCGTCAGGCGGTGCTTTGCCGGAGCCGAGGAAGACCGGTGTGGGAGCTCGATTCACTACAGCACTGTGCCGAATCGTCCATGGAAAGTGTCAGAGAGACGAAGAGCTCGTTGGGCGGGGCGGGGCGAGGCTGGACGTGGTGGCTCCTGGCGCTGGCTAGAGGGGCCGGCGACGGCTACGAGCGACGGCGACTCGGCAAAACAAGTTTTTTTTGAGAACTTCTCGGCAAAACAAGTTGTTCGCGGCTGGAGGCGGATCGGAACGCGTAGGGGTAGATCTGAGAATCGACTCGGGGACCAGGTTGGGCTCCTGACGACCATCCAGTGTTAGTAAGCTATTGCTAGGCCTTTTTTTCCTCCAGCCCATGATCGAATATCCTATCATATACAGCCCGACCCAAAGTTCCAGGGTGGGCCGCGGCCCACCCTGGACACCCTGTAGCTCCGCCCCTGTGTGTGTGTGTGTGTGTGTGTGTGGGCGCGCGTGCACGCAGAGCATGAATTATACTGGTCCCTCTTATGTATGCGAGAATTCAGCAGTGGTTCGCGCCTGCCCCTTTTGCCCGATGGTAAGTGAGCCAAAGGGTGTTGTTTTCACAAGTGGGGAGATGAGAGAGAGAGAGATGTGGATGGTACTGACACTCGTAGGCACCACCTTGTACCCAACATAATAAATAATCCATCGAAGCTCCTCTCCTTGTCACACATTGTCTAGAGAAGGCACATGGTTTTTGTGTAATCCTACATAGGCTATATACAGTATATGAATGCATAGGATGGAATATATAAACTCGCAGATTTCACCTCCAGGTCTTGTATATAGGGTGGAACGCATACATAGGGTACATAGTAAACAACACATGGTTGCTTTGCAGTGCAAAGCTAGGCATCAACAGCAAAGTAGGGCATATCATGAAAGTACATATGCATAGATTAATGAGAATGGCAAGAAACCAAAAGAGTTCAATCTGGCATGACATGGCTTAGATAGATTCGAGAAACCTAGCACTATTCACCAACTGGGCATGGCCCCCCACGGCAAGAGAAGCAACATACAGTTGTAAAGGATAGGGATGTATCTTTATCTATCTAGCTAGCTCGCATACATCCATCCACTGCCAATATAAAAACATTAAACAAAGCCCAGTAAATGTCATAGCTTCTCTGGAAAGTGTCTTGCCAGTACACTCATTTGGTTGTATTTAAGCATCTCCCTTTTATATATTTCCAACTTATAAAGGTTGGAGTTGGTCATGAGTTCACATGCGGGAACATGCAAATACACAAATGCACTTCTATCCACATGTGAGACTAGCAACTTTCCAAAAGATAGAATAAACGAATGTTATTTTTGTGAGACCTATCCCGAATAAACAAATACACTACTACCCTAATATGAGAATAACACTTATAAAAACACATATTATAAATGCATACGACTCCAGTTCAAAATCATGGCATTTATATTAATTTCTCTGCCCAACCAATTCTTCCAGTTCTATAGCATCACAGAAGTGAGTGAACACATTTTTTTTGCAGGGGAGAGAGTGAACACATTGCAATTTCAACGTGGTCATACACGTTGTCCTCCTACAAGATCCACGATCTTGTGCATTCGAATTACTCATGACCATTCACCTATGTTTTAATATTTCAAATGTTATCTCACTGTAAATCTCGCGAATGACCTACAATGATCGTTTAAAAATCATCAATGGGTACAAAATGACTTTTGTTATATTTACGCTCTCTTTTCAATTATATAAACCATGCAATAGTTGTACGACATCTTCATCTTTCGATGATCTCTTAAGTCAGAAGTATCTCATCCTCTTTTTATGGTTCAGTAGCAATGCATAGGCATTGTGCTAGTCTCTATATATCATTGAATTCCTTCCATAGATAGACACATACCTATCGTTGCCCCCAACATTTGTTCCACGCCAGCACACATTTCCAGAAGATCCTCCGCCATGGCAAGCCACCTTCAAGTTCAGTAGTAGAAACAACAGCTGAATATGCCTCCGGGTTTCAGGTTTCACCCGACGGACATGAATATCACCATATCCTACCTGATCCCCAAGGTGTTGAAGAAATCCTTTGACACAACGATGGTAAGGGAGGTGGATATGAAAAAATACGAGCTATGGAATCTCCCAAATGAGGTAAACACGGGGAGAAGGAGCAACACTTCTTCTCCCAGAAGTACCTCAAGTACCCCCACCGGGATACGGATTAACCGGGCCATGAACGCTGGCTATTGGAAGGCTACCAGAAAGGAAAATGAGATCATTCTACCCCGACCAATAGTCTCATCGGGATGAAGACGGTACTTGTCTTCTACAAGGGCAGGGCCCCTAGGGGGGAGGGGGGCGAAAATAAAATCAATCATGTACGAGTATAGAATCGAGATCGACAAGTAGTCGGCACCCGACTTGCCCACCGACTTCGTCGAAGCCGCCACCATTAATGTGTCTTCCAAGGTATTTTTAGTCCTCGACAAGTAGTACTAATGACTGATGAATTCTCTTGTACATACATATCTAGCTAGTGAGAATTATTGATTTTCACTAATTTAGTTTATGTACGTTGGTAGGAGGAGTATGTGGTCTGCAGAATTTTCCATAAGAGCACAGGACTGAAGAAGGTGGTGATGCCGTTATATGCCCCACCCAGTCTTATGTCCATTGGGGCAGAGCAGCATCGGGGCTTCCTCGAATCCAGTACATTGGCTCCTCTAATGGACTATGACGTGTTGTTGTCACTAGCGGCACCGCCTCTGCTGCCTGCAGCTTCTGTGTACCAGATGCTTGCCATCGGGGCAGAATAATCCATGATGGGTAGTGTGGTGCTCCAAACTTCTGGGTACATATTTTTACATTAGACAAACATTTTGTTTTACATTTCATCTATTTTTTTAAAATATCACAAAAACATTTTGGACTACAGAACTTTTTTAAAAATGTAACATCCATTTTTTGAATGTATGAATCATTTTTTAAATCGCATGAACCTTTCGTAAATTGTATAAAAACTTTTTAAAGTGGCATTTATAATTTTTAAACACGTGACATTTTTCACCACCTGGACATGGCACCCACAGCAAGACAAGCGGGAGACAGTTGTAAAGAATAGGGAGGCATGTCTATATGTCTAGCTAGCTCGCATACATCCATCCACTGCCAATAAAAACAAATTAAACAAAGCCCAGACAACGTCAAAGCTTCTCTAGAAAGTATCTTGCCAGTCCATGCATTCGGTCCTATTTAAGCATCTCCCTCCTATATCTCTATATATCATTGAATTCCTTCCATAGATAGAAATATCTCTATCCTTTCCCCCAACATTTGTTCCACCCCAGCACACATTTCCCAAAGAGCCTTCGGCATGGCAAACAACCGTCAAGTTCAGCAGCGAAACAATAGCTAAATCTGCCGCCAGGGTTCAGGTTTCACCCGACAAACATGGAGGTCATCATCTTCTACCTGGTCCTCAAGGTTCTGAAGAAAGCCTTCGACACGACGATGGTAAGGGTGGTGGATATGAAAAAAATACAAGCTATGGAATCTCCCAAATGAGGTAAATATGGGGGTGAAGAAGCGATACTTCTTTCCTAGAAGGACCTCAAGTACCCCAACCGGATATGGGCCAACCGAGCCATGAACGCTGGCTATTGGAAGGCTACTGGAAAGAAGAAGGATATAATTCTACCGCCAACCAAAAGTCTCATCGGCATGAAGAAGACACCGGTCTTCTACAAGGGCACGGCCCCTCGGGGGAAGAAGACAAACTGGATCATGCCTGAGTAGAGAATCGAGATCGACAAGCAGCCAAAACCCGACTTGCCCACCAACATTAGCGAAGCCACCATCATTAATGTGTCTTCCAAGGTATTTTTAGTCCTTGGCTAGTAGTACTCATGAATGACGAATTCTCTTCTACATAAATATCTTGCTAGTGACAATTATTGAGTTTAACTAATTTGGTTTATGTATTGGTAGGAGGAGTATGTGGTCTGCATACTTTTCCATTAAGAGCGCAGGACTGAAGAAGGTGGTGATGCCGTCATATGCCCCGCCCAGTCTTATGTACATCGGGGTAGAGCAGCACCGGGGCTTCCTCGAATCCAGTACATTGACTCCTCTCATGGACTACGACGTGTTGTTGTCACTGGTGCCACCGCCGCTGCTGCCTTCTACTTCTGTGTACCAGATGCTTGCTATTGGGGCCGGGTTATCCATGATGGGTAGTGGGGTGCTCCCAACATCTGTGTACATATTCGCACACCCATCCAATGCCAATAAAAACAAATTATACAAAGCCCGGACAATGTCAATGCTTCTTTGGAAAGTATCTTGCCAGTACATACGTTCGGTCCTATTTAAGCATCTTCCTCCTATATATCTTTATATATAATTGAATTCCTACCATAGCTAGACACATCTATATCGTTGCCCCCAACATTTGTTCCAACCCAGCACACATTTCCCAAAGAGCCTTCGCCATGGCAAACAACCGTCAAGTTCAGCAGCGAAACAATAGCTAAATCTGCCGCCAGGGTTCAGGTTTCACCCGACAAACATGGAGGTCATCATCTTCTACCTGATCCTCAAGGTTCTGAAGAAACCTTCGACACGACGATGGTAAGGGTGGTGGATATGAAAAAAATACAAGCTATGGAATCTCCCAAATGAGGTAAATATGGGGGTGAAGAAGCGATACTTCTTATCCTAGAAGGACCTCAAGTACCCCAACCGGATACGGGCCAACCGAGCCATGAACGCTGGCTATTGGAAGGCTACTGGAAAGAAGATGGATATCATTCTACCGCCAACCAAAAGTCTCATCGGCATGAAGAAGACACCGGTCTTCTACAAGGGCACGGCCCCTCGGGGGAAGAAGACAAACTGGATCATGCCTGAGTAGAGATCGAGATCGACAAGCAGCCAAAACCCGACTTGCCCACCAACATTAGCGAAGCCACCATCATTAATGTGTCTTCCAAGGTATTTTTAGTCCTTGGCTAGTAGTACTCATGAATGACGAATTCTCTTGTACATAAATATCTTGCTAGTGACAATTATTGAGTTTAACTAATTTGGTTTATGTATTGGTAGGAGGAGTATGTGGTCTGCATACTTTTCCATTAAGAGCGTAGGACTGAAGAAGGTGGTGATGCCGTCATATGCCCCGCCCAGTCTTATGTACATCGGGGTAGAGCAGCACCGGGGCTTCCTCGAATCCAGTACATTGGCTCTTCTCATGGACTACGACGTGTTGTTGTCACTGGTGCCACCGCCGCTGCTGCCTTCTACTTCTGTGTACCAGATGCTTGCTATTGGGGCCGGGTTATCCATGATGGGTAGTGGGGTGCTCCCAACATCTGTGTACATATTCGCACACATCCATCCAATGCGAATAAAAACAAATTATACAAAGCCCGGACAATGTCAATGCTTCTCTGGAAAGTATCTTGCCAGTACATACGTTCGGTCCTATTTAAGCATCTTCCTCCTATATATCTTTATATATAATTGAATTCCTACCATAGCTAGACACATCTATATCGTTGCCCCCAACATTTGTTCCAACCCATCACACATTTCCCAAAGAGCCTTCGCCATGGCAAACAACCGTCAAGTTCAGCAGCGAAACAATAGCTAAATCTGCCGCCAGGGTTCAGGTTTCACCCGACAAACATGGAGGTCATCATCTTCTACCTGGTCCTCAAGTTCTGAAGAAAGCCTTCGACACGACGATGGTAAGGGTGGTGGATATGAAAAAAATACAAGCTATGGAATCTCCCAAATGAGGTAAATATGGGGGTGAAAAAGCGATACTTCTTATCCTAGAAGGACCTCAAGTACCCCAACCGGATACGGGCCAACCGAGCCATGAACGCTGGCTATTGGAAGGCTATTGGAAAGAAGAAGGATATCATTCCACCGCCAACCAAAAGTCTCGTCGGCATGAAGAAGACACCGGTCTTCTACAAGGGCACGGCCCCTCGGGGGAAGAAGACAAACTGGATCATGCCTGAGTAGAGAATCGAGATCGACAAGCAGCCAAAACCCGACTTGCCCACCAACATTAGCGAAGCCACCATCATTAATGTGTCTTCCAAGGTATTTTTAGTCCTTGGCTAGTAGTACTCATGAATGAAGAATTTTCTTGTACGTAAATATCTTGCTAGTGACAATTATTGAGTTTAACTAATTTGGTTTATGTATTGGTAGGAGGAGTATGTGGTCTGCATACTTTTCCATTAAGAGCGCAGGACTGAAGAAGGTGGTGATGCCGTCATATGCCCCGCCCAGTCTTATGTACATCGGGGTAGAGCAGCACCAGGGCTTCCTCGAATCCAGTACATTGGCTCCTGTCATGGACTACGACGTGTTGTTGTCACTGGTGCCACCGCCGCTGCTGCCTTCTACTTCTGTGTACCAGATGCTTGCTATTGGGGCCGGGTTATCCATGATGGGTAGTGGGGTGCTCCCAACATCTATGTACATATTCGCACACATCCATCCAATGCCAATAAAAACAAATTATACAAAGCCCGGACAATGTCAATGCTTCTCTGGAAAGTATCTTGCCAGTACATATGTTCGGTCCTATTTAAGCATCTTCCTCCTATATATCTTCATATATAATTGAATTCCTACCATAGCTAGACACATCTATATCGTTGCCCCCAACATTTGATCCAACCCAGCACACATTTCCCAAAGAGCCTTCGCCATGGCAAGCCACCATCAAGTTCAGCAGCAGAAACAACAGTTGAATCTTCCTCCAGGGTTCAGGTTTCACATGATGAACATGGAGATCATCATCTTCTACCTGGTCCCCAAAGTTCTGCCTTTGACACAACGACGGTATGGGAGGTGGATATGAAAAAATACGAGCTATGGAATCTCCCAAACGAGGTAAACATGGGGGAGAAGGAGCGATACGTCCTCTCCTACAAGGACCTCAAGTACCCCACCGGGATACAGACAAATCGGGCCATGAATGCTGGCTATTTGGAAGGCTACCGGAAAGGACAAGGAGATCATTCTACCACCGACCAAAAGTCTCATTGGCATGAAGAAGACACTGGTCTTCTACAATGGCAGGGCCCCTAGGGGGAAGAAGACAAACTGGATCATGCACGAGTACAAAATCGAGATCGACAAGCAGCCGACACCCGACTTGCCCACCAACATCGTCGAACCCGCCACCATTAATGTGTCTTCCAAGGTATTTTTAGTCCTTGACTAGTAGTACTCATGACTAATGAATTCTCTTGTACATATATATCTAGCTAGTGAGAATTATTGAATTTAGCTAATTTAGTTTATGTACGTTGGTAGGAGGAGTATGTGGTCTGCAGAATTTTCCATAAGAGCACAGGACTGAAGAAGGTGGTGATGCCGTTATATGCCCCACCCAGTCTTATGTCCATTGGGGCAGAGCAACATCGGGGCTTCCTTGAATCCAGTACATTGGCTCCTCTCGTGGACTATGACGTGTTGTTGTCACTAGCGCCACCGCCTCTGCTGCCTGCAACTTCTGTGTACCAGATGCTTGCCATCGGGGCAGAATCAACCATGATGGGTAGTGTGGTGCTCCAAACTTCTGTGTACATATTTTTACATTAGACAAACATTTTGTTTTACATTTCATCCCTTTTTTTTTAAATATCACAAAAACATTTTGGACTACATAACTTTTTTAAAAATGTATCATACATTTTTTGAATGTATGAACATTTTTTAAATCGCATGAACCTTTCATAAATGTATAAAAACTTTTTAAAGTGGCACTTATAATTTTTTAAACACGTGACATTTTTCACCACCTGGACATGGCACCCACAGCAAGACAAGCGGGAGACAGTTGTAAAGGATAGGGAGGCATGTCTATATGTCTAGTTAGCTCGGATACATCCATCCACTACCAATAATAACAAATTAAACAAAGCCCAGACAACGTCAAAGCTTCTCTGGAAAGTATTTTGCCAGTCCATGCATTCGGTCCTATTTAAGCATCTCCCTCCTATATCTCTATATATCATTGAATTCCTTCCATAGATAGACACATCTCTATCCTTTCCCCCAACATTTGCTCCACCCCAGCACACATTTCCCAAAGAGCCTTCGGCATGGCAAACCACCATCAAGTTCAGTAGCGAAACAATAGCTAAATCTGCCGCCAGCGTTCAGGTTTCACCCGAGAAACATGGAGGTCATCATCTTCTACCTGGTCCTCAAGGTTCTGAAGAAAGCCTTCGACACGACGATGGTAAGGGTGGTGGATATGAAAAAAAATACAAGCTATGGAATCTCCCAAATGAGGTAAATATGGGGGTGAAGAAGCGATACTTCTTATCCTAGAAGGACCTCAAGTACCCCAACCGGATACGGGCCAACCGAGCCATGAACGCTGGCTATTGGAGGGCTACTAGAAAGAAGAAGGATATCATTCTACCGCCAACCAAAAGTCTCATCGGCATGAAGAAGACACCGGTCTTCTACAAGGGCACGGCCCCTCGGGGGAAGATGACAAACTGGATCATGCCTGAGTACAGAATCGAGATCGACAAGCAGCCAACACCCGACTTGCCCACCAACATTAGCGAAGCCACCATCATTAATGTGTCTTCCAAGGTATTTTTAGCCCTTGGCTAGTAGTACTCATGAATGACGAATTCTCTTGTACATAAATATCTTGCTAGTGACAATTATTGAGTTTAACTAATTTGGTTTATGTATTGGTAGGAGGAGTATGTGGTCTGCATACTTTTCCATAAGAGCGCAGGACTGAAGAAGGTGGTGATGCCGTCATATGCCCCGCCCAGTCTTATGTACATCGGGGTAGAGCAGCATCGGGGCTTCCCTGAATCCAGTACATTGGCTCCTCTCATGGACTACGACCTGTTGTTGTCACTGGTGCCACCGACGCTGCTGCCTGCAACTTCTGTGTACCAGATGCTTGCTGTTGGGGCCGGGTTATCCATGATGGGTAGTGGGGCGCTCCCAACATCTGTGTACATATTTGCACACATCCATCCAATGCCAATAAAAATAAATTATACAAAGCCCGAACAATGTCAAGGCTTCTCTAGAAAGTATCTTGCCAGTACATACATTCGGTCCTATTTAAGCATCTTCCTCCTATATCTTTATATATAATTGAATTCCTACCATAGCTAGACACATCTATATCATTGCCCCCAACATTTGTTCCAACCCAGCAGACATTTCCCAAAGAGCCTTCGCCATGGCAAGCCACCATCAAGTTCAGCAGCAGAAACAACAGTTGAATCTTCCTCCAGGGTTCAGGTTTCACACGATGAACATGGAGATCATCATCTTCTACCTGGTCCCCAAAGTTCTGAAGAAAGCCTTTGACACAGCTATGGTATGGGAGGTGGATATGAAAAAATACGAGCTATGGAATCTCCCAAACGAGGTAAACATGGGGAAGAAGGAGCGATACTTCTTCTCCTACAAGGACCTCAAGTAACCCACCGGGATACAGACAAATAGGGCCATGAACGCTGGCTATTGGAAGGCTACCGCAAAGGAGGAGGATATCATTCTACCACCGACCAAAAGTCTCATCGGCAAGAAGAAGACACTGGTCTTCTACAAGGGCAGGGCCCCTAGGGGGAGGAAGACAATCTGGATCATGCATGAGTACAAAATCGAGATTGACAAGCAGCCGACACCCGACTTGCCCACCAACATCGTCGAACCCGCCACCATTAATGTGTCTTCCATGGTATTTTTAGTCCTTGACTAGTAGTACCCATGACTGATGAATTCTCTTGTACATACATATCTAGCTAGTGAGAATTATTGAATTTAGCTAATTTAGTTTATGTATGTTAATAGGAGGAGTATGTGGTCTGCAGAATTCTCCATAAGACCACATGACTGAAGAAGGTGGTGACGCCGTCATATGCCCCGTCTAGTCTTATGTCCATTGCGGCAGAGCAGCATCGAGGCTTCCTCGAATCAAGTACATTGCCTCCTATCATGGACTACGACATGTTGTTGTCTCTGGCACCACCGCCGCTGCTGCCTGCAACGTTCGTGTACCAGATGCTTGCCATCTGGGCCGGATCATCAATGATGGTTAGCATGATGCTCCCTATTTTAGTGTACATATTTTTACATGAGGCAAACATTTTGTTTTACATTGCATCCAATTTTTTTAAAATGTCACAAAAACATTTTGGACTACATAACTTTTTTAAAAATGTATCATACATTTTTTGAATTTATGAAACATTTTTTAAATCACACGAACCTTTCATAAATTGTATAAAAACTTTTTAAAGTGGCACTTATAATTTTTTAAACACGTGACATTTTTCACCACCTGGACATGGCACCCACAGCAAGACAAGCGAGAGACAGTTGTAAATGATAGGGAGGCATGTCTATATGTCTAGTTAGCTCGCATACATCCATCCACTGCCAATAATAATAAATTAAACAAAGCCCAGACAACGTCAAAGCTTCTCTGGAAAGTATCTTGCCAGTCCATGCATTCGGTCCTATTTAAGCATCTCCCTCCTATATCTCTATATATCATTGAATTCCTTCCATAGATAGACACATCTTTATCCTTTCCCCCAACATTTGTTCCGCTCCAGCACACATTTCCCAAAGAGCCTTCGGCATGGCAAACTACCGTCAAGTTCAGCAGCGAAACAATAGCTAAATCTTCCGCCAGGGTTCAGGTTTCACCCGACAAACATGGAGGTCATCATCTTCTACCTGGTCCTCAAGGTTCTAAAGAAAGCCTTCGACACGACGATGGTAAGGGTGGTGGATATGAAAAAAATACAAGCTATGGAATCTCCCAAATGAGGTAAATATGGGGGTGAAGAAGCGATACTTCTTATCCTAGAAGGACCTCAAGTACCCCAACCGGATACGGGCCAACCGAGCCATGAACGCTGGCTATTGGAAGGCTACTGGAAAGAAGAAGGATATCATTCTACCGCCAACCAAAAGTCTCATCGGCATGAATAAGACACCAGTCTTCTACAAGGGCAGGGCACCTCGGGGGAAGAAGACAAACTAGATCATGCTTGAGTACAGAATCGAGATCGACAAGCAGCTAACACCCGACTTGCCCACCAACATTAGCGAAGCCACCATCATTAATGTGTCTTCCAAGGTATTTTTAGTCCTTGGCTAGTAGTACTCATGAATGACGAATTCTCTTGTACATAAATATCTTGCTAGTGACAATTATTGAGTTTAACTAATTTGGTTTATGTATTGGTAGGAGGAGTATGTGGTCTGCATACTTTTCCATAAGAGCGCAGGACTGAAGAAGGTGGTGATGCCGTCATATGCCCCGCCCAGTCTTATGTACATCGGGGTAGAGCAGCATCAGGGTTCCTCGAATCCAGTACATTGGCTCCTCTCATGGACTACGACGTGTTGTTGTCACTGGTGCCACCGACGCTGCTGCCTGCAACTTCTGTGTACCAGATGCTTGCTGTTGGGGCCGGGTTATCCATGATGGGTAGTGGGGCGCTCCCAACATCCGTGTACATATTTGCACACATCCATCCAATGCCAATAAAAACAAATTATACAAAGCCCGAACAATGTCAAGGCTTCTCTAGAAAGTATCTTGCCAGTACATACATTCGGTCCTATTTAAGCATCTTCCTCCTATATCTTTATATATAATTGAATTCCTACCATAGCTAGACACATCTATATCATTGCCCCCAACATTTGTTCCAATCCAGCAGACATTTCCCAAAGAGCCTTCGCCATGGCAAGCCACCATCAAGTTCAGCAGCAGAAACAACAGTTGAATCTTCCTCCAGGGTTCAGGTTTCACATGATGAACATGGAGATCATCATCTTCTACCTGGTCCCCAAAGTTCTGAAGAAAGCCTTTGACACAGCTATGGTATGGGAGGTGGATATGAAAAAAATACGAGCTATGGAATCTCCCAAACGAGGTAAACATGGGGAAGAAGGAGCGATACTTCTTCTCATACAAGGACCTCAAGTACCCCACCGGGATACGGACAAATCGGGCCATGAACGGTGGCTATTGGAAGGCTACCGCAAAGGAGGAGGATATCAGTCTACCACGGACCAAAAGTCTCATCGGCGAGAAGAAGACACTGGTCTTCTACAAGGGCAGGGCCCCTAGGGGGAGGAAGACAAACTGGATCATGCATGAGTACAAAATCGAGATCGACAAGCAGCCGACACCCGACTTGCCCACCAACATTGTCGAACCCGCCACCATTAATGTGTCTTCCAAGGTATTTTTAGTGCTTGACTAGTAGTACTCATGACTGATGAATTCTCTTGTACATACATATCTAGCTAGTGAGATTTATTGAATTTAGCTAATTTAGTTTATGTATGTTAATAGGAGGAGTATGTGGTCTGCAGAATTTTCCATAAGACCACAGGACTGAAGAAGGTGGTGACGCCGTCATATGCCCCGTCTAGTCTTATGTCCATTGCGGCAGAGCAGCATCGAGGCTTCCTCGAATCAAGTACATTGCCTCCTGTCATGGACTACGACATGTTGTTGTCTCTGGCACCACCGCCGCTGCTGCCTGCAACGTTTGTGTACCAGATGCTTGCCATCTGGGCCGGATCATCAATGATGGTTAGCATGATGCTCCCTATTTTAGTGTAATTTTGTTTTACATTGCATCCAATTTTTTTAAAATGTCACAAAAACAGTTTTGGACCAGTGAACATTTTTTAAATGTAACATACATTTTTTGAATGTATGCCACATTTTTTAAATTGCGCAAACCTTTCCTAAATTATATAAATACTTTTTAAAATGGCATTTACATTTTTTAAAACACGTGACATTTTTCACCACCTGGACATGGCCCCCACAGCAAGACAAGCATTTTTATACAGTTGTAAACGATAGGGACCAATGTCTATCTATCTAGCTATCTCGCATACATCCATCCAATGCCAATAAAAACAAATTAAACAAAGCCCAGAAAACGTCATGACTTCTCTGGAAAGTATCTTGCTAGTACATGCATCCGGTCCTATTTATGCATCTCCCTCCTATATCTCTATATGTCATTGAATTCCTTCCATAGATAGACACATCTCTATCATTGCCCCCAACATTTGTTCCAAACCAGCACACATTTCCCAAAGAGCCTTTACCATGGCAAGCCACCTTCAAGTTCAGCAGCAGAAATAACAGCTGAATCTGCCGCCAGGTTCTGATTTCACCCAACGAACATGGAGATCATCATCTTCTACCTGGTCCCCGAGGTTCTAATCAAAGCTTTCAACACAATGATAGTAAGGGAGGTGGATATGAAAAAAATATGAGCTATGGAATCTCCAAAATGAGGTAAACATGGGAGAGAAGGAGCGATACGTCTTCTCCTACAAGGACCTCAAGTACCTCACCGGGATATGGACCAACCGGGCCATGAACGCTGGCTATTGGAAGGCTACCGCAAAGGAGGAGGATATCATCTACCCCGCCAACCAAAAGTCTCATCGGCAAGAAGAAGACACTGGTCTTCTACAAGGGCAGGGCCCCTAGGGGGAGGAAGACAAACTGGATCATGCATGAGTACAGAATTGAGATCGTCAAGCAGCCGACACCCAACTTTCCCAGCAACATTGTCGAAGCCGCCACCATTAATGTGTCTTCCAATTTATTTTTAGTCCTTGACTAGTAGTACTCATGACCGATAAATTCTCTTGTACATACATATCTAGCTAGTGACAATTATTGATTTTAACTAATTTGGTTTATATATGTTGGTAGGAGGAGTATGTTGTCTGCAGAATTTGCCATAAGAGCATAGGACTAAAGAAGGTGATGATGCCATCATATGCCCCGTCCAGTCTTATGTCTATTGGGGCAGAGCAGTATCGAGACTTCCTCGAATCTAGTACATTGTCTCCTCTCATGGACTATGACGTGTTATTGTCAATGGCGCCATCGCCGCTACTGCCTGCAACTTCTGTGTACTAGATGCTTGCCATCGGGGCCGGATCATCCATGATAGGTAGTGTGGCGCTCCCAACTTCTGTGTACATGTTTTTTTTACATTAGACAAACATTTTGTTTTACATTGCATCCAACTTTTTCAAAATGTCACAAAAACATTTTTGGACTAGTGAACATTTTCTGAATGTATGAAACATTTTTAAAATTCTGCTAACCTTTCTTAAACTGTATAAACACTTCTTAAAATGGCACTTACATTTGTTAAAACAAGTGACATTTTTCACCACCTGGACATGGCCAACACAACAAGACAAGCAGCATACAGTTGTAAACGATAGGGAGGCATGTCTATCTATCTAGCTATATCACATACATCCGTCCAATGCCAATAAAAACAAATTAAACAAAGCTCCGGCAACGTCAAAGCTTCTCCGGAAAGTATCTTACCAGTACATGCATTCGGTCCTATTTAAGCATCTCCCTCCTATATCTCTATATATCATTGCATTCCTTCCATAGACACATATCTATCATTGCCCCGAGAATTTGTTCCAAACCAGCACATATTTGCCAAAGAGCCTTCACCATGGCAAGCCACCTTCAAGTTCAGCAGTAGAAACAACAACTGAATTTGCCGCCAGGGTTCAGGTTTCACCCGACAAACATGGAGATCATCATCTTCTACCTAGTCCCCAAGGTTCCAATGAAAGCCTTCGACATGACGATAGTAAGGAAGGTGGATATGAAAAAATACGAGCTGTGGAATCTTCCAAATGAGGTAAACATGGGGGAGAAGGAGCGATACTTCTTCTCCTACAAGGACCTCAAGTACCCCACCGGGATACGGACCAACCGGCCCATGAATGCTGGCTATTGGAAGACAACCCAAAGGACAAGGAGATCATTATACCGCCGACCAAAAGTCTTATCAGCATGAAGAAGACACTGGTGTTCTACAAGGGGTGGGCTCCTAGGAAGAGGAAGACAAACTGGATCATGCATGAGTATAGAATCGAGATCGACAAGCAGCCGACACCCAACTTGCCCACCAACATAGTCGAAGCCGCCGCCACTAATGTGTCTTCCAAGGTATTTTTAGTCCTTGACTAGTAGTACTCATGACTGATTAATTCTCTTGTACATACATATCTAGCTAGTGACAATTACTGATCTTAACAATTTTGGTTTATGTATGTTGGTAGGAGGAGTATGTGGTCTGCAGAATTTTCCATAAGAGCACGGGACTGGAGAAGGTGGTGATGCCATCATATGCCCCGCCCAGTCTTATGTCCATTGGGGCAGAGCAGTATCGGGGCTTCCTCGAATCCAGTACATTGGCTCCTCTCATGGACTATGACGTGTTGTTGTCACTGACGCCACCGCCGCCGCTGCCTAGAACTTCTGTGTACTAGATGCTTGCCATCGGGGCCGGATCATTTATGATGGGCAGTGTGGCGCTCCCAACTTCTGTGTACATATTTTTACATTAGACAAACATTTTTCTTTACATTGCATCCAAAATTTTTAAAAGGTCACAAATACATTATTGTACTAGTGAACATTTTTTAAATATATGAAACATTTTTTAAATGGCTTGAACCTTTCTTAAACTCTATAAACACTTCTTAAAATGGCACTTACATTTTTTATACACGTGACATTTTTCACCACCTGGATATGGCCCCCACAACAATACAATCAGCGTACAGTTGTAAAGGATAGGGAGGCTTGTCTATCTATCTAGCTAGCACGCAATCATCCATCTAGCGACAATAAAAATAAATTAAACGAATCCCGGACAACGCCAAAGCTTATCTAGAAAGTATCTTACCAGTACATGCATTCGGTCCTATTTAAGCATCTCCTCCTATATCTGTATATATCATTGAATTCCTTCCATAGATAGAAACTTCTGTATCATTGCCCCCAACATTTGTTCCACCCTAGCACACATTTTCCAAAGAGCCTTCGCCATGGCAAGCCACCTTCAAGTTCAGCAGAAAAAACAACAACTGAATCTTCCACCAGGGTTCTGGTCTCACCCGACGAACATGGAGATCATCATCTTCTACCTGGTCCCCAAGGTTCTGAAGAAAGCCTTTGACACGACGAAGGTAAGGGAGGTGGATATGAAAAAATACGAGCTATGGAATCTCCCAAATGAGGTAAACATGGGGGAGAAGGAGCGATTCTTCTTCTCCTAGAAAGACCTCAAGTACCCCACCAGGATACGGACTAACAGGGCCAAGAACGCCGGCTATTGTAAGGCTACCAGAAAGGACAAGGAGATCATTCTACTGCCGACCTAAAGTCTCATCGGCATGAAGAAGACACTGATCTTCTACAAGGGCTGGGCCCCTAGGCGGAGGAAGACAAACTGGATGATGCATGAGTACAAAATCGAGATCGACAACCAGCCGACACCCAACTTGCCCACCAACATCGTCGAAGCCGCCACCAATAATGTGTCTTCCAAGGTAATTTTAGTCCTTAACTAGTAGTACTCATGACTGATGAATTCTCCTGTACATACATATCTACCTAGTGACAATTATTGATTTTAACTAATTTAGTTTATGTATATTGGTAGGAGGAGTATGTTGTGTGCAGAATTTTCCATAAGAGCACATGACTGAAGAAGGTGGTGATGCCGTTGAGGGAGTCCTGGACTAAGGGGTCCTCGGGCGTCCGACCTGTTGTACATGGGCGGATGACGGGACCACAATATACAAAGACCAAGACTCTACCGTGTTGGATTGGACTCTCCTTGGCGTGGAAGGCAAGCTCTTGACGACGAGATATGAAGATTTCCTTAAATGTAGCCGACTATGTAACCCTACATCCCTCCGGTGTCTATATAAACCGGAGGGCTTAGTCCGGATCAGCAGATATACAATCATAGTCATACAGGCTAGACTTCCAGGGTTTTAGCCATTACGATCTCGTGGTAGATCAACTCTTGTAACACTCATATTCATCAAGATCAATCAAGCAGGAAGTAGGGTATTACCTCCATAGAGAGGGCCCGAACCTGGGTAAACATTGTGTCGCCCGTCTCCTGTTACCATCAATCCTAGACGCACAGTTCGGGACCCCCTACCCGAGATCCTCCGGTTTTGACACCGACATTGGTGCTTTCATTGAGAGTTCCACTGTGCCGTCGTTAAGAGGTTTGATGGCTCCTTCGATCATCTATAACGATGCTGACCAAGGGGAAGTATTCCTCCCCAGACAGATCTTCGTGTTCGGCGGCTTCGCACTGCGGGCCAACTCGCTTGGCCATCTGGAGCAGATTGAAAGCTACGCCCCTGGCCATCAGATCAGATTTGGAAGCTTGAACTATGTCGCGGACATCCGCGTTGATCTTCGACGGATTGAGACTCCAACCGCTCCTCTCATGGACTATGACGTGTTGTTGTCACTATCGCCATCGCCGCCTACAACTTCGTGTGTACTAGATGCTTGCCATCGGGTCGGATCATCCATGATGGGTAGTGTGATGCTCCCAACTTCGTGTACATATTTTCACATTAGGCAAACATTTTGTTTTACATTGCATCCAATTTTTTTAAGATGTCACAAAAACAGGTTTGGACTAGTGAACATTTTTGAAATGTAACATACAAATTTTGAATTATGAAACATTTTTTTAAATTGGGTGAACCTTTCTTAAACTGTATAAACACTTTTTAAAATGGCACTTAC
The DNA here is from genome assembly GCA_021437245.1 of Aegilops speltoides. Lineage (NCBI taxonomy): Eukaryota > Viridiplantae > Streptophyta > Magnoliopsida > Poales > Poaceae > Aegilops > Aegilops speltoides. The sequence continues at coordinate 495,971,745 of CM038144.1, forward strand.
ATATTTTTATACATGTGACATTTTTCACCACCTGAACATGGCTCCCACAGCAAGACAAGCAGCATACAGTTGGAAAGAATAGGGAAGCATGCCTATCTTCTAGCTATATCACATTCATCCATCCAATGCCAATAAAAACAAATTAAACAAAGCTCGGACAATGTCAAAGCTTATCTGGAAAGTATCTTGCCAAGACATGCATTCGGTCCTATTTAAGCATGTCCGTCCTATATCTCTATATATCATTGAATTCCTTCCATAGATAGACACATCTATCATTGCCTCCAACATTTGTTCCACCCCAACACAAATTTTCCAAAGATCCTTCACCATGGCAAGCCACCTTCAAGTTCAGCAGAAAAACAACAACTGAATCTGCCACGAGGGTTCGGGTTTTACCCGACGAACATGGAGATCATCATCTTCTACCTGGTCCCCAAGGTTCCAATGAAAGCCTTCGACACGACGATGGTAAGGAAGGTGGATATGAAAAATACAAGCTATGGAATCTTCTCCTAGAAGGAGCGATACTTCTTCTCCTAGAAAGACCTCAAGTACCCCACGGGATACGGACTAACCGGCCCATGAATGGTGGCTATTGGAAGACTACCCAAAGGACAAGGAGATCATTCTATGGCCGACCTAAAGTCTCATCGGCATGAAGAAGTCATTGATCTTCTACAAGGGCAAGGCCCCTAGGGGGAGGAAGACAAACTGGATGATGCATGAGTACATAATCGAGATTGACAAGCAGCCGACACCCAACTTGCCCACCAACATCGTCGAAGCCGCCACCAATAATGTGTCTTCCAAGGTAATCTTAGTCCTTGACTAGTAGTACTCATGACTGATGAATTCTCTTGTACATACATATCTAGCTAGTGACAATTATTGATTTTAACTAATTTAGTTTATGTATATTGGTAGGAGGACTATGTTGTCTGCAGAATTTTCCATAAGAGCACATGACTGAAGAAGGTGGTGATGCCATCATATGACCCTTGATCTTATGTCAATTGGGGCAGAGCAACATCGGGGCTTCCTCGAATCCAGTACATTGGCTCCTCTCATGGACTAAAACGTGTTGTTGTTACTATCGCGCTGTCGCTCCTGCCTACAACTTTTGTGTACCAGATGCTTGCCATCGGGGCCGGATCATCCATGATGGGTAGTGTGATGCTCCCAACTTCTGTGTACATATTTTCACATTAGGCAAACATTTTGTTTCACATTGCATCCAATTTTTTAAAATGTCACAAACACATTATTGGACTAGTGAACATTTTTAAAATGTAACATATTATGAAACATTTTTAAATTGGGTGAACCTTTCTTAAACTATATAAACACTTCTTAAAATGGCACTTACATTTTTTAAACACGTGACATTTTTCACCACCTGGACATGGCCCCCACAGCAAGGCAAGCATCATACACTTGTAAAGGATAGGGAGGCATGTCTATCTGTCTAGCTAGCACGCATACATCCATCCACGCCAATAAATTCAAATTAAACAAAGCCAGGACAACGCCAAAGCTTCTCTAGAATGTGTCTTGCCAAGACATGCATTCGGTCCTATTTAAGCATCTCCTCCTATATCTCTAGATATCATTGAATTCCTTCCATAGATAGACACATGTCTATCGTTGCCCCAACATTTGTTCCACCCTAGCACACATTTACCAAAGAGCCTTCGCCATGGCAAGCCACCTTCAAGTTCAGCAGAAAAACAACAACTGAATCTTCCACGGGGTTCGGGTTTCACCCGACGAACATGGAGATCATCATCTTCTACCTGGTCCCCAAGGTTCGAAGAAATCCTTTGACACGACGATGGCAAGGGAGGTGGATATGAAAAATACGAGCTATGGAATCTCCCAAATGAGGTAAACATGGGGAGAAGGATCGATTCTTCTTCTCCTCGAAAGACCTCAAGTACCCCACCGAGATACGGACTAACAGGACCAAGAACGGTGGCTATTGTAAGGCAACCGGAAAGGACAAGGAGATCATTCTACCGCCGACCTAAAGACCCATCGGCATGAAGAAGTTACTATCTTCTACAAGGGCTGGGCCCCTAGGGGAGGAAGACAAACTGGATGATGCAAGAGTACATAATCGAGATCGACAAGCAACCGACACCCAACTTGCCCACCAACATCGTCGAAGCCGCCACCAATAATGTGTCTTCCAAGGTAATTTAAGTCCTTGACTAGTAGTACTCATGACTGATGAATTCTCCTGTACATACATATCTACCTAGTGACAATTATTGATTTTAACTAATTTAGTTTATGTATATTGGTAGGAGGAGTATGTTGTGTGCAGAATTTTCCATAAGAGCACATGACTGAAGAAGGTGGTGATGCCGTTGAGGGAGTCCTGGACTAAGGGGTCCTCGGGCGTCCGACCTGTTGTACATGGGCCGGACTGACGGGCCACAAATATACAAAGACCGAAGACTCTACCCGTGTTCGGATTGGACTCTCCTTGGCGTGGAAGGCAAGCTCTTGACGACCAGATATGAAGATTTCCTTAAATGTAGCCGACTATGTAACCCTACATCCCTCCGGTGTCTATATAAACCGGAGGGCTTAGTCCGGATCAGCAGATATACAATCATAGTCATACAGGCTAGACTTCCAGGGTTTTAGCCATTACGATCTCGTGGTAGATCAACTCTTGTAACACTCATATTCATCAAGATCAATCAAGCAGGAAGTAGGGTATTACCTCCATAGAGAGGGCCCAACACAGGTAAACATTGTGTCGCCCGTCTCCTGTTACCATCAATCCTAGACGCACACTTCGGGACCCCCTACCCGAGATCCTCCGGTTTTGACACCGACATTGGTGCTTTCATTGAGAGTTCCACTGTGCCGTCGTTAAGAGGTTTGATGGCTCCTTCGATCATCTATAACGATGCTGACCAAGGGGAAGTATTCCTCCCCAGACAGATCTTCGTGTTCGGCGGCTTCGCACTGCGGGCCAACTCGCTTGGCCATCTGGAGCAGATTGAAAGCTACGCCCCTGGCCATCAGATCAGATTTGGAAGCTTGAACTATGTCGCGGACATCCGCGGAGACTTGATCTTCGACGGATTCGAGACCGCGGCAACCGCTCCTCTCATGGACTACGACGTGTTGTTGTCACTATCGCCCCGTCGCTACTGCCTACAACTTCTGTGTACCAGATGCTTGCCATCGGGGTCGGATCATCCATGATGGGTAGTGTGATGCTCCCAACTTCTGTGTACATATTTTCACATTAGGCAAACATTTTTTTTCACATTGCATCCAATTTTTTTTAAGATGTCACAAAAACAGGTTTGGACTAGTGAACATTTTTGAAATGTAACATACAAATTTTGAATTATGAAACATTTTTTTAAATTGGGTGAACCTTTCTTAAACTGTATAAACACTTTTTAAAATGGCACTTACATATTTTTATACATGTGACATTTTTCACCACCTGAACATGGCTCCCACAGCAAGACAAGCAGCATACAGTTGGAAAGAATAGGGAAGCATGCCTATCTTCTAGCTAGCACGCATTCATCCATCCAGTGCCAATAAAAACAAATTAAACGAAGCCCGGACAATGTCAAAGCTTATCTGGAAAGTATCTTGCCAGTACATGCATTCGGTCCTATTTAAGCATGTCCGTCCTATATCTGTATATATCATTGAATTCCTTCCATAGATAGACACATCTGTATCATTGCCTCCAACATTTGTTCCACCCCAACACAAATTTTCCAAAGATCCTTCGCCATGGCAAGCCACCTTCAAGTTCAGCAGAAAAAACAACAACTGAATCTGCCACCAGGGTTCGGGTTTTACCCGACGAACATGGAGATCATCATCTTCTACCTGGTCCCCAAGGTTCAGAAGAAAGCCTTCGACACGACGATGGTAAGGGAGGTGGATATGAAAAAATACAAGCTATGGAATCTTCTCCTAGAAGGAGCGATACTTCTTCTCCTAGAAAGACCTGAAGTACCCCACCGGGATACGGACTAACCGGGCCATGAATGGTGGCTATTGGAAGACTACCGGAAAGGACAAGGAGATCATTCTATGGCCGACCTAAAGTCTCATCGGCATGAAGAAGTCATTGATCTTCTACAAGGGCAAGGCCCCTAGGGGGAGGAAGACAAACTGGATGATGCATGAGTACATAATCGAGATTGACAAGCAGCCGACACCCAACTTGCCCACCAACATCGTCGAAGCCGCCACCAATAATGTGTCTTCCAAGGTAATCTTAGTCCTTGACTAGTAGTACTCATGACTGATGAATTCTCTTGTACATACATATCTAGCTAGTGACAATTATTGATTTTAACTAATTTAGTTTATGTATATTGGTAGGAGGACTATGTTGTCTGCAGAATTTTCCATAAGAGCACATGACTGAAGAAGGTGGTGATGCCGTCATATGACCCGCCCAGTCTTATGTCAATTGGGGCAGAGCAACATCGGGGCTTCCTCGAATCCAGTACATTGGCTCCTCTCATGGACTAAAACGTGTTGTTGTTACTATCGCGCTGTCGCTCCTGCCTACAACTTTTGTGTACCAGATGCTTGCCATCGGGGCCGGATCATCCATGATGGGTAGTGTGATGCTCCCAACTTCTGTGTACATATTTTCACATTAGGCAAACATTTTGTTTCACATTGCATCCAATTTTTTTAAAATGTCACAAACACATTTTTGGACTAGTGAACATTTTTTAAAATGTAACATACGTTTTTTCCATTATGAAACATTTTTTAAATTGGGTGAACCTTTCTTAAACTATATAAACACTTTTTAAAATGGCACTTACATTTTTTTAAACACGTGACATTTTTCACCACCTGGACATGGCCCCCACAGCAAGGCAAGCATCATACACTTGTAAAGGATAGGGAGGCATGTCTATCTGTCTAGCTAGCACGCATACATCCATCCACTGCCAATAAATTCAAATTAAACAAAGCCAGGACAACGTCAAAGCTTCTCTGTAATGTGTCTTGCCAGTACATGCATTCGGTCCTATTTAAGCATCTCCCTCCTATATCTCTAGATATCATTGAATTCCTTCCATAGATAGACACATGTCTATCGTTGCCCCCCAACATTTGTTCCACCCTAGCACACATTTACCAAAGAGCCTTCGCCATGGCAAGCCACCTTCAAGTTCAACAGAAAAAACAACAACTGAATCTGCCACCAGGGTTCGGGTTTCACCCGACGAACATGGAGATCATCATCTTCTACCTGGTCCCCAAGGTTCTGAAGAAATCCTTCGACACGACGATGGCAAGGGAGGTGGATATGAAAAAATACGAGCTATGGAATCTCCCAAATGAGGTAAACATGGGGGAGAAGGATCGATACTTCTTCTCCTCGAAAGACCTCAAGTACCCCACCGAGATACGGACTAACTGGACCAAGAACGGTGGCTATTCGAAGGCAACCGGAAAGGACAAGGAGATCATTCTACCGCCGACCTAAAGACCCATCGGCATGAAGAAGTTACTATCTTCTACGAGGGTAGGGCCCCTAGGGGGAGGAAGACAAACTGGATGATGCAAGAGTACATAATCGAGATCGACAAGCAACCGACACCCAACTTGCCCACCAACATCGTCGAAGCCGCCACCAATAATGTGTCTTCCAAGGTAATTTAAGTCCTTGACTAGTAGTACTCATGACTGATGAATTCTCTTGTACATACATATCTAGCTAGTGACAATTATTGATTTTAACTAGTTTAGTTTATGTATATATTGGTAGGAGGAGTATGTTGTCTGCAGAATTTTCCATAAGAGCACATGACCGAAGAAGGTGGTGATGCCGTCATATGCCCCACCCAGTCTTATGTCCATTCGGGTAGAGCAGCATCGGGGCTTCCTCCAATCCAGTACATTGGCTCCTCTCATGGACTACGACGTGTTGTTGTCACTATTGCCCTGTCACTGCTGCCTACAACTTCTGTGTACCAGATGCTTGCCATCGGGGCCGGATCATCCATAATGGGTAGTGTGATAGTCCCAACTTCTGTGTACATATTTTCACATTAGGCAAACATTTTGTTTCACATTGCATCCAATTTTTTTAAAATGTCACAAATTTTGTTTTGGACTAGTGAACATTTTTTAAAATGTAACATACATTTTTTCAATTATGAAACATTTGTGAACCTTTCTTAAACTTTATAAACACTTTTTAAAATGACACTTACATTTTTTTTACACGTGACATTTTTCACCACCTGGACATGGCCCCCACAGCAAGGCAAGCATCATACAATTGTAAACGATAGGGAGGCATGTCTATCTATCTAGATAGCAGGCATACATCCATCCACTGCCAATAAATTCAAATTAAACAAAGCTCGGAAAACGACAAAGCTTCTCTGGAATGTATCTTGCGAGTACATGCATTCGGTCCTATTTAAGCATCTCCCTCCTATATCTCTAGATATCATTGAATTCCTTCCATAGATAAACACATCTCTATCATTGCCCCCCAACATTTGTTCCACCCTAGCACACATTTCCCAAAGTGCCTTCGCCATGGCAAGCCACCTTCAAGTTCAGCAGAAAAAACAACAACTGAATCTTCCACCAGGGTTCGGGTTTCACTCGACGAATATGGAGATCATCATCTTCTACCTGGTCCCCAAGGTTCTGAAGAAAGCCTTTGACACGACGATGGTAAGGGAGGTGGATATGAAAAAATACGAGCTATGGAATCTCCCAAATGAGGTAAACATTGGGGAGAAGGAGCGATACTTCTTCTCCTAGAAAGACCTCAAGTACCCCACCGGGATACGGACTAACCGGGTCATGAATGCTGGCTATTGGAAGGCTACTGGAAAGGACAAGGAGATGATTCTACCACCGACCTAAAGTCTCTTTGGCATGAAGAAGACACTGATCTTCTACAAGGGCAGGGCTCCTCGGGGGAGGAAGACAAAATGGATGATGCATGAGTACAGAATCGAGATTGACAAGCAGCCGACACCCAACTTGCCCACCAACATCGTCGAAGCCGCCACCAATAATGTGTCTTCCAAGGTAATTTTAGTCCTTGACTAGTAGTACTCAGGACTGATGAATTCTCTTGTACATACATATCTAGCTAGTGACAATTATTGATTTTAATTAATTAGGTTTATGCATATTGGTAGGAGGAGTATGTTGTCTACAGAATTTTTCATAAGAGCACCTGACTGAAGAAGGTGGTGATGCCGTCATATGCCCCGCCCAGTCTTACGTCCATTGGGGCAGAACAGCATCGGGGCTTCCTCGAATCCATTACATTGGCTCCTCTCATGGATTACGACGTGTTGTTGTCACTAGCGCCACCGCCGCTGCTGCCTACAACTTCTATGTACCAGATGCTTGCCATCGGGGCCGGATCATTCATGATGGGTAGTGTAATGCTCCCATCTTCTGTGTACAAATTTTCACATTAGACAAACATTTTGTTGCACATTGCATCCATTTTTTTAAATGTCACAAAAAACTTTTTTGGACTAGTGAATGTTTTTTTAAATGTAACATACATTTTTTCAATTATGAAACATTTTTTATTTGGGTGAAACTTTCTTAAACTATATAAACACTTTTTAAAATGGCATTTGCATTTTTAAACACGTGTCATTTTTCACCACCTGAACATGGCCCTCATAGCAAGAGCAACATACAGTTGCAAAGGATAGGGAGGCATGTCTATCTATCTAGCTAACACGCATACATCCATTCCCTGCCAATAAATTCAAATTAAACAAAGCCCGGACAACGTCAAAGCTTCTCTAGATTGTATCTTGCGAGTACATGCATTCGGTCCTATTTAAGCATCTCCCTCCTATATCTCTATATATCATTGAATTCTTTCCATAGATAGACACATCTCTATCGTTTCCCTAACATTTGTTCCACCCTAGCACACATTTCCCAAAGAGCCTTCGCCATGGCAAGCCACCTTCAAGTTCAGCAGAAAAAACAACAACTGAATCTGCCACTAGGGTTCGGGTTTCACCCGACGAACATGGAGATCATCATCTTCTACCTGGTCCCCAAGGTTCTGAAGAAAGCCTTCGACACGACGATGGTAAGGGAGGAGGATATGAAAAATTATGAGCTATGGAATCTCCCAAATGAGGTAAACATGGGGGAGAAGGATCGATACTTCTTCTCCTAGAAAGACCTCAAGTACCCCACCACGATACAGATTAACCGGGCCATGAACTCTGGCTATTGGAAGGCTACCGGAAAGGACAAGGAGATCATTCTACCGCTGACCTAAAGTCTCATCGGCATGAAGAATGGAGATGATGTTTACCCACGTTCGAGCCCTCTCGAAGAGGTAAAATCCTACGTCCTTCTTTGATTGTATTGATATGCTAGAGTATCGAGTACAAGATGATCTATCTCAAGATCGTACGTTGTGTTTTAAACCCTAAGGCAAGCAATAGTGCCCCTATGAACAAAACCCCTTGGCTTATATAGCCACCGTTGGTACCTAGGGTTATAGATGGTCGTGGCCAATCCAGGAATAAACACACCAGTTATTAGAGTAGTCCTTGAAGTATACACCTAGTCTTCGGCGGTGTTTGTCTTGGTCACGCTAGGGTTCGTAGCTTCTGGAGTCTTTCTTTGTGGATATCGGCGGGCCGTAAGCTCAGCCCTTGAACTGTGGGGCGTATAGGTAAGTAGCCCCTAGTCCAAGACACCGTCAGCTGAGTTGTAGCTTTTTTCACGAAAAAATGAGATTGATTTTAGCTTTATATAACCATGCTTTGTGTATAAATCTTAATGAAGTTTTCCTAGCGATCATATATTTTGTACATGTCATCGAGCCGATCTTTTTAAATTGGGTGTGGCTAGATCTCAGTTGACTGAGACTTAATCAAGTCTATGTCAAGTAACATAACATGTAAGAAAGAAGAAGAAAAACTAAAAAGATAATTTTGCACGGATCTTGACATAAAATCCCATGAATATAGCATCGACCGAGACTTAGTTAAGTCTTAGTCAACTGACATTTAGCAATCCCATTTCGAATTATGTAATATGGATCACAACTGGTATCACGTCGAGTGCTCTTGCATGTGCATTTAATTTTCTACACATACACTTTGACCTGTATCACATAAGTTCAATTAAACACTTGTCATAGTTTTTACATAATAAAAGGACAAACCTCTTTATCATAAGATGCACAGTGCGCACAACCAAATTTATTACAATGAAATGGTAAAATGGCATCAACAAGTCGACTCTTTATGGAACCTTTGAGCTATTGGCGTAGAAGACAAGAGTAATAAAGCTCATCTTTAAAAAAAAAATCAGACCAAATGTAGTTTTTTTTTACTGAACACAGTACATACATAGGCGTGCATATATAAGAGCATACGCTCATCCCTACGAACACACACGCAATTCAGATCAACTACCATCCAGACGCGAAAAGCCGCCGCGTTGTCCTACGACCGACTTGGGCGGCAGAGCTGCCAACACCATTCTAGCCTTCCTCCAGCTCCTCTTGCTCTCGCCGCCGCTAGCCAGGGACGCCGGAGCAAAGCCCCTCGCAATGGTCGGCGGCAACAAGCACTCTCCAGCACGCCCATCTGCTCCTCCACATTCCTCTCTCGATTGGATCTCAATATCCGTGCAAGGCTCACGCCGCCGCCGCTGTCCTGGCTAGGCCTCCTTCCCGCGGTTCTTCCGGGGCTAGGCCTATTCCGATGTCAACGTCCATCCACGTGGACATGGTCCCTGCCTTCGGCGTGGTTGGGTAATGCCTTGTCATATAGGGATCGACACGACAATGTTTGCCAGCGGCTTCGGCTGCCGCCGGCTGTACAATGGTGTGCTGTAGCTGGGAGGCTCCATGGTTGTTCTAGGGTAGTCGTGTCCTCGTAGATGCCGGCTAGGACCGGATTTTTTCGGATTCGGCTTCTTCATCTCTGATGGCTGTGATGGCATGGATGACCAATGCGGCAGCAGGGACATCACTGCTGATTTCGGTGACCATGAGAAGATCTGCGTGAGGGATCCCCTCCTTAGATCCAGTGGTTGCCTTTGGCGGTGAGAGGCAATCTATGGACGACGACTTGATGCAAAGGATATGACTGTGCAGCAACGACGGTCGGTTTACAAGCTTTGCTGCATGTAGCTACTGGGATAGTGGAAAGGTGGTAGCGGCAACACATGATTGACTTCGACGAGCTCCAATGTGAAAACCTAGGCCTGATCCGAGTTGGTTATAGCTGGCAATGATCATGTTTTTGTATCGTTACCTTGTTGAAGAGATTGCTTTGATATGCTCGGACTAGTTCATCAGGGTGAAAACCTAGAATCTAACCTTTGTTGGTTGGATACAGTGACGGCGACACTTGAGCATGACTCCCTTCCTGAAGGTGTTGCTGTTAAAGAACTTCATTGTCCTTGTGGTGTCATGAGATGATTGGTGCGAATATGATCTTTGTAGTAGTTTCTCGATTGCGGATTAGATCCCTTCGGGATACTTTTCCTCGCTCAGGAATAGCTATGGTCTTATATGACTTTGCTATTTGCCAGCGTGTTCTTTTTGTTTGTGTTTGGGGTTGGTTGTGTGCATCTTAATTATGCATATGCCGGGTACATTTTTGTTATGTTTTTATCCACTTGATGCTTCATTTTGAATTAGTAAAATTCACCCTTTGTCAAAAACAACTATTCGTTAGATGTTGGGTGAACCCAAGAGATTAGCTGTGTTATTCATAATACACCAACAAAGTGGTCGATTGATCATATAAATGGAAAACAAAGGGACACATAAGGCATTACGACTAGGAAGAAGTAACATTATCAAAAACAAAGTGAATATTCGCAAGATAACTTAGACAACAGATATGTTAATCTCGTTGTCGACATCTCTGTTGGCACTAACTTCATGGCCTTCTTCTTCTTCTTCTTTATGATCATTAGGTGCTTCTTTTCTGATCATGACGTGCCACGGCTTCTGAAACCTGTCTGCGAATGTCTCCATCCCCATGTTTGACAAGAGTAGCCAGACACAAGACAAGAGTTCCACACCATCGCTCATTTTTTGGGCGTGCAAGTATCCCCTGCACTTACAGGCAGAGTAGCATAGCATCTCAACCCATACCCCCTGGACGACCTCCCACCTCTTCCCTTCGTCCTGCAGCTTCAACAACTCTTTTTGAAGTCTTACTGCATTGTGGACAAGATTTCCCAAGGGTAACTTGTGGCCCAGTATCAGCTCGACATTATGGCAGGCGACGTTGAAGATACTGTTCCTTGTCCCGGGCATCAGCATCTCAGGATGGATGCAGAGCATGTTGGGGCTTGACAGCAACAATGCTCTGCACAAATTTACCAGCACAGCAAATATGCACACTACACAGCCCCCTCTACTTGTGATGAACTTTGAGGACAGCTTCAACCAACAAATAAGCAGCGGAATAACACAAACAACATGCACAAGTGACACGGGATTTAACGTGGAAAAACCTCCTCAACTTGAGGAGTAAAAAACCACGGCTGTGGACCGACCGGTCCACACAACTTCACTATGAGAATGATGAGTACAAAGTCTTCTCTAGAACCTCTAGAGAGATTTACAACACACTCTCCACGTTGCCAACCGGCAACAGCGACAACAACCACAAGAGGCAAGATTTCAGCAAAGCAGAGTTTACACAGCTTCTGTACCCTCCAGTGTTTTGCAAACTGCTCTTAAACCGCTAAACCAAACAGCACCAAATTTGGCAGACAAGTAGACACACGAGTTCCTGAGATCCCCTCCAAATTTCAGCTCAATCGGACATCGTTTGCCTACCCAAACTGTTCGTCTCCCAAAACTACTCTGTTCTGAAACTGCAGCAGTTAGAGCTGACAAAACCACTCTTAAATCTGATGCTCCACTGACCCAATCCTCAAACCAGCTAACCAGATCAAGGTACTCAAAGTAAGGAACGAGCTCACCAAGTTTGGGGTCGATCCAAGCACGTTTGAGCCTCCAATCACCAGCTTGAACACTGTCTAGTCAGATGCAGCAAATCTGGACAGAACCTCTGCTTCTTCTTCTTCCTCTCTCTCAGGTTGTGTTTTCTCTTGTGTGCTCTCTCTCTCACTCTCACTCTCACGAATGGCAGCCACCACCAACAAGGGGTGGAGTGGCTAGGGTTTTCTCCTTGCTCCCTTCACCAGGAAACACTCACAACCGTTGGATGCAGAACAGATCAACGGTTCATACGTGTTGGACTTGTGTGGGCTGATGTTGGGCTGCCAACACACCTCCATGTGGAGGGACTTAGCCCAACAAACTCCCCCTCCCGACATCATGGAGGGTCTCACTGCCTTCCGACAGCCATGCCAGCGAGCCGGCGGCATACTTCGAGCTTCTTCCTTGTCACCACTTTAGTCAACATATCAGCCCCATTGTCATCGGTGTGAACCTTCTCAAGTTGCATTTTCTTGGAATACAGCACATCTCGAATCCAATGATAACGGACTTCTATATGTTTAGACCTTGAATGAAAACTTGCATTCTTACTCAAGTGGATAGCACTTTGGTTGTCACAAAACAACACATACTTGTCTTGCTTAAAACCAAGCTCACAAGCCAACCGTTTCAGCCATAATAGCTCTTTGCTCGCCTCTGTTACAGCAATGAATTCAGCTTCAGTTGTATTCAATGCCACACACTTCTGCAGCCTGCTTTGCCATGACACCGCTCCCCTGCATAGGTAACCAAGTAACCTGAAGTAGACTTCATACATCAACATCTCCAGCCATGTCGAATCTGAAAAAGCAATCAGCTTTGCCTCACCATCACCAAAGCAAAGTTTCAGATTTGTGCTGCCCCGGAGATATCTCAAAATCCACTTCACGGCTTCCCAATGAGGTCTTCCTGGATTGGACATAAATCTGCTCACAGTACTAACCGCATGAGCAATGTCAGGCCTTGTACACACCATAGCATACATCAAACTCCCAACCGCTGAAGCATAAGGAACATGATGCATTTCCTTTTTCTGCTCATCAGTGGTAGGACATTGCTTTCTGCTCAACTTGAAATGGGCTGCTAGTGGACAACTTACAACTTTAGCATTTTCCATCCTGAACTTCTGAAGTACTTTCTCAATATACTTCTCTTGAGACAAGTACAACTTGTTGCAATTTCTGTCTCGCTCAATTCTCATTCCGAGAATGTTCTTTGCTGGACCTAAGTCTTTCATAGCAAAACATTTGCTCAACTCCTTCTTCAACTTAGCAATCCTAGAGACATTCTTGCCAACAATCAGGATATCATCAACATAGAGCAATAATATGATGAAATCATCACCTGAGAACCTCTGAATAAACACACAATGGTCTGAGCTACACTTCTTGTAGCCTTGCTCCCCCATGACAGTTTCAAACTTCATGTACCATTGTCTTGGTGCTTGTTTCAGGCCATAGAGACTTTTCTTCAGCTTGCACACATAGTCTTCTTTGCCTTTCACAAGAAACCCCTCAGGTTGCTCCATGTATATTTCTTCCTCCAACTCACCATGAAGGAATGCAGTCTTCACATCCATTTGCTCAACCTCCAAGTTGAGACTTGCTGCCATGCCAAGGATTACTCTTATGGATGTCATCTTCACAACCGGAGAAAAGATCTCATCATAGTCAATGCCTTTTCTCTGGCTGAATCCTTTTACAACTAGCCTGGCCTTGTACCTTGGATGTGATGTGTGCTCTTCTTGCTTGATTCTGTAGACCCACTTGTTCTTCAAAATTTTCTTGCCCTTGGGCAACTTCACCAACTCATAAGTATGATTCTTATGCAAGGAATCCATCTCTTCTTGCATAGCATTTTTCCACTCCTTCTTGTGCTCATCTTCCATTGCATCGCAAAGCATTCAGGTTCTGAACCGTCGATAATAACACCACGTATTGATCGAGGGATACTGCTGGAAGGAATTCGACCCTGTTGGATCTTCCGAGTGGAGCAGTGGTGGACTTTCGGTGCTGGTGCTTCTTGCTGATCCGGATCATCAACTTCAGCATCATACTCTTGTTGCTGCTTCGGGAGCATCTTCTTCACCGCACCACCATGTACATCATCTTGTACATCTTCTGCATCTGCTTCAACTTGCACAGGAGCTGGAGCTGCAGGAACTGGGTCAGAATCAATCATGTCCTGCTGCTGCTGAGGAGGAACCTGCCCCTTTGTCTTCACAATATCCTCAATTGTTTGGTCTTCAACAAACACAACATCACGGCTTCTCACAACTTTCCTTGCTATAGGGTCAAACAGCTTGTAGCCAAACTCATCACCACCATAACCAAGAAAGATACACTGCCGTGTCTTCGAATCGAGCTTTGACCTTTCATCTTGAGGAATATGAACAAAGGCCTTGCACCCAAAAACCTTGGTGGTCATATGAGACGTCCTTGTCACACCAAACCTGTTAGGAACATCTCCTGCAAAGGATAACTTGGTGAGAGATTAATAAGATAAACTGCAGTCATCAAAGCCTCACCCCAAAAGTGTTTACGTAGCTTTGCACTTGACAACAAGCATCTAACTCTCTCCACAATTGTCCTGTTCATCCTCTCAGCAAGACCATTCAGCTGTGGTGTCTTGAGGGAGTAAATTGATGCCTAATACCTTGCTGCTTGCAATATGCATCAAATGGCCCAATGTACTCTCCTCCATTATCGGTCTTGAATGCACTTGATCTTCTTCTCAGTTTCTCTCTCAACCGAGGCTTGGAATTGCTTGAATACACCTAGTACTTGATCTTTGGTCCTCAAAGTGAAGGCCCAAACTTTCCTGGAAAAGTCATCAATAAAGGTCACAAAGTACTTAGCGCCACCAAGAGATCTTACCGACATTTTGCAAACATCGGAATGTATCAAGTCCAGCTTCTCGGGCTTCTTGTGAGGAGGTAGAGTCTTGAAGGCAACTCTGTGTTGCTTCCCTGCTAGACAATCTGAACATTTCTTGATGTGAACTCCTTTCACACCCTTCAACAGTTTTTCTTCACTAGCACTTGTCATCCCTTCTCACTCATGTGCCCAAGTCTCTTGTGCCATAAAGCACAATGATCATCCTTCTCTAGTGCATTGACAGAAGCACTAAATAGCTTAGCATGAACATGATACAAAACTGAGACCATTTTACCTCTTGCAACAATCATGTTGCCTTTGGTGAGCTTGTACTGCCCTTTTCCAAAACCGCTCAAGTAATCATCTCCATCAAGCAAACCAACTGAAATAATGTTGAGACGAAGTGCCTCAACATGCCTCACAGATTTGAGGACTAACCTTGTACCATTTGCGGTCTCCAAATGCACATCTCCTTTTCCAATGATGGCTGCTCTATCATTGTTCCCCATCTTCACAACACCAAAATCACCTGATATATAGTTAGTGAAGAGCTCTCTGCGAGATGTAGCATGAATGGTAGCACCGCTGTCCGGTATCCAAATCAGCTCGTCACCATCCACAAGGTTGACGGTTTCATCAGAAACAACAGTGATCTTCTCCTCAACAGTGGAACCAAATCTGCCCTCATTTTCTTCATGCATAACAAGCATGATGTCCTCTTCTACTACAGTAACTCGGTTGCCCTCTGTGTCACTATCACTGTCAACTTGCTTCTGATCTTGTTTCTTCTTTTTCTTCTTGTCTTTCTTCCACTTGTCACATTGCCACTTAATGTGGCCCTTCGATAGCAGTGATGGCACTCATAATCAGCATACTTACTTTTGATTTGCTCCTACCTCTTTCGCCTTTACCTAGACCTCGGCTCTTGCTTCTCCCCACGGACTGAGTGACTAGTACCTCTGAATGTGAGGAAGAAGTGGCTTCACCACCTTTCTGGACTCTTCATTTAGTACCCTGGTTTTCACAAGATTCCAAGTGACAACTCCATTAGGTGCTGAATTGCAAACCGTGACCTTAAAGGTCTCCCAGCTGTCCGGTAATGAGCCTAGTAGCAGCAAAGCTCTCACTTCATCTTCAAATGTTATTCCCATTGAAGAAAGCTGATTTATAATGCCTTGGAATGTATTCACATGATCTGCAATTAGAGTGCCCTCTTTGTACCTCAAGCACATCAATTGTTTGATCAAGAACATCTTGTTTGTACCTTCTTTCCGGGCAAACAACTCTTCCAATTTCTGCCATAAGGTGCGTGCATGTGTCTCATCAATGATATGGTTCAAACATTGTCATCGACCCATTGCCGAATGAACCCACAAGCTTGGCGATGAAGTACCTTCCACTGACCTTCCTCAATGCCCTCCGGCATCTCAGTGGAGAACACTGGCTTCCAGTATTCTTTCACATACAACAAGTCCTCCATCTTGCCCTTCCATGCTTGATAATTTGTACCATTCAAAGATATCATCCTGCTGGTATTCACTTCCATCTTTCACCACAAGAAACTCAGCAATTTGCACAAGCAAACCAAGGCTCTGATACCACTTTGTTGGGGCTTGACAGCAACAATGCTCTGCACAAATTTACCAGCACAGCAAATATGCACACTACACAGCCCCCTCTACTTGTGATGAACTTTGAGGACAGCTTCAACCAACAAATAAGCAGCGGAATAACACAAACAACATGCACAAGTGACACGGGATTTAACGTGGAAAAACCTCCTCAACTTGAGGAGTAAAAAACCACGGCTGTGGACCGACCGGTCCACACAACTTCACTATGAGAATGATGAGTACAAAGTCTTCTCTAGAACCTCTAGAGAGATTTACAACACACTCTCCACGTTGCCAACCGGCAACAGCGACAACAACCACAAGAGGCAAGATTTCAGCAAAGCAGAGTTTACACAGCTTCTGTACCCTCCAGTGTTTTGCAAACTGCTCTTAAACCGCTAAACCAAACAGCACCAAATTTGGCAGACAAGTAGACACACGAGTTCCTGAGATCCCCTCCAAATTTCAGCTCAATCGGACATCGTTTGCCTACCCAAACTGTTCGTCTCCCAAAACTACTCTGTTCTGAAACTGCAGCAGTTAGAGCTGACAAAACCACTCTTAAATCTGATGCTCTACTGACCCAATCCTCAAACCAGCTAACCAGATCAAGGTACTCAAAGTAAGGAACGAGCTCACCAAGTTTGGGGTCGATCCAAGCACGTTTGAGCCTCCAATCACCAGCTTGAACACTGTCTAGTCAGATGCAGCAAATCTGGACAGAACCTCTGCTTCTTCTTCTTCCTCTCTCTCAGGTTGTGTTTTCTCTTGTGTGCTCTCTCTCTCACTCTCACTCTCACGAATGGCAGCCACCACCAACAAGGGGTGGAGTGGCTAGGGTTTTCTCCTTGCTCCCTTCACCAGGAAACACTCACAACCGTTGGATGCAGAACAGATCAACGGTTCATACGTGTTGGACTTGTGTGGGCTGATGTTGGGCTGCCAACACACCTCCATGTGGAGGGACTTAGCCCAACAGAGCAGGTAAGCCATGTACCGTGATATCACCGCACTCCCAGTGGCGCACTCAGGAATGTTACCGGCGGTGGTGTAATCATAACAGAGGAGGTCCGTGGTGATGTGCCAGAGCAGGACGCTTCTATGGAACGCCATGTTCAAGCTCCACCTCAAGTGAGGAAGGCTCCTCTTCCTCAGAGTCCAGTGCCCCTTGCGGCCATTGAAGTTCCTGAAACTAGCAGCATTGTGGATGTACTCTTTCCACCCATCCCTCACATATCCATGAACAAGCTGCAAAATTAGGGCAGAGCATCCCGGTGGTGCTTGTTCTATATAACAATGCATGTTAACATAGTCCTTACAGGAGACAAGTGTGGCAAGCTTCATCAAAACAGTTGGCCGCTTGGCGCGATAACCACACGATATGAGGCTATGCTGGGAAACCTTGACAGATTCGGTGAATCTGATGAAAGGATCGAGCAAGAGAATTATGACTTCTAGCAACGTCGTACAAGAGAACAAGATGTAAGTTACCTTGACATCTGTTGCATTGTAGCCATGGTAGTATTTGTGGCCTATGGAGAAGAGGATGACAGAAGCTAAGGCTAGGAATGGGAGCAACAAATACGAACATAAGCCAAGGCCACTATTTAGCATCGTCTTTCTCGTGTAGAAGTGCTCAAAGGAGGAAAGGAGCATCATGTCCAATATGTGATGTGCATGTCGGAAATCAAGGGCAATGAATTCCCGTAAGATTTTAATCCGGCTAGAGTATGGAACTGGTATGTCTGCAAGTAGCCTGTAGACATACTTGTCCACCAAGCAGTGTTGAGCTAGTTTTACCGCTGCGTCTTGATCATGGGCTAACTCTGACTCCAGTACCAACTTTCTTGCTTCTTGTGCAAATTCTTGAAGATAAATGTCCTTCTCTTCGGCCGCTGCTTCATGATGTTGATGTGCAAACTCGTGGACAAGGTGGATCCAGTTCTTCAAGCGTCGGCTAAAGAAATTGTCATGCTCCGTGAAGAAAAAGTTCACTGTCAAGATCATGGTTCGGAAACTCATGTCGACGCTACGGACATGGGGGGTGATTCCGAAGCTTACGTCGATGTTACAGGCATAAGTGCTAACTTCGCTGGAGCGGAAGCAGCGATTGCCGCGTGTGTTCGGTCATGGAGAAGCAGTCTTTCTGCGAAGCGTCCAGAAAAATCGAAGGCGTATGTGGCACCGGAAGTCCACAAAGAAACAACATATATAAGTGCAACGATTGTTGAAGCTAGTGCAAAGTTGGACACATCCACCAAAAGGAGATTTTAGTAAATAACCAAATATAACACTGGGACTAAGGGTCAAATTGGTAATTTTTCTTACAATCCCCCCAGGGGCCCAGGTATCATATACACCGCCAAAATAAAGAGTCTTGAGTACTAGAAGAAAAGCACCTAGACCTAACAAAATTAAGTGAATACCCAAAATTATAGTCATTTTATTTCTATCTTTCCAGACATAACCAAAGAATGGAAAAGATTCCTCAAAAGTCTCGGGTC
Source organism: Aegilops speltoides (assembly GCA_021437245.1). Lineage (NCBI taxonomy): Eukaryota > Viridiplantae > Streptophyta > Magnoliopsida > Poales > Poaceae > Aegilops > Aegilops speltoides. Next base: position 495,990,751 of record CM038144.1, read on the forward strand.
CCAGAAGCGCGTCGTGCAGCAAGAGCGGCCACATGTGCAAGTGTTTTAACGGACGCATGCGTAACAGTAGCAGCAGCTTGTGGTGGCCGTAGTGGCCAATATGCTACGCATGGAAGGCCCGAAGACAGATTTTGTCTAGCAGCAGGGAACGTGCCAGTGGGATGCAGCCCATGCACAGGTGCTGTACCTGGTAGCACATCCAGCAGGGCAGGAGGCCCATGCGGTGGCACACGTGGAGATCCGGCAGCGCTAGTGTTTTTTGGTTCTTCATCGCATGAAGAGGCCATGTATGATGGTTATTTTGCTTTGGCAAAAGAAAAGTGCGCAGCAAAAAATAAGACGTCGCCTCTGACGGTACAGGAGGAAAGGACAAAGTCATCTACACCTATGCATCTTGGACCGGTGTTACACCCGTATCCAGAGAAATTTTTCCGGACGATTGACCCGGAAAAGGTGAAAAGGAGTGAGCGACGGTGTCAAAGCGCCGAGGAACCGGCGGATTTCAGAGACGCAAATACAAAGGAGTATTGGCGTCATGCTATGGAACAGGAGTTGAGGTCGATCCACGACAATAATGCATGGGTGCTTGTGGATCTTCCCAAAAATGAAAAAGTCATGGATCTCAAGTGGGAATTTATGATCAAGAAAGATGCCGATGGGTCCGTGAAGCACAATGCAAGACTAGTGGCCAAAGAGTACGTGCAAGAGGAAGGTGTGGACTTCGAAGAAGTGTTCGTTCCCATTGAAAGGATGGAATCGGTGAGACTACTCATCGCTCTCGCGGTTCAGGAATCATGGAAGATACATCACATGGATGTAAAACCCGCGTTTTTGAATGGCGAGTTAGAAGGAGATGTGTATGCGAATCAGTCACCGGGATTCATCAAAGAGGAAGAAGAACACAAGGTACTGAAGCTACACAAAGTCTTGTACGGGCTGCGGCAAGGCTCTCGGGCGTGAAACATCAAAGTTGATCATACGATGATTTCTCTTGGATTTGAGAAAGCCCCACTAGAGTATGCGATGTACAAGAGAGGTGAAGGAAGGGATCGTCTACTAGTTGGAATCTACGACGATGACCTATTGATAACTGGAGCAGATGAGGAGACGATTGCAACGTTCAAGCTACAAATGAAGGAGTTTTTCAAGATGGATGATCTAGGTTTATTGAGTTGCAACCTCGGGCTCGAGGTACATCAAAAGCCAAAGAGGATCACACTATGCCATGAGGCATATGCAAGAAAGGTACTTGAAAGCCTTGTCATGAAATATTGCAATCACATTGTCGCTTCAATGGAACCTCGTCTTGAGCTAAACAAGAAGGAGATGGTGAAACTACTCTGCTACAGTGGTAGTGACAAGGAAGGAATTGTTGGCGACCGTAAGTGTACCTCGGGCGTGGCATATTTCCTTGGTGAAAACGTATTAAGCTGGCTATCACAAAGACAGAAAGTGGTGACATCGACTTCAAGTAAAGCAGAGTGCAAGGTGTGTGGCTAGGACGACTACACGGTGATCTCATGGATCGAGATCCGGAACCAGTGGTGCTCAACGTTGACAGTGAGTCTATGATTTTTCTACGCGAGGATCCCGTCCGGCGTGAAAGGGGCAAGCACATTGATACGATGTATCACTACATAAACGACTGTGTGGAAGAAGGGAAGACAAAGGTCAACTACATTCGCACCGAAGATCAGCTGGCGGACATCCTGACCAAGGCTTTGGATCGAGAGAAGTTCTTGGGGATGCGAGAAGGGATCGGCGTCGGAGATGTGACATGACGACGTCGTGTTTAGGGGGTGATTGTTGGTGTTAAACACGGACGTAGAGTTCTAGAGACATACGTGTGTTACATGTATGTGTTTGTGTTAGTATAGGACTCGTGTTAGACACCGAGTAGGCTAGCTCGTGATAGTTAGCTGCTATATATATATGTACACGGTAAACAGTACCTTGGATTTGTGAAGTAATACAAATCAAATCAGGAGCGATACGCTCCTGTGGCAATCAGTCGAATCGTCTACGCGTATGTTACTACTAGTAAGCGCTGTAACGATCAAAGCAAAGATCGTCCAGCAGGTTGCGCACGTGCGAGTATTATCTTGGTGTTGCTAATTGATTGCTCGAAGGTCTAGCCAGCTTGGGGCAGAAACCAAGACCGTCAGTGCTGCTTCGCTTCGTCGTCGTTCGTCGTCGGTCATATCCCATCGTCGGAAGTACTCGGCGATGGGACTGGGCCAACAGCGTATACCCCTATCCCTTGTAACACATCGATTTGTGAATCAACAAAAGCAAAAGAACAGTCTCGACAGGAGCATGTGGCTGTCCACATTGGTTCCGTCGTGTTGTGCTGGTTACGTGTGCTATAGATCGATTGAAGTTCACATACGTACGTAGTGCTAGTACACGCCAAGAAAGGATCGATCAGGGACAAGCTAAGAAACCTAGCTTTGCACAGCGGTGGATCGTGTATCTAGGTGTAGAGAAACTTCGTCGAGTTCATCGGCGAGCTTCATTCGTCTTCGTCATCATCGTCGCATGTCACCGTCAGTCGGAATGTACTCCACACTGGGATTGGGCCAACAAAATGGGCTATAGTGCTAGATATGTCCAATTAAGGGTCACACATTTTGGGACGGAGGGACTATATATGGTCAATTGACCACTCTTTTGGTGCACTGTCAATAACACAAACACTAGGAGTGTGCCCCGCCTATTTGCACCCCTAGTGTTTTTGTATTGTTACTAGCACATATGCCCCTGTGTTGTAATTGGAGAGGTAATTGCCGTGTGCACTGGAATATTTGTCAGCACGGCCCAATAACATCTGAATTGTGCCTGGCCACGGCAGAGAGGCACACACTGAGGTTTAGAAGAAATTCATATCAGTAGTATGTTAAGAAGCATAGTACACATACAATATTTTTTGGTACGATTTTTGTACAACGATTTTGAATCTCAATAAAAGGGATCTATTAAATGTGTTTTAGGCCATCTCTGCTTACACTCGCAGATTAATAAAAAAAATTGTCTACGTCTTATCAAAACGAACCTAGTTCGTTGCATACAACTCGACTCTCTTATTTCTATTGGACATAATGGTTGCACACTGCGCAACAACGCGTATATGCGTGCCCCTCGCATGTCCCTCAGTATTAATTTCCTTTTTATTATTGCATTGCATGCATGCCACGTCCTTGGACCAATTTTTTGTGTTATTTTCTCCTTCAGATTTTATTTAAAATCTCCCTTTTTTTTTATCCCTACTGATCATGCCCCTTATTCTCTCCTTTCTTTATTACTTCTATATGCCCATTGAAATATATTGTGTGTTAGCATTTTCCAAAATACACCAGAGTGAATAATTACAATAATTAAGTTTATGCGCTATACAAAATTTTGAAGTGGTTAGCAGGAACAAATAATAGCAAGGTTGGAAACTACGTATTTTTCTGATCAAATTACATATACAAATTATTTTAAGTCGAGTTACGGTTGCAAATTTTTAGCATAATCATTTTTAACATATTCTTTTGAAATAATAGAACCCAGGAACCTAACGGGCTGAAAACAGAGCGAACTTAGCCTATTCCTACTGCAGCTGAATGCAGAATATTAACCGGCGCTCAGGCGCACGAGGTAGCGGCTGACGCAGTTCGGTCCAAGCCCAATAGAGAAAGGACACTTAATGTTGGACGGTCAGTTACTTAAAGAAAAAGTCAGGTTTTTTTTTCTAAACATATGACGACGGACGGGCAGAAATGCTATATATAGGTATAGATATATGTCGTTCCAAATTTGTCAGGGTCAAGAATAGATAATTACTACTTATATTCTCATGTATGAACAAACTAGCACACCCTAGCGAGTGGTGTTCTTGCGAGTGGTGTCCTTGACCCACATGTCCAAAAGTAAATGAACATCCTTGTATGTATGGTCGTGGTCCGTGCTAGTGCATGTCTCTTGGAACATATTTCTAACCCACACGTTTGAACTATAGACCCCATCGATGCAAATATAGAGAAAAAGTTTGTAAAACCAAGTCCCAAGCTGCAAATCAAATAGTTAAACTAATAATGATGGTTTGTAAGAGAACCGAGTATTTTTTTGTATAGAGATGTTTGTGTAGAAATCAATATGGAGACCAATCGACTGTTGTCATTTAATATAACTAGTAAAAATGCTCGTGCATTGCAGTGAGAAAAAAAAAAGCATAGCCCTATCCTAATATCTATGGCTAAAGACCTCCCATAGGCCAGCGCCCTCTTTTTCAACGCTGTAATCGACAGTTTGAATCTTCGAGAAGCTAGTATGTCGGGGTGACAGTTCACTTGGGCCAACAACCGTCCGGTGCCGACATACTAGAAGCTCGATTGGGTACTCATGGATACCGGATGGGAATTAAAATTCCCTATGGTAACAGTGCCTGCCCTAGAGCGTATTGAGTCATTTTCGGACCATGCACCCATCATTCTTGATTCTAACTCTACTAGCTCTCCCACTGTCCGCCGTCCATTCAAATTTGAATTGGGATGGTTACATCGGGATGGTTTTTCGGATATAGTTAAGAATTTATGGGAGAGGCCTGCCGTTTGTCGCACACTGATTCAAAGATGGAACTTCAAAATTCGAGCCATGAGGCAGTTCCTAACTGGATGGGCCAAACACACAAGTGGTATATACAAAAAAGAAAAGCAATGCCTTTCCACTATGATAGATGACCTCGACAAAATAGCAGAGACTCGCATTTTGTCTCAACAAGAGATTGATATGAAAAATCAATCCAATGAGCAGATTGCACGTCTATTGCAAGAAGAGGAAACCAAGTGGTATCGAAGATCAGGTGCCCAATTCATTTTGGAGAGAGACAACAATACATGATATTTCCAAATGGTCGCCAATGGGCGGCATAGAAAGAAGTGTATCTTTAGCCTCCAATAGGATGAGGGATGGATCAAGGGTCAGGCAGAGCTCAAGCGTTATATAACCAAATACTACAAGTGTCTGTTTGGGGCTCCAGAGGAAGGGAACTTCACTCTAGATGAGACCCGAACAAATGACATTCCACAAGTCACAGAAGAAGAGAATGATATCCTGACGACACCTTTCCCTGAAGAGGAGGTGCGAGCTGCGGTGTTCCAAATGGAACATAACAAAGCTCCAGGCCCTGATGGTTTCCGCACGGAGTTCTATCAGAACTTCTGGGATGTCATCAGGACTGACCTAATGGAGTTGTTCAATTTTTTCATGCCGGACAACTAGACCTATCTTGCCTTAATTTTGGCGAGATTGTTTTGTTGCCAAAGACTAAGGACGCTGAAAAGATTCAACATTCAGACCGATCTGCCTCCTTAGTGTCAGCTTCGAAATCTTCACCAAAGTTGCGACTAATAGGCTCAACGCGGTCGCCGATCATGTTGTTCAGCCATCCCAAACGGCTTTCATGCAAGGACGAAATATACTCGATGAGTAGTAATCCTTCACGAGACCGTCCATGAGATGCACCGGAAGAACATGAGTGGAGTAGTATTTAAAATTGAATTTGAAAAGGCATACGACAAAGTCAAATTGTCATTTCTCCAACAGACCCTAAGAATGAAAGGTTTCTCAGATAAATGTCGCGAGTAGGTCCAAAATTTCGTTACTGGAGGTAGTGTGGCTATAAAAGTCAATGATATTATAGGTCGTTACTTCCAGACGAAAAAGGGATTACGACAGGGTGAGCCAGTGTCTCCAATGTTATTTAACATTGACGCTGACATGTTGGCTACTTTGATCAAACGCGCCAAACAAGAAGGTCAAATTGCAGGAGTAGTGCCACATCTTGTGGATGACGGACTCTCTATCTTGCAATATGCCGATGATACAATTCTTTTTGTGGAACATGACCTAGATAAGGCTAAAAATATGAAACTATTGCTTTCAGCTTTTGAGCAAATGTCAGGTCTGAAAATTAACTTCCATAAAAGTGAATTGTTCTGTTTCGGAGAAGCCAAGAAGGCGGCTGCACAATATTCTCGTGGAGATTCGATCGGTATACATCAAACCATGTGACAATTGGCCCCATGATTATCTCCAATGATGCGGGGCAGAAAACGAGCAATCCTTCTAGCTAGAATTTCAGAGAATTTATTAGCCAAACTATACAATAGACTGATAGGTCTAAAATCATTTGGTTCACATACTCCTTGCTTCTTTGGTAGGAGGACCAGATGTGCAACATTTATTTGTTCAAACGCCCGTCCATCAAGAGCATATATGTTGTTAAATACGTCGAGCAAAAACAGAAACTTAAATAGAGTTTTTCATGATGCACTATCAGGATTTGCCACAAAGCTAATAATTGATTTGTTGTGTCAACGAAGAGAGAGAAAATTACAGTTTGGCATAATTTAGTGATTGTTTTCCTAAATTTGCCATGTTATCCTGAATCTTTAAAAATTATCTCTTGTCACCGAATTTCTAAAAGTTGCCATTTAAAAAAATTACCAAACATTGTTAGAAAGTATTCTCGTATGTGTAGTACAAAAATAAAATTTCCATCCATTAAGGACTAAGTTTGGCATCTAGCGAAACAAATCTAACCATACAAAATGGAAATTTTTATTTGACACACTGGCGATAGAAAATAAATAAATAAAATTTGCCATCTAAGACATGACTCTTTTTCTCCCGAAAATGCCATCATGAATGGGAAACAGAAAGAGAATGTAAATTTACCATGTGCCTAATACAAACATGATGCTAGAAGCTACCTTAAAAACAAAAAATTCCAAAAACCTGACATGTGAATATTGTGAAAAATGTTTAAATTCGCCATGAATATATAAACTTGGCATGTGACAAGTTGAAAATTCATAAAATTTCCATGTGGACATATGTAAATTTGTCATGTTTGGAAAAACGTGGTTACGAATTTGCCATGTGACAAGTTGGAAAATCCACAAAATTACCTTGTGGACATTATCAAATTTATAAATTTACCATGTTTGGAAAACAAGAATGTTATGAATTTTCCATTAACAAGGTCGAAAATACATAAAATTGCCATGTGGACATTATGAAAATGAACATTTACATTTTCCCCCTAATTTTAGCCCGACCTCATCTTTACCCCTAAATAAAAATAGTGCTCAACTTTGCCCCTCTTCCGTTAAGTGCGCTTATCAAAATACCCTTCCGTGTCGTTTCAATCCGTCAAAGGCCTTTAACCATCTAAGGAACGTTTTCTGGACATTTTTACCCTCACTGCGTATGTCACTTACATGTGGGCCCCTTCATCCCTAGAAAAAAAGAAAAAAAAATTATCTCTCCCTCCCACCTCTCTTTATCTCACTTACAAGTGGGCCTAGCAAGAAAAACAAAAAGGAAAACTCTCTCTCTCTCTCTCTCAACTTCGGCGAACCGGATGCCCCGACCTGCGCCGTTGTGGCTGCGAGCTCCACACCCACCTCCGCGCTCTCCCTATCCCCTCTCTCTCTCTCGCCCTAGTTCTCTCTCCCGTCTCTGCTAGCCCTCTCTCGCAAGAACGCCCGAGAGCCCCAGGTCGCCATCGTTAGCCACGCACGCGTCCAGTGGCAACCCCAAGTGCCATGACCTCGCCGGGAAGCTCTGACGAGACGTTGTTATCATCTTAGCCGATGAATTCGAGTAGTGAAGGGCCGGATAGGGTGGCACGCTATCATCTTCCCTGCCTCCGGCCTTGGGCCGCCGCCGTCGACTTGATGCCGTTCAAATTCCCTGCCCGATATTTGTCGCTCCTCTAGGATCCCGAGGTGCCACAGAAGATGTAGGTGTCCTCCACAGCAAGCCAGTGACCTAGAGGGCCTCTTCCCCGCGAACTCTGAGTCCTGCCATGCCCGCCGTCATCGTGGGATCGGTCGTCGCCATTAACTCCGGCAACAGATGGCCCTAATCCAGCACCTCTCGATCCGTCGGTGCCGGGGCTATTGCCGGGTACCCTCGGTCGGCCTCCACGCAACTTTTTGGTGTGCGTCCGCCAAAGGATTTGGTCGCCGCCGGCAATCCTCGACCCAAACCTCTATTTTCTTTTTTTCCTTTTTTTCTTGTTTGGCCCACATGTAAGTGAGACAAAGAGAGGTGTGAGAGAGAGTTTTTTTAGTCTTTCATAGGGACGAATGGGCCTGATGTCTACTACACAACCTTCTTCTTGTAGACGTTGTTGGGCCTGCAAGTGCACAGGTTTGTAGGACAGTAGCAAATTTCCCTCAAGTAGATGACCTAAGGTTTATCAATCCGTGGGAGGGGTAGGATGAAGATGGTCTCTCTCAAGCGACCTTGCAACCAAATAACAAAGAGTCTCTTGTGTCCCCAACACACCCAATACAATGGTAAAATGTATAGGTGCACTAGTTCGGCGAAGAGATGGTGATACAAGTGCAATATGGATAGTAGATAAAGGTTTTCGTAATATGAAATAATAAAAACAGCAAGGTAACAAGTGATAAAAGTGAGCGTAAACGGTATTGCAATGGAAGGAAACAAGGCCTAGGGTTCATACTTTCACTAGTGCAAGTTCTCTCAACAATAATAACATAGATAGATCATAATACAAGCCCTCAACATGCAACAAAGAGTCACTCCAAAGCCACTAATAGCGGAGAACAAACATAGAGATTATGGTAGGGTACGGAACCACCTCAAAGTTATTCTTTCGGATCGACCTATTAAAGAGTTCGTACTAGAATAACACCTTAAGACACAAATCAACCAAAACCCTAATGTCACCTAGATACTCCATTGTCACCTCAAGTATCCGTGGGCATGATTATACGATATGCATCACACAATCTCAGATTCATCCAACCAACACATAGTACTTCAAAGAGTGCCCCAAAGTTTCTACCGGAGAGTCAAGAAAACGTGTGCCAACCCCTATGCATAGGTTCATGGGCGGAACCCACAAGTTGGTCACCAAAACATACATCAAGTGGCACGTGATATCCCATTGTCACCACAGATAAACACGGCAAGACATACATCAAGTGTTCTCAAATCAAAGACTCAATCCGATAAGATAACTTCAAGAGGGAAACTCAATTCATCACAAGAGAGTAGAGGGGGGAGAAACATCATAAGATCCAACTATAATAGCAAAGCTCGTGATACATCAAGATCATGCCATAGAGAGAACACGAGAGAGAGATCAAACACATAGCTACTGGTACCTCAGCCCCGAGGGTGAACTACTCCCTCCTCGTCATGGAGAGCGCCGGGATGATGAAGATGGCTACCGGTGATGGATTCCCCCTCTGGCAGGGTGCCGAAACGGGATCCCGAGAGGTTTTTAGTGGCTACAGAGGCTTGCGGCGGCGGAACTCCCGATCTATCTTGATCTTCGGTGGTTTTAGGGTACGTAGGGTTATATAGGCGAAAGAAGTCGGTCGGGAGGTGCTCGAGGGCCCACGAGAGCAGGCGCGCCCAGAGAGGGCGCGCCTCCTATCTCGTGGCCTCCTCGAGGATCTTCTGACGTGGACTCCAAGTCTCCAAGATCATATTCTTCCAAAAAATCACGCTGCCGAAGGTTTCATTCCGTTTGGACTCCGTTTGATATTCCTTTTCTTCGAAATACTGAAACAGGCAATAAAACAGCAACATGGGCTGGGCCTCCGGTTAATAGGTTAGTCCCAAAAGTAGTATAAAAGTGTATAATAAAGCCCATAAACATCCAAAAGGGGTAATATAATAGCATGGAACAATCAAAAATTATAGATACGTTGGAGACGTATCATGCATCCCCAAACTTAATTCCTGCTCGTCCTCGAGTAGGTAAATGATAAAAACAGAATTTTTGATGTGGAATGCTACCTAGCATAATTCTTAATGTAATTTTCTTTATCGTGGCATGAATGTTCAGATCCAAATGATTCAAAATAAAAGTTCAGATTGATAAAAGAAATAGTAACACTTCAAGCATACTAATCAAAGTAATCATGTCTTCTCAAAATAACATGGCAGAAGAAAGTTCACCCCTACAAAATCATATAGTTAGGCAATGCTTCATTTTCATCACACAAAGATGTTCCCAACTTCTATACCCCTGATGAAAAGCCAAGCAATTATTTCATACTTAATAATCTCAAACTTTTTCAATCTTCACGCAATACATGAGCGTGAGCCATGGATATAGCACTATGGGTGGAATAGAATATGATGATGGGGATTGTGTGGAGAAGACAAAAAAAGAGAAAGTCTCACATTGACGAGGATAATCAGTAGGCTATGGAGATGCCCATCAATTGATGTCAACATGAGGAGTAGGGATTGCCATGCAACGGATGCACTAAAGCTATAAATGAATGCTCAACAAAAGAAAACTAGTGGGTGTGCATCCAACTTGCTTGCTCACGAAGACCTAGGGCATTTGAGGAAGCCCATCGTAGGAATATACAAGCCAAGTTCTATAATGAAAAATTCCCACTAGTATGAAAAAGACAACTTATGAGACTCACTATATGAAAACATGGTGCTACTTTGAAGTACAATATATGAGACTCTCTACATGAAGAACAAGGTGCTATTTTGAAGCACAAGTGTGGAAAAAGAGATAGTAACATTGCCCTTTATATTTAATTTCCATTTTTTTTATTTTTTTATTTTTTTGGGCCTTTCTTTTTTTTGGCCTTTCTTCTTTTTTTCCTTTTTTTTCTTTGGGCAATGCTCTAATAATGATGATCATCACACTTCTATTGATTACAACATATGAATTACAACTCGAAACTAGAACAAGATATGACTCTATATGAATGCCTCCGGTGGAGTACCGGAATGGTGCAATGAATCAAGAGTGACATGTATGAAAAATAATGCATGGTGGCTTTGCCACAAATACGATGTCAACTACATGATCATGCAATGGCAATATGACAAAAGTAAAGTATGTCATGAGGATGATGAACAGAATGGTGGAAAGTTGCATGGCAATATATCTCGGAATGGCTATGGAAATGCCATAATAGGTTGGTATGGTGGCTGTTTTGAGGAAGATATAAGAAGGCTTATGTGTGATAGAGCGTATCGTATCACGGGGTTTGGATGCACCGGCGAAGTTTGCACCAACTCTCAAGGTGAGAAAGGGCAATGCACGGTACCGAAGAGGCTAGCAAAGGCGGAAAGGTAAAAGTGCGTATAATCCATGGACTCAACATTAGTCAAAAAGAATTCATATACTTATTGCAAAAATTTAGAAGTCATCAAAAATCAAGTACTATGCGCATGCTCCTAGGGGGATAGATTGGTAGGAAAAGACCATCGCTCATCCCCGACCGCCACTCATAAGGATGCACAAGCCAGGTACACTTCATGTTTCAAATTTGTTACACAACTTTAACCATACGTGCATGCTACGGGACTTGCTAACTTCAACACAAGCATTCTTTAAATTCATACTCACCCAACTAGCATGACTTTAATATCACTACCTCCATATCTCAAAAGAATTATCAAGTATCAAATTGATCATAGCATCCAATTCACCTGCTATGATAGTTTTTATTATACCCAATTTGGATGCTCATCATTCTAGGACCAACTTTGTAACCATAGCAAATACCATGCTGTTCTCAAAGACTCTCAAAAAGATATAAGTAAAGCATGAGAGACTAGCAATTTCTACAAAATATAACCACCGCCGTGCTCTAAAAGATATAAGTGATGCACTAGAGCAAATGACAAACTACTCCGAAAGATATAAGTGAAGATCAATGAGTAGTCGAATAATTGTGCAACTATGTGAAGACTCTCTAGCATTAAGGAATTTCAGATCTTGGTATTGTATTCAAACAGCAAGCAAAACAAAATAAAATGACATTGCAAGGATAGCACAACTCATGTGAAGAAGCAAAAACTTAGGCTCAACCGATACTAACCGATAGTGCTTGAAGAAGAAAGGTGGGATGCCTAACGGGGCATCCCCAAGCTTAGATGCTTGAGACTTCTTGAAATATTATATTGGGGTGCCTTGGGCATCCCCAAGCTTGAACATTTGTGTCTCCTTAATTCCCCTCATATCATGGTTTCTCTTCTTTTTATCAAAAAGCTTCATTCACACCAAACTCAACAAGAACTCGTGAGATAGGTTAGTATAAACCAATGCAAAACCTTATCATTTTCTACTGTAACAAATCACTAAAATTATTATTCAACATTGCATACTAAATGTCTCTGCATATTTAACACTTCTATCCTCAAATAGAATCATTAAACAAGCAAACATATGCAAACAATGCAACCGTAACAACAATCTGCCAAAACAGTACAGTCTGTAAAGAATGCAGGATTCATCATACTTCCCTAGCTCCAAAAATTATGAAATAAAATTCCCACTGTAATATATTTACCAGAGCTCATTATGAAAAAAGTTTCAACATTATATCATTCTCTTACTTTTCTAGGGAATTTTTGCAACAGCGGTAAACTTTCTGTTTTCAAAAAGCAACATGTATACTAGCAAAATAAGCATGGCAAAGGCTATCCTTGACTTTTTGATTGAAAATAAAGATGCAAACCATTATTGTAACAGCAAAAAAATACTAACAATAGAAAATGACGCTCCAAGCAAAACACATATCATGTGGTGAATAAAAATATAGCTCCAAGTAAAGTTACCGATGAACGAAGACGAAAGAGGGGATGCCATCCGGGGCATCCCCAAGCTTAGGATTTTGGATATTCTTGAATATCTTGGGGTGCCATGGGCATCCCTAAGCTTAGTATCTTGCCACCCCTTATTCCATAGTCCATCGAATCTTTACCCAAAACTTGAAAACTCCACAACACAAAACTCAACAGAAAACTCGTAAGCTCCGTTAGTATAAGAAAATAAAACCACCACTTAGGTACTGTAATGAACGCATTCTAAATTCATATTGGTGTAATATCTACTGTATTCCAACTTCTCTATGGTTCATACCCTTCGATACTACTCATAGATTCATCAAAATAAGCAAACAACACATAAAAAACAGAATCTGTCAAAAACAGAACAGTCTGTAGTAATCTGTATCAAACTTATACTTCTGGAACTCCAAAAATCCTACCAAATTAGGAAGTCCTAAGAAATTTGTTTACCAATCAATAGAAAAAAGAATAAGATCAAGATCACGTTTCTGTGAATTAACAAAACTAATTTACTGGATGCAAAAGTTTCTGATTTTCAGCAGGATCAACACAACTATCACCGTAGGCTATCCTAAAGGTCTTACTTGGCACTTTATTGAAACAAAAGATATAAAACATGATTACTACAGTAGAATAATCATGTGTACACACAAAAACAGTAAGGATAAATATTGGGTTGTCTCCCAACAAGAGCTTTCCTTTAATGCCTTTCTAGCTAGGCATGATGATGACAATGATGCTCTCATAAAAGATAAGAATTGAAACATAACGGGAGCATCATGAAGCATATGACTAGCACATTTAAGCCTAACCCTCTTCCTATGCATAGGGATTTTGTGAGCAAATAACTTAGGGGAACAATAATCAACTAGTATAGGAAGGTAAAACAAGCATAGCTTCAAAACTTGAAGCACATAGAGAGGAAACTTGATATTATTGCAATCCCTACAAGCATATATTCCTCCCTCATAATAATGTTCAGTGGCATCATGAATGAATTCAACAATATAACCAGCACCTAAAGCATTCTTCTCATGATCTACAAGCATAAAAAATTTACTACTCTCCACATAAGCAAATTTCTTCTCATGAATAGTAGTGGGAGCAAACTCAACAAAATAATTATCATGCGAGGCATAATCCAATTGAAAACTAAAATCATGATGACAAGTTTCATGGTTATCATTATTCCTAATAGCATACAAGTCATCACAATAATCATCATAGATAGCAACTTTGTTCTCATAATCAATTGGAACCTCTTCCGAAATAGTGGAATCATCACTAAATAAAGTTGACACTCTTCCTAATCCACTTTCATGTTCATCAAAATAAGATTCAACATCCTCCAAAATAGTGGGATCACTACTTCCTAAAGTTGACACTCTTCCAAACCCACTTTCATCAATATAATCATCATAAATAGGAGGCATGATTTCATCATAATAAATTTGCTCATCAAAACTTGGGGGACAAAAAATATCATATTCATCAAACATAGCTTCCCCAAGCTTGTGGCTTTGCATATCATTAGCATCATGGATATTCAAGGAATTCATACTAACAACATTGCAATCATGCTCATCATTCAAAGATTTCATGCCAAGCATTCTATGTAATTCTTCTTCTAGCACTTGAGCACAATTTTCCTTACCATCATTCTCACGAAAGATATTAAAAAGATGAAGCATATGAGACAAACTTAACTCCATTTTTTTGTAGTTTTCTTTTATAAACTAAACTAGTGATAAAACAAGAAACAAAAAGGTTCGATTGCAAGATCTAAAGATATACCTTCAAGCACTCACCTCCCCGGCAACGGCCCCAGAAAAGAGCTTGATGTCTACTACACAACCTTCTTCTTGTAGAGATTGTTGGGCCTGCAAGTGCACAGGTTTGTAGGACAGTAGCAAATTTCCCTCAAGTGGATGACCTAAGGTTTATCAATCCGTGGGAGGCGTAGGATGAAGATGGCCTCTCTCAAGCAACCCTGCAACCAAATAACAAAGAGTCTCTTGTGTCCCCAACACACCCAATACAATGGTAAATTGTATAGGTGCACTAGTTCGGCGAAGAGATGGTGATACAAGTGCAATATGGATAGTAGATAAAGGTTTCCGTAATCTAAAATAATAAAAACAGCAAGGTAACAAGTGATAAAAGTGAGCACAAACGGTATTGCAATGGTAGGAAACAAGGCCTAGGGTTCATATTTCACTAGTGCAAGCTCTCTCAACAATAATAACATAGATAGATCATATAACAAGCCCTCAACATGCAACAAAGAGTCACTCCAAAGCCACTAATAGCGGAGAACAAACATAGAGATTATGGTAGGGTACGAAACCACCTCAAAGTTATTCTTTTGGATCGATTAAAGAGTTCGTACTAGAATAACACCTTAAGACACAAATCAACCAAAACCCTAATGTCACCTAGATACTCCATTGTCACCTCAAGTATCCATGGGCATGATTATACGATATGCATCACACAATCTCAGATTCATCCAACCAACACATAGTACTTCAAAGAGTGCCCCAAAGTTTCTACCGGAGAGTCAAGAAAACATGTGCCAACCCCTATGCATAGGTTCATGGGTGGAACCCACAAGTTGGTCACCAAAACATACATCAAGTGGCACGTGATATCCCATTGTCACCACAGATAAACACGGCAAGACATACATCAAGTATTCTCAAATCAAAGACTCAATCCGATAAGATAACTTCAAGAGGGAAACTCAATTCATCACAAGAGAGTAGACGGTGGAGAAACATCATAAGATCCAACTATAATAGCAAAGCTCGCGATACATCAAGATCGTGCCATAGAGAGAACACGAGAGAGAGAGAGAGAGAGAGAGAGAGAGAGAGAGAGAGAGAGAGAGAGATCAAACACATAGCTACTGGTACATACCCTCAGCCCCGAGGGTGAACTACTCCCTCCTCGTCATGGAGAGCGCCGGGATGATGAAGATGGCCACCGGTGATGGATTCCCCCTCCGACTGGGTGCCGGAACGGGCTCCCGAGAGGTTTTTGGTGGCTACAAAGGCTTGCGGCGGCGGAACTCCCGATCTATCTTGATCTTCGGTGGTTTTAGGGTACGTAGGGTTATATAGGCGAAAGAAGTCGGTCGGGAGGTGCTCGAGGGGCCCATGAGACAGGGGGGCGCCCAGTAGGGGGGGGGCACGACCTCCTATCGCGTGGCCTCCTCGAGGATCTTCTGACGTGGACTCCAAGTCTCCAGGATCATATTCTTCCAAAAAATCACGCTGTCGAAGGTTTCATTCCATTTGGACTCCGTTTGATATTCCTTTTCTTCGAAATACTGAAACAGGCAATAAAACAACAATATGGGCTGGGCCTCCGGTTAATAGGTTAGTCCCAAAAGTAGTATAAAAGTGTATAATAAAGCTCATAAACATCCAAAAGGGGTAATATAATAGCATGGAACAATCAAAAATTATAGATACGTTGGAGACGTATCAGGGCCCACATGTAAGTGACTTGCACAACGAGGGTAAAAATGTCCAGAAAACATCATGTAGACAGTCAAAGGCCTTTGACCGGACGAAAACGGCACGGAAGGGTATTTCTGTAAGGGCTTCTAACGAAAGAGGGGCAAGGTTGAGCACGGTTTTTATTTAGGAGTAAAGATGAGGCCAGGCAGAAATTAGGAGGAAAAATGGAATTGGCCCTTATGAAAATTACAAATTTCGTATGTTTGGAAAATAAGAATGAATTTGCCAAGTGACAAGTTGGAAAATTAATGAAATTCCCATGTGGACACTATGAAAAATATAAATTTCCTGAAATTGCCGTGTCAACAATCAATTTTTCTAGGAATTTGTCAAGGCAAATGGTATAACATAGTGGGGGGGTTGCCATCTCTAAACTTGTCAATTTTTGCTATGGTACGGCAAACTTTATTAACTTCTAGTCCATATATCAACTTGCCAAACTGGAAAAAGCATCAATGACATCAAACAAACAATCATATATTTAAATTATTTAGAGACATCTCAAAAGTTTGCCATGGCATGTCGGTAGGTGTCAATAAATTTTTCATGGTATATTAAAAAAGTTCCATGGTAAGTTCAATAAAAAAGTCATGGTATGAACAACACATTTGCCATGGTATTTAAAAAAACAATTACGAATATATATAAGAAAGAGCTCCCAAGGTTTCTACAATACATTTCCATTGTATGTATCGTAAAAGCCATGCAACTTCTACGATTGTTTTTGCATTTGTCACATGGAAAATCTAGAAATTTATATTGTACTAAAAATCATGGAAACTTGAAGAATTTTCTTATTCAATTGATGAATTTTTCATAAATTTTATTTGTGCGAAAACTTTCAATCTATTAATCTTCAATCATGGCAGTACGATGAACACTAGAAATAACAATATGACATCCCATATTCGTAGAACACCTAGCGAAGACTACAAGCACTGAAGCGTGCTGAAGACGCGCCACCGTTATCACCCTTCCCAAGTAGGAGCCGGACAAGACTTGTTGTAGTAGACAGTTGGGAAGTCATTATGCTAAGGACAGGAGCAGCCCATCAGAACAGGAACCACCGGCGATGAAAAGATGCGTAGATCGAAAGCATCCAGCCTAAAGACACACAAACGTAGAAAAAGGAAGACATGATCCGAGTGAATCCACCAAAGACAAGCACTGACGGAATCCTGCGAGCTCGGATGGACACACACCGCCACACGCCCTCCGACGATTCTAGACGCACCACCGGAATGGGGGCTAGTCGGGGAGAACCTTATTCAATCTTCAGGGAAACCTGCGGGATGATAGAGGGAACTTTATTGCCACTATGAATGTTTACAGTTTTGGGAAAATCTATATTTCCCAAAATGTTCACAGTTTTGAAAATTTGTTCAACTTTTTTAAAAATGTTCCAAATTTCGAAAAGTTTTCATGTTTTCCAAAGAAATTTAGTAGTTTCAAAAATCATAAAAATTTCAAGTTTTGTTTTCATTTTTAAAAATGTTTGGATGCAAAAAAAATGTCCATTCTTTAGAAACAAGATGATCAAAAAATAAAAAGTTGATCAAATTTTTAAAATTGTGTTCACTTTTTCAACAATGTTCCATATTTTTTCAAAAAAAATTCACAAATTTTCTAAAATGCTTGCTACAACGCCTTGTTCCAGCGCTGCAGTTGCTCAGTCGATCTCTGCGGTACTAATGGGTCGGTCTACTCCCCCCTGCATATAGGAGCTCCCACAGTTGTGTGTACACGTTTTTTCCTTGTTTTATTATTACAGCACTTGCAAATTTAGGGCCAGATCTTATCCCGTGCATGGGTCACGGAATAGCAATCAAACACACCCTCCAAATTACTTGTTTCGAGAAGGTTTCTAGGACCTTCCTTGAAAAGGATTTTCCTTTTTCAGTTTTTCTTTCGTTTTTAGTTATTTTTGTTTCTTTTCCTTTTCTTCTTTTCATTTCATGAACATTCTAGAAACAATAGGAACACTTTCTGATTTTTGGAACATTTTTAAAATTGTTGCACATTTTTTGAAATCCAAGAACATTTTCTAAAACATAGAAACATTTTCATATTAATAAAAATTTCTGAAATACAAACCAATTTCCGAATTCATGAGCCTTTCTTGAAATATGGGACAATTTTAAATTCATGAACTTGTTTCGAAATTCAGAACAACTTTCAAAATAACGGAGTAATTTCAAATTCAAGCGTATTCTTTGAACTTTGGAACATGTTCTTCAAAATTTGTGATAATTTTTTGAAATTATTAATGTTTTTTAAATTTGTTAAAAAATGAAGTTAGGAATATTTCAAAAAAAAATGGAAAGATGGAAGATTTTTTGGAATTGGTGAACATTTTTTGAAATTTGGGAACATTTTATTAAGGGTTCCCTATCATCTAACATTCGTCACTTTTCCCCTCCTCTACTAAACTCAGCCTAGAAATGTCGTCGAAATGCCCGCCCCTAATCCACCACCTCTCGTTGCGTCAGAGCCATGTGGTTGTTGCCGGGTACTCTTGGTCGGCTTCCACGCAGCTCGGTGGCGTGCCTCCGCCGAAGGATTTGGTCACCACCGGCATCCTCGATCCAAACCCTCTGTTTTCTTTTCTTTTTTTCTTATTTGACCCACATGTAAGTGAGACAAACAGAGGTGAGAGAGAATTTTTCTTTTTTTCGTAGGGATGAATGGCCCACATGTAAGTGACTTACACAACAAGTGTAAAAATGTCCAGAAAACGTCCCGTAGACGGTCAAACGCCTTTGACCGGATGAAAACGGCATGGAAGGGTATTTCCATAAGGGCTTCTAATGGAAGAGGGGCAAATTTGAGCACTCTTTTTATTTGGGGTAAAGATGAGGTTGGGCGGAAATTAGGGGAAAAAAGAAATTGGCCCTTACGAAAATTACAAATTTCGCATGTTTAGAAAACAAGAATGTTATGAGTTTGCCAAGTGACAAGTTGGAAAATTCATAAAATTTCCATGTGGACACAATGAAAATTATAAAATTTCCTTGCTTGGAAAACAAAAAACGTGATGAATTTGTCATGTGACTTATAATAGGGCTAAGTTTTCTTGAAATTGCTATGCCAATAATCAAATTTTCTAGGAATTTGTCATGGCAAATGGTTCAACATAGTGGGGGAGAGGGGGTGGGGGTGTTGCCATCTCTGGACTTGTCAATTTTTGCCATGGTAAGGCAAACTTTATTAACATCTAGTCCATATGTCAACTTGCCAAACCGGAAAAAGAACCAATGACATCAAACACATAAGCATATAGTTAATTTGTTTAGCAACATCTCAAAAGTTTCCATGGCATGTCGGTAGGTGTCAATAAATTTGTCATGGTATACTAAAAAAATCCATGGTAAGCTCAATAAAAAGTCATGGTATGTACAACACATTTGCCATGCTATTTATAAAACAATTACCAAGGTATATAAGAAAGAGTTCCGAATGTTTGTACAATAGGGTTTCCATTGTATGTATTGTAAAATCCATGCAACTTTTATAATTATTTTTGCATTTGTCAGATGGAAAATCTAGAAATTTATATTGTACTAAAAAAATCATGGAAATTCGTTAGAAATTTTAAGAAATTTGTTATTTAAATGATGATTTTTTATAAGAGTGCTGAAGGCGAGCCGCCGTTATCGCCCTTCCCATGTTAGAGCCGGACAAAACTTATTATAGTAGACAGTCGGGAAGTCGTCGTGCTAAGGCCAGGAGTAACGCACCTGAACAGTAACCGCCACCAACGAAGAGACGCGTAGATCGAAAGGATCCAACCAAAAGACACAGAAATGTTGACGAATAAAGACATGATCCGAGTAGATCCACCAAAGGCAACCACTAAAGGAATACCGCGAGATTGGGCGAAGACACACCTCCACATGCCCTACGATGATACTAGACGCACCACCGGAATGGGGGCTAGGCGGGGAGAACATTATTCCATCTTCAAGAAGCCGTCGTTGTCTTGTCTTTTTGAGCAGGACACAGACCCTAACAAAACCAAAAGAAACATCTGAAAGAGGAGCCCTCCCGCTAGCAAGGGACAAGATCCAGCGCGCCCCATGGCCCTAGGGCCATCGGAGATGAGGCGGACCGGTGGCGGCGCCTTTAGAAATTATTTCACTATGGTAAATGGAAAAACTATCTATAAGTGCATGAAAATTTTCTAACTCAAAATGTAAATTTATATAGCCAAATGGTAAATTCGGATGAAATATGCAAAAAATAAATTCTTTGCACCAGAAAACATAATTTAAAACATGGCAAAAGCATATGTAAGTTTCCCACCCTTGATAATTCCTCTTTGTTGCTTTGTGTGTCATGTTTGTGTTGTCTGCAGAAAGTGGATGACTGGTGGACCTCGCTACGCCCAGGTCCATCAAATCACTTGTTTGTTGCTCCGATTATGCGTATGTGAAACGTTCATGAATTTGAGAAGAAGAAAAATCCAAATTTATAAATTTTTATGAATTTAAAAACTACTCGCAATGCAAGTAGGGAAAACATAAATTCATGAATGAAAAATGGGGAAAAAAGTTCTTTTGCAAAAAAAAAAGACAAATAGTAAAAAGGAAAGGCAACACGGCAAAAATTAAATATGGAAACCGATGAAGAGAGCAGAGGAAAAAAAAACAGGCGAAGGGTCTTCTTCCTGAAATCGGAAAACCCACCCACATATTTTTTTTAACCGAATGAAACCAGGCGAAGGTATTGGTTTGGTCATGAGTACACTCATGGTATCTACGTACAGTGGATTGCTTGCGCGGCAGCTCCTCTTCCTCCTCACGGCAGCACATTCGTTGAGCGCAGCGGTTCCTCTTCCTCCTCACGGCAGCACATTCGTTGGGCCAGCGTGATCTCCTCCTCTCCTCTCATCAGGGCAGCTGCAGCAGGGAGCCGCACCAACAAAATCCGCCATAGTCAAGTCAAGGTACTACCAACCGCCTTCCCTTCCCTCCCTCCATGTTGATCGCCGGCCATTGCATGATTGCATCTTCAACATGAACAAACTCCTCCTGGCCTGCTGCTGCAGCTTCGACAAGAACAGATGAGGCCTACAGCTCGTCATTAGTAGCGCCTACAGCTCGGCCGTACTGCTCTGCTTCACCCTGTTGTACACTATCTCAAGGTACGTAGACACTCTTTTTCTAAAAAAGAAACCAAACGTTCACACACTGATGGATCGCATAATTAAGTCTACTAGCTACCAGAAAAAGTTGTTTGCTTCGAGTGTTGGGCACGATCGATGAGGTGAATTCTGAACAAGAACGGCCAGTAGTTTTTACCTCTCCTCACTTTCTCTGCTCGTCACTTAAAGACTTCATTAGGCGTTTTGCTGCTTTCTTTGAGCTGAATTTATCTATGCCTTGATGAAATTGCGTGTCCTACTCCTATATAGTATATACTGTTTTATTAGTAGCATTTGGGATGGCTTTTGCATTCCTTAGTTCCTACTAGTGCACATGCATGCATGCATATATCTCCTTGATGATATATATGGAGGATCCATGTTGCATGCATTCTTTCTTTGCATGATTCATCATGATTGATTTGGTCCTTGAATTTGTATATGTTGCTAATGTACGTACGTAATTGGCCCTCCACACACGACGCAACACATGGAGCAGCTTGACCGATCGAGCACAAGATGGCAAACTGGACCCTCCAGCGTCTGATCGTCTTGTCGAGGGCCGTGTGCGTGGCCCTCGCCATCATTGTTGTGGCCGTCGCCATGGCAGTCCCGACCAAGCACAAGGTTGGCGCGTCCCAATTTTCCAACTGGTAACTACTCTATATAGCACTCTAATGATCGGTTAACCTTTGCCTTCACCTGATCTTCTCCATGTAAATATATAAATAAAGTAGTATAAGTAAAGCCAGCCGGTTGGTTTCCGAATTTCTTTCAGCCTCATGGGGGTCGCTGTGATTATGCAAGCTGAAGCGGTACCAGCGTTCCTGTGTGTGGCCCATGCCGGCAGAAGGCCACCAGCTGGGAACCTCGCACTCGTCGTCTGCGCCGCAATCGACTGGGTGCTGGCGTGCTTCACCTTCGGCACGGCCTGCGCGGGCCTCGCCGTAGCTCACGCCTTCATCAGCCGCCGTGCTTGTGCGCTAACCGCCTGCGCCATGTACATGTCAGTGGCCATCATCGCGTGCCTCGTCGGGCTTCTCGGTTGGTTCTCCTCACTCGCTACGCTCTGGATCGTCGCGCCACGCTTCCAGCAGCAGCCTCAGCCGGCCTAGCGACGTGTTTCAATGGCAGCAACACACTCACCTAAGTAGATGTTTTTCACTTGCCATACTCACAATACTCTAGTCTAGTCTAGTCTAGTTACAATCTGGTGAATGTTTCTCCCACGACCATACGGACCATACGGACCATAATGTTTCTCCCAAGACAATAACGACCATACGGACCATACTCCCGGCCTCTACAACTGCTAATGAGGCAACGAAACTCTCTGCTATTGCTTGACTAGTGGAACTGGCCATCGAAAAGCATCTTCACATACTTGTTCTTCATATGACATTCCTGTTTCAGAGAAAACAGAGGAAGCATCAGTATTGAGATAATTAAGAAACATAATATATTTGTCTTTGCTGATGCTTTGCCATTTTAAGCGCCAAAATACAAATGGCTGGTACAACGGTAGCCAACTGTGATACATGTTGAGAAATTAAACAGTGCAGTGGATCTGATACATCTATATTTTTTTTCCTATTCCCATAAGCTACAAGAGAAACAAAATACAGAAAATTTTCCAATTTATAGTTTGTATTCCAGTAAAACAAAACTCTGACCATATACACAAGAAGAAGCGCCACACACAAACAAATTACCCACTGTTACCTTGTACTCCCACTGTTTCATATTAGTTGTCGCTGATATAAAACGGAAGGAGTAATAGCGACTTGTCAACTGTGACATACAAGGAAGTTCAGTGAATCAAAATTCATGTAGAAGCTCAAGTATGCCCTAAGCAACATTCAGGAAGAAAAAAACAAGTATTGAAAATCTCATGCATGACAAACCTAGCACTGCCCACCCTTCCAACCAGCAACCCCTTCGTCTCGCCGCCGCCAGAGGCTCTGGTGGGAAAGGCCACCCGGATCCTGGCACGACGGCGGCGAGGCAACTTTCTGGCTTGCGCGAGGTGGCAGGATTCGGTGACTCGTAGGCACGCGTGTGTGCGGCGGCGGCGGTGAGGTGGAGCGCGGCGGCGCACACTATTAGGGAAAAGCCTAGCAGCAGCGCGGGTTTTAGGCCTCCAGTAGCGCGGGCGGAAGCGCTACTGGTACGGCGCTACAGCTAAAGGTTAGCAGTGGCGTGTGTTAACCCACACTACTGCTATATCCACTTAGTAGTAGCGCTTCCTGGAAAGGGCACTACTGGTAATTACGAGTAGCACTTCTCGCAGCCCGCGCTACTACTATTATTTCGTATTATATTTCTTTTTTATTTCATGTTGTATTCATACACCTTTATACAAGTTTTCATACAGCAGCAATTTAGAGATTGGTCTCACATCATAATGAGTTATTACATCACTGGGTGAAAGAACCGTGGATCCGCGGTTCTTTCA
Source organism: Aegilops speltoides (assembly GCA_021437245.1). Taxonomy (NCBI): domain Eukaryota; kingdom Viridiplantae; phylum Streptophyta; class Magnoliopsida; order Poales; family Poaceae; genus Aegilops; species Aegilops speltoides. The sequence continues at coordinate 496,014,512 of CM038144.1, forward strand.
CCCAATGATATAATAAAAATATCATCATCGTCATCATCATCATCATATCATTAACAACTTATCATCATAATACATCATTGTCATATAACACCTCCTCATGATCATCGTTTTCATCAATGAGACATCACATAGCATGTTGGTCACTAGTCATAATCACAACTTCTCCTCATCATCAACTGAGGGAGTCCTGAATCATGGGGTCCTCGGGCGTCCGGGCTATGTGACCTGGGCCGAACTAATGGGCCGTGAAAATACAAGACAGAAGGCTTTCCCCCATGTTAGGATGGGACTCTCCTTTGCGTGGATGGCAAGCTAGGCATTCGGATATGTATTTTCCTTTATGTGCACCGACTCAGTACAACCCTCCTCTCCGGTGTCTATATAAACCGGAGGGTTTAGTCCGTAGAGGCAATCATAATCATACAGGCTAGACATCTAGGGTTTAGCCATTACGATCTTGAGGTAGATCAACTCTTGTAACCCCTATGCTCATCAAAGTCAATCAAACAGTAAGTAGGGTATTACCTCCATTAAGAGGGCCCGAACCTGGGTAAACATCGTGTCCCTTGCTTCCTGTTACCTTCGATCCTTAGACGCACAGTTCGGGACCCCCTACCCGAGATCTGCCGGTTTTGACACCGAAATTGGTGCTTTCATTGAGAGTTCCTCTGTGCTGTCAATAGAAGGTTCGATGGCTCGTTCGGTCATCTACAATGATGCTGTTTCGTGGGAGACATTCCTCAGTTGGCCACCTCGAGCAGATCGACAGCTACACCCCTGGTCATCAAATCAGTTTCAGGAACCTAAATCATGTCGCCGATATCCGAGGAGATTTGATCTTCGAAGGGTTCGCGGCCCCGATTGCCGCTCTGGCCTTAGACCCAGAGCAGACTACCAGGTCCAAAGACGGGAGTTTAGAGCCCGCCGGACTCCCTGCGACTATGGAACTTGCTACCGGAGATCTGGAGGGGACGACGTCATCGGCAAACTCAAAGACGAACCGAACACCCCTTGTCGCTAAAGTGCCGGACTCTCCATCGGACTCTAAATCCGAACTCTCGAGGTCCACGCCAAGTGGGCGCAGCCGGGAGGCTCCCACCCCGGTCAGCCCTGCGGACTCTCGCTTCTCTGCCCAAACCTCGCTCCTAAACGAGGCTCTGGACCTAATGCGATCCCTCGCATTACAGAGGAATCGCTTCCGAATTACGCCCAACCCGGACTAGGGGCTGAGAACGGGGAATTTTACGCCCCACCCACCACGCACTTCATAGCCACTGTCGAAGATCTAACCGACATGCTGGACTATGCCTCCGAAGACATCGACGGTATGGACGACGATGCCGGAAACGAACAAGGCCAAGACCCTCCGTTTACCAGACGTTGGATGGCCTCCTCCACATATGATGTGTACATGGTGGACACATCCAAAGAGGATGACGGCGAGAAGGATTCGGTTGAGGACAAGCCCTCTGAAGCACCTCCGAAGCGTCGATGTCAGCGGCGCCGCTCAAAATCGCGTCGCGACAAAGACAGCAATACCGGCACCGAAGACAATAACACTCCGGAGAATGCCGGAGAATACCAAGTTATAAACTTGATTAAAGTACATGGATATTATCTTAGATTATTTGGCATTTAGCCAATTACAGGATTCAAGGCCGTTCATTGCTAGACTGCATATTGTGTCGTTCACATACGTGATGACCTTTTGTGATCTGATTTCAGATTGCAGACATTCCTCTTTAATTTTTTTTTCGAGAATGTCAAAATTGTATAGTTCAAAGTAAAATGTTTTGTACCATTTAAAAAATATGTACGTACATTTTTCTTAGAAAAATCACGCGACAAAATGATCATGAAGTTTTTATAAAATGTGTAAAAATGTCTACATAGTTAAAAAATATAAGTTTCCTATCATTCAAAAAAGTTTTGACGTCTATTTAAAAAATATTTAACACGTATCAATAAAGGTTCAAACACATGTATTTCAACAAAATGTGATGTATCCAAAAATATCCCACGTGTATACAAAAAATGTACAATATTGAAAAAAGTAGACATCTGTTGAAATGAAAAAAACACAGAAAAACCAATGAAAAAGAACATAAAACCGACGAAAGAAACATAGAAGCACAACAAAAAGGACATGAAAAATCATGTGAATAATCAGTCAAAACCACAAAAGAAATAAATAGGAAAAACCATGAAAACATTCAAAACTTCCCTGGAAAGTCCGCTTCTTTAGGAGCCGGTATTGGGCCGGCTCAACTGCCTCCCACCAAAGGCAAGACCTAATTATGACTCGCATTGGGCGATATACAGCTCCGGCGAGTGCACCCTGTGTGTCGCAGTAGGTGAGAGAAAGAGTCTCCCCTCCTATCCCATCTCACTAAAAACTGGAGGAGCGGCACAAAAACCAGTAAACGGGCCGGTCCACAATGCAACTTGAAAACAAAACATGCATCTTGCCATAAGCATGTACTATGTCAGAGCAGCTGCTCCATTTTCAAATCAATATGTATACATTACTTTATTAACACCCAAGTTTAAATTCAAACTTTTCAACATAAGAGCCAAGAGTCGAGCCGGCGATGGTGAATATGTGCGCTGCCGCATTCAAATCCAAAGTTTCTCCGGGGTTCTTGCTTGGAATGCATGATCAAGCAAATGAACTAGTTTATCACAATCAGAGCTCTCCCATTCTCCGGGCGCATTCAACGCTGCAGTCCAGCGTCTCCTCCACACTATACTTGAACCTAAACCCCAGCTCCACAAGCTTGCTCGAATCACCCGGCACCCTCACCCCCTCTCCTGCCAACCTACAGCAATCATCACCACATAAAATTAGAAAACAAACACAAACTGATCAACCGTGCAATCAATACAAGGAGTGAATAAGGGCTCGGTGGATCGACTGCGTACTCCTTGAGAATTATCTTGTGCTCCGGGTACTTGGCTGCGAAGCGGGCGACGTAATCCTGCATGGTGGGGTAGCCGGCGGCACAGATGAACCGGCCGGCCATGGACGGCTGGTCCATGCAGAAGAGGTGCGCCGTGCAGGCGTCGTCGATGTGCACCAGCGGCACGGACCCCAGAAGCGCCTGCATGAAGCAGAGGGCGTTGTGGTGGATCTCGTTGCCCGTGAGGGCTGCCACAACCATCGTGACACTGCTCATCCTGCTTGACAAGACAGGGTGGAGCGTGTCGCCGCCGACGAGCCCACACGCCAATGTCACCACCTCAAATGCCCTGCCACCCTCCGATTCGTTGTACCTTAGCAGCTCCTGCTCCGACAGGCTCTTGGATGCCACGTATGCCTGGATTCATCACCGATAGCGGTGATGGGTGATTTGTCGGAAATATAGAGTGGGTTGATATGTATCGAGATGTAATCCCTCTGTTTCTACATATAAGACGTGTTGACAATTCAAACTACCAAAATGCCTTATATTTAGGAACGAAGGAAGTATGATTTACGTACGTCGAGGTGGGCATTGCTATAGTTGTAGGGGATGTTGAGCGGAGACCAGCATGACTCGTTCATCAACTCCTTGAACCCATGGCCGTTATCCTGGAGCGGCGAGGCTGCCGTTACGGAGGCCGTGTGGATGATGCGCCGCACGGTCTTGGACCGCTCGCATTGCTGCAGGATGAGGCGGTGCGCGTCCACGATCGCCTCGGTCACGCTCTTATACTTTTGAGTACATGCATGCATATTTGTTAACCGGTCATTAGCTACCATTGGTGATCTGGTGAGTACGTTATAAACCTCACACCAAAAGACTACGGATTTTTTTACAAATCGAACGTTGGATTTTTTTTAGAATTTATCATGCTTGCCAAAAGAAATTGCGATCCTCATGACAACATGGTTTGTCATGAAAAATGTTTGATTTGTTATGTTTAAAAATCTGACATCAGATTTTTTTTACATTACTAAAGAATAATTCATATTAGTGGAACACCAGTGTCAGATGTTTTGGATATTTCAGTATGAACTATATACACCAACTGAAAGTGAGTGAACAAACACACTAAAATGTGTAAGTATAACATCCAAATCATGAAAAAGCTAGAACATAGTACAAAATTCAAAAAAATCATAAATTTTATCTTTTTTGTAGAGAGCTTCTTGAATGTTATTTGACCACCAAATTTTCAAGCCTCTCTAACATTTGTTGATGGTCATTTCCACAAAGTTTCAGATTTTTTCGATATGTTCTGAAACTTTATGCGAATGACTATCAAGAAATGCTATGGGGGCTTGCAAAGTTTGATGGTCAAATAACATTCGAGAAGCTCTCTATAAAAAAGACAAAATTACAAAATCTGCTCAAACAGTGCACTTACATTTTGACTAATTTCAATGAATTTTTTATTTTTGTAGAGAGCTTACCGAATGTTATTTGACCACCAAATTTTGCAAGCCTCTCTAACATTTGTTGATGATTATTTCCACAAAGTTTCAGATTTTTTCGAAATGTTTTGATATTGTTTTGTTGCGTGGGTGCACCGAGAGTGGGTGTAGAAGAACCACTCTCCATATTACATTTGTGAACGGATGGAGCATAAGTTTTGGTTCATCCAACTACTGGTTGGTTCACCTATAAATAAGTATTTGTTTTGCGGTGGATTAGTTGGTGTCCGAAGTTAAATTATCTTTCCCGGCATCAACTTCATATATAGTTGGAGTAAGTAGCTTAATTATCGCCTATCCACTATTCTATGAAAAAACTATGCATCCATGTGGGCCACGGAGTGTAGTCAAGAAATATTCAATTCAAACCTCAAAAAAATATCCAGTTGGCACGGACACGCAGATTGAGCTGTACCTTGGTGCTACTGTTGTCGTGCATCAGCGGGGTGGCGACGAGGAAGACGAACTCGCAGCCCTGGATCGCCGGCTCGAAGGTGGCGGCGTCATAGACGTCTGCCTGGAACAGCGTCAGCCGCTCCGCCGCGCCGGGCAGCGCGGTTAGCAGCCCCGTCTTCTCCTCATCCACTGTAACGCACTCACGATCACGAATCAATGCCATGGACCGTAGATATGGTTCATGTGATTCGTAAGTACTACGGAGGGATGTGTGTTGCACACTTACGGAGGGATCTCAAGGTGGCGTGGACGACGCAGCCTCGCTGCAGCAGCTTCCTGACGAGCCAGGCGGCGATGTAGCCGGCGGCTCCGGTGACGCACACCCTGCTCATCTCCCTCCGCTCCCTCACTAGCAAGCTTCGCTTCTCCTCCGCCTCCGGTTAGGCCGTCAGGGCTAGGGGAATCGAGTGGATCAACTGCCTCTATTTCATGGCCCTGTCCGCCGCTTAAATAACGTCACCACGCGGCCCTTGAGATTACTCTCCGGCCGGGAAATGCGCGTCACGACGCCCGCCATGGTTTCGGCGACAGCTACTGCTCGCCTGCTTGGCGATCAAAGCTTTTTTCTAATTTCCGCGTGCGCTGGAGACGTCAATATAGAATGTCGGGTGTCAAAATAAAATTCACCACCGTGTGAGCATGAAAATTATCATGACATAATAAAAAATAGAACCTTTTTTTTTTGAACAATGCAGGAGGGTTGCATGTATGCCCGTGTGCGGCAATGGTGTTAGGGCATAAGCCACGGGTGAGCGTCCGTGCGTGCACTGGACATGCCAGGTGCGGTTCCGGCCACGTCCTGGCCGTGGTGTGTGTGCGTGAGTGTGTACGCGTGTAGCACGGGGGTGTCCGTGCAGGTGTGCGGCGTATGCGTGTGTGTAGGGCTAGGCCGTTGGCGAAGGACGGGGGTGCGTTGAGTTGGTCTGCAGCACGCACCCACGACTCTGTCCACGTCGAGCGCCTGGTCCGGCCCGCTCTGGCCGCGCCCGCGACATGCACGCACACGTCCGGGTCGTGGCGAGCCCGCTGCTCACGTGCATAATCAGCGCATAACCAGACATGAATGCCATTCTTTTTCGGTGTTTATTCACTTTGATTATTTTAGTGCTCACGTGCCCATAAATTTTTTTAATTAGTCAAACCAATATATTCTCTTTTATTGACACGTGTCCATAATTTCCTTCAGTTATAGCCAACGAGCATATTCTCTTTTATTGCCAGGTGCAGGCTACCACCGGCTATAATTTATGGAGTTCCTTGTTCTGCTCATGATTCTCGAGGCAACTTTCATATTTCCAGACAACATCCTTATTTCCAGACAACCTAGGGACATATAAAAATAGGTCGAATTTAGTATAAAGCTCCAAGGTGTGGCCAATCCTATCATAATTGTAAGCTAGCGGAGTTGCTTTTGTCCATCGGTACAATAGGGAAGGTCCATAGTTTAATCCCTCGTGGCGTAAGTTTTTTGCTGCTCGTCCGTTTGACAGTAAAAGAAATACATGGTAGGCCCAGTTCGGCCAACCCGGGGGACAAACGAAAAATGGGAACCATGTGTGGAGCGGACCAAACAAAATCCATACATATTTTAATAGGAGGACAAGTCATTTTTTTTTAGCAAAACTGACCTCGCTCATTTTTTAAGTTCGGTTCCTTACGGCCGCAAAATATGTTGGTCGCCCTTGGCGAGGATCAGTAGTTTGGATTAGGAGCAGGCCTAGTAGGAGATTACAACTAAGTTATCAGTACTTCAGTAGTGAGACAGCTAAATCGATCTGATGAAAGTTTGGACACAAGTTTTTTCGTGTGTGCGTATTTCTGAAGTCTGGAGTTTTTGCATGCTATTGGGCATGGTTTAGGTCTGGAGGTGATAGTTTGTAAAAAAAAAAAACCAAATGGTTTCTTTACAAGAAATCGAAGAGGGAGGCCTTTGCTAAAAGAAAAACAAGATTTTTTGCAGGATTTTTTTATACAAGTTTAATTAGCAGCGGCCAAGAAGCAACCTGCCCGCCGTCGATCGTCATCGCCATCTTATATATTCCAACACACGATGGAGCACTTGCGTACCATATGCATGGTTTACGTGGACGCACTGAGCTACACTCGGCTATAGTGCCCAAAATTTTCAAATGGTAGGCTAACAGCAGTAGTGATCAAAGTATGTCATGTTTTCTGCTGCAATGTGTAGCCTCGCCACTGGCTTATTTGTGCGTACTCCCACCGATTCAACTAAAGTAGTAATTCCGTGAGTTTTTTGGACGGTTGCCCATTCTTTTACGTGATTTTGATTAAAAAGCTTAAAAGAAAGTGAAGATGGAGCGAGGAAACAGAGGAGAACGTAGGAAAAGTCATTTTATTCAGCACATCGATCACCCAACATTTTATTGCAGCATCAGGAACATGCATGCGTGCGCGCATGGACGCATCACGCACTCAGCTTGGCTAAAGCTATAGTCTCTCGTCTCTCATGGACGGAGGTAGCCTACCTATAGCTGAGCCATACGCGCTAGGCGAGCTGGCGCCTAGCAGTGCGGGACGGCGAGGCCGCAGGAGACGAGGGTGTCGCGCGCGTGGGGGCTGCGGATGTAGGCGCCGAGGGAGGGGTCCTTGGCGTACTGGCAGAAGCACGCCTGCTGCGCGCGCAGGTTGGCGCAGCACGCGCCGCTCGGCTTGGCGCCCGTGGTGATCGCCGGCATGCACACCGTCAGCTGCCCCACCTCGCACGCCGCATGCGCCCCGCCTGACGCCGCCACCACCAGCCCCAGCATCATGGCCGCCAGGAGGACCTCATTCCTCATCGCCATGCCGTCGTCGTTGGTCTACTCCTCGCTCTCGCAGTGTCAGGTGTTGAGTGTGATGGAGTGGTGCAACGGTGGTGTGGACATGGATCTACGGACTCCCGGGGTATTTATAGGCTGCCACGCACCGTCCGATACTCCGAGCTCGATGGCTGGCAACCTTAGTAGCTATAATTAACAACCCACCTGCCGCGAGCCGGCTGGTTACAGAACTGCAGTAGCAGTTCGCCATGACTATTGACTAGGGTCAGCAAAAAGGTTGATGCATGCATGCATGGCTACATTTATGGAGTAGTATGGACGTACCTGGTGCATTAAAATCCAGTCGGTAGAGGTCAGCCGAGTAGTTCGTCCACGTTGGCTGCCCGCTCGGTGCTGCCAAGGATTTGAAAATCGGAAAATAATTGTGAATTTCATTTTTTTTCATGATTTTGGCAAAAATTCAAATAACTGAAAAAAAAATCATGAGGCTTAAAATGGTACAAAAGGTAAAAAAAGAAACAAAAAGTAAAAAGGTTAAGATAAAGAAAAACAAACAGAAAGAAAAACAGAAAACAAAGTTGGAAATTTCACACTATCGGACAAGGAAATCCAGAAGTTGAAGTTTGCAAAGTAGAAGAAAGGTTAATGGTTTAGCATATAGTCTTGCCCAATTTGGACGTAGAGAGTTGTGTGCTGGACTTATGCAAGGTATAGTGCCAACCTGCGCCTTGGGCGTGGCCTTGCGAGATTGTAAGAACAATGTTTTTTCTTTTACTTAATACAACTCTGTATTTAAAGAAAAATTCGACATAAATCAATAAAGCCAATGATAACAGGACCAAAGAAAATCCAGCTCGAAAAACCAAAAGTAACCTTCTACAAGGTTCACAAAACGTGGCGGGGGAAGATAACATCGACGGACAGCCAACTTAGGTATCTCACGATAAGACTATTAGAACTAGACCAATCAAGGATAAACATTAAATATCTTTAAGTTTCATTGTTCCAATCACATTTTAATTATTATAAACATGTTTTTTATATCGAGTGGAATGACTGATATATACATCAGTTTTAGTTTTTCTGAAATTGGGTAAATTGAATGTAATCCCTTTTTTGAAATAAGAAAAAAAAAGTGCAAATCATTTTTTTGATATATGTGTGATTATGATATTTGAAATCACTTTATTTAAATTAATGGAATATGTGAAAGATCTAAAACAGAACTTGGATCTGGCAGAAAAGATTTGAATTCTTACTGAAGAAAATTTGTTGGGAAACTAAAATACGTGAAATCAATCAAAATTATAAAATATTTTCACAAATAAATAAAATTTTAAGTTTGATTACTTAAATTATGTCCTTTATTTTTGCTATAAATGAAGCAAATTCTTTCAAAGTGTGAAAGTTTGTGAAACTGTTGTGTTATCAAATGTGTGGAGCAAGTTATCTAAAAAATATGAAAGTACTTTTTGTTGGTGAGTAAAACTGATTGACAATTTTGGAAGTTGCTTATGTCAATGTGTGAAATTGATATTTTCCATTTCAAAAAATTGATTGTTTCTTCAAATATGTGGAATATATTGTTTCACAGTCTGAAACATATTTGTTCTAGTCCGTGAAATTGATTTTGTTAAAATATGTGAAACTGGGTTCTTTAGTGAAGTGAAACTAACATTTTCAATGAGTGAAACTGATTTACAATTTTTTAAGCTGCTTCTTTTCAGTCTGAAATTAATATTTTGAATCCGTGATAGAGATTTTCTGTTTCAATGCTGGAAAGCTTTTTTTTTAACATGAGCAACTGTTTTTCTACAAATCTTATATACCGTTTATTTCAAAAAAGCGGAACTCGTTCTTTTTTGGGCGAGTAAAATTGATTTACAATTTGGGAAGCTGCTTACTTTAGTGTGTGTGATACTTATATTTACAATCCCTGGATCATTTTTGTGTCGAATATGTGAGATAGGTGTTTCAATACGTAAATTTATTTTTCAGTATGTTAAAGTGAATTTTCTTAAAATATACCAGGTTATTTTGTAAATGTGAAACTAAATTTTACCGTTAGTGAAACTGATTTACATTTTTGAAACTGCTTATTTGAGTGCGTGAAACTGATATTTTCAATATATGAAGCATATTATTTGTCTGTCAAATTTATTTATATTTTCTGAAGTTTCTTATTACAGTATGTAAACTTATATTTTAATATATGAACCATATTTCTATGTTGAAACTTATTTATATTTCTGGCAACCGCTTATTCCAGTGTGTGAAAGTAATAATTTTAAATCTGTGATATCATTTTTCTAAAATACGTGAATATGATTTCAAATACGATTGAAAGAGTAAGTTACTAAAACTGATTTCAAATAGGATAGCAACAATAAGATAAAACCTGGTTCAAGTTTTTATTTACTAAAAATTCAAAAACATTTCTTGCTTTAGAATGTATTTACAATAAATTATTTTACAAGAAATAAAATAAAAGCATTTTGTACACGATAGAGAGAAATAATATTTAGCATACATGCAATCATCCCCACCACTGTTTGTTGAAAAAAGTTATGGTGCATGCAGAGGGCCAGAAGCATTTCTATGTATTCCAGACTGGGAGGCCCTAGATTTGGCGAGTTCCTGCAATCTAGGGCCACCTAGAGGGGACGCAATCGCCGCTTGTTATGGCTTATCTTTGCGGCGCTGACGTGGGCCCTTTGGACTACACGCAATAAAATGGTGATTGAGCATATCTTCCTGCGACAGGCTTCTGACTCGTTCTTCAAATTTCTTGCATTCCTGCAGTACTGGCATCCGATCGCTAGGCAGCGGGACCGCCACCATCTGCATTGAGTTAACAAAAAGGAGGAGACCATGAGGGCTGGGCAAAAAATGTAGCGCATGTGTGCACCTAAGAGAAGAACCTCTCAGCAAAGCTGGGGAAGGGGCGCTGCGAGTGGCGTCGACAACAGCACGCGGTTGCATGTGGTCGCAAACACCGGTGTATTTATAGGCGGACACGCACGGTCCGAGACTCCGAGCTCGATGGCTGGCAACCTAGCTAATGACGGCGAGTTCGGCAGGACTAGGGGCAGCAAAAAGGTTTGAGAGCATGGTTAATAGTATAGCCAGCTGCTGGCTATAAGCCAGTGCCATGTCATTTACAGCCCATCTTATAGTCAATATGTACAATAGTAGATCGAAAGAGTGTACTACTTTTTTATTATGTGGCCCACCTTTCATTCTCACAAAGTGCCTAGGAGCACGTGCTAGAGCTGGCTCTTCACGAAGAGCCCGCTTACCTTCTCTCTCCTCTTCTCTTTCCTCCAACTAAGCATAAATATACTAGTTTATTCCTTATAGCCCGCTGACTCAGCTCTATTGTACTTGCTCTGACGCGTGCATGACTACACCTATGGAGTATGGACGTACCTAGTGCTTTCAAATCCACTCGGTAGTGGTAAGCCGAGTAGTTCGTGTTGGAAATATGCCCTAGAGGCAATAATAAAAGTATTATTATTATATTTCCTTGTTCATGATAATTGTCTTTTATTCATGCTATAACTGTATTATCCGGAAATCGTAATACACGTGTGAATACAAAGACCACAATATGTCCCTAGTGAGCCTCTAGTTGACTAGCTCGTTGTGATCAACAGATAGTCATGGTTTCCTGGCTATGGACATTGGATGTCGTTGATAACGGGATCACATCATTAGGAGAATGATGTGATGGACAAGACCCAATCCTAAGCATAGCACAAAGATTGTGTAGTTCGTTTGCTAGAGCTTTTCCAATGTCAAGTATCTCTTCCTTAGACCATGAGATCGTGTAACTCCCGGATACCGTAGGAGTGCTTTGGGTGTATCAAACGTCACAACGTAACTGGGTGACTATAAAGGTGCACTACAGGTATCTCTGAAAGTGTCTGTTGGGTTGACACGGATCGAGACTGGGATTTGTCACTCCGTGTAAGCGGAGAGGTATCTCTGGGCCCACTCGGTAGGACATCATCATAATGTGCACAATGTGATTAAGGGGTTGATCACGGGATGATGTGTTACGGAACGAGTAAAGAGACTTGCCGGTAACGAGATTGAACAAGGTATCGGTATACCGACGATCGAATCTCGGGCAAGTACAATACCGTTAGACAAAGGGAATTGTATACGGGATCGTCTGAGTCCTTGACATCGTGGTTCATCCGATGAGATCATCGTGGAACATGTGGGAGCCAACATGGGTATCCAGATCCCGCTGTTGGTTATTGACCGGAGAACGTCTCGGTCATGTCTGCATGTCTCCCGAACCCGTAGGGTCTACACACTTAAGGTTCGATGACGCTAGGGTTATAAAGGAAGCTTGTATGTGGTTACCGAATGTTGTTCGGAGTCCCGGATGAGATCCCGGACGTCACGAGGAGTTCCGGAATGGTCCGGAGGTAAAGATTTATATATGGGAAGTCATGTTTTGGTCACCGGAAAAGTTTCGGGTTTTATCGGTAACGTACCGGGACCACCGGGAGGGTCCCGGGGGTCCACCAAGTGGGGCCACCTGCCCCAGAAGGATGCGTGGGCCAAGTGTGGGAGGGGACCAGCCCCAGGTGGGCTGGTGCGCCCCCCCCACCAAGGCCCAAGGCGCCTAGGGCTGGGGGAAACCCTAAAGGGGGGCGCCTCCCTTGCCTTGAGGGGCAAGGCAACCCCCCTGGCCGCCGCCCCCTCCTCAGATTGGATCTGAGGGGGCCGGCCTTCCCCTCCCTTGCCCCTATATATAGGTGGGGGGTGGGAGGGCAGCCGCACCAATGTTCTGGCGCAGCCCTTCCCCTCTCCCAAGTACTCCTCCTCTCCCGTGGTGCTTAGCGAAGCCCTGCTGGATTGCCACACTCCTCCATCACCACCACGCCGTTGTGCTGCTGCTGGAGGGAGTCTTCCTCAACCTCTCCTCTCTCCTTGCTGGATCAAGGCGGGGAGACGCCACCGGCTGTACGTGTGTTGAACGCGGAGGTGCCGTCCGTTCGGCACTTGATCATCGGTGATTTGAATCACGACGAGTACGACTCCATCAACCCCGTTCACTTGAACGCTTCCGCTTAGCGATCTACAAGGGTATGTAGATGCACTCTCCTTCTACTCGTTGCTGGTCTCTCCATAGATAGATCTTGGTGACACGTAGGAAAATTTTGAATTTCTGCTACGTTCCCCAACAGTGGTATCAGAGCTAGGTCTATTGCGTAGATTCTTTGCACGAGTAGAACACAAAGTAGTTGTGGGCGTTGATGTTGTTCAATATGCTTACCGTTACTAGTCCAATCTTGTTTCGACGGTATTGTGGGATGAAGCGGCCCGGACCGACCTTACACGCATTTCTTCGTGAGACAGGTTCCACCGATTGACATGCACTTCGTGCATAAGGTGGCTAGCGGTGCCGCCTCTCCACTTTAGTCGGAACGGATTCGATGAAACGGGTCCTTATGAAGGGTAAATAGCAATTGGCATATCACGTTGTGGTTTTTGCGTAGGTAAGAAACGTTCTTGCTAGAAACCCATAGCAGCCACGTAAAACATGCAACAACAATTAGAGGACGTCTAACTTGTTTTTGCAGGGTATGCTATGTGATGTGATATGGCCAAGAAGAATGTGATGAATGATATGTGATGTATGAGATTGATCATATTCTTGTAATAGGAATCACGACTTGCATGTCGATGAGTATGACAACCGACAGGAGCCATAGGAGTTGTCTTAATTTATTGTATGACCTGCGTGTCATTGAACAACGCCATGTAATTACTTTACTTTATTGCTAACCGTAGCCATAGTAGTAGAAGTAATAAGTTGGCGAGACGACTTCATGGAGACACGATGATGGAGATCATGATGATGGAGATCATGGTGTCATGCGGTGACGATGATGATCATGGAGCCCGAAGATGGAGATCAAAGGAGCAAAATGATATTGGCCATATCATGTCACTATTTGATTGCATGTGATGTTTATCATGTTTATGCATCTTGTTTACTTAGGACGACGGTAGTAAATAAGATGATCCCTTACAAAATTTCAAGAAGTGTTCTCCCCGATCGTGCACCGTTGCTACAGTTAAGTCGCTTCTAAGCACCACGTGATGATCGGGTGTGATGGATTCTTACGTTCACATACAACGGGTGTAAGACAGTTTTACACAAATAAAACACTTGGGGTTAACTTGACGAGCCTAGCATGTGCGCACATGGCCTCGAACACGGAGACCGAAAGGTCGAGCATGAGTTGTATAGTAGATACGATCAACATGAAGATGTTCACCGATGAGACTAGTCCGTCTCACGTGATGATCGGACACGGCCTAGTTGACTCGGATCATGTAATCACTTAGATGATCAGAGGATGTCTATCTGAGTGGGAGTTCATAAGATGAACTTAATTATCCTGAACATAGTCAAAAGATCTTTGCAAATTATGTCGTAAGCTCGCGCTTTAGTTCCACTGTTTAGATATGTTCCTAGAGAAAATATAGTTGAAAGTTGACAGTAGCGATTATGCGGACAGAAGAAAGCTTATGTCCTTAATGCACCGCTCAGTGTGCTGAACCCCAAACGTCGTTTGTGGATGTTGCGAACATCAAACATACACGTTTTGATAACTACGTGATAGTTCAATAAAACGGTTTAGAGTTGAGGCACCAAAGACGTTTTCGAAACGTCGCGGAACATATGAGATGTTTCGAGGGCTGAAATTGAGATTTCAGGCTCGTGCCCACGTCAAGAGGTATGAGACCTCCGACGATTTTCTTAGCCTACAAACTAAGGTAGAAATGCTCAATCGTTGAGCTTGTGCTCAGATTGTCTGAGTGCAACAATCACTTGAATCGAGTGGGATTTGATCTTCCAGATGAGATAGTGATGTTTCTCCAAAGTCATTGCCACCAAGCTGCTAGAGCTTCGTGATGAACTATAACATATCGAGGATAGATATGATGATCCTTGAGGTATTCGTGATGTTTGACACATGAAAGTAGAAATCAAGAAGGAGCATCAATTGTTGATGGTTGGTGAAACCACTAGTTTTAAGAAGGGCAAGGGCAAGAAGGATACTTCATGAAACGGCAAGTCACCGCTGCTCCAAAGTGAAGAAACCCAAGGTTGAACCCAAACCCGAGACTAAGTGCTTCTGTAATAAAGGGAACCACCACTGGAGCAGAATTACCCTAGATACTTGGTAGATGAGAAGGCTGGCAAGGTCGATAGAAGTATATTGGATATACATTATGTTAATGTGTACTTTACTAGTACTCCTAGTAGCACCAGGGTATTAAGATACCGGTTCGGTTGCTAAGTGTTAGTAACTCGAAATAAAAGCTACGGAATAAACGGAGACTAGCTAAAGGTGAGCTGACGATATGTGTTGGAAGTGTTTCCAAGGTTGATGTGATCAAGCATCGCACGCTCCCTCTACCATCGAGATTTGGTGTTTGCGTTTTGCATAGACATGATTGGATTATGTCTATTGCAATACGGTTATTCATTTAAGGAGAATAATGGTTACTCTATTTATTTGAATAATACCTTCAATGGTCTTTCACCTGAAATGAATGGTTTATTGAATCTCGATCGTAGTGATACACATTTTCATGCCAAAAGATATAAGATAATAATGATAGTACCACTTACTTGTGGCACTGCCATGTAAGTCATATTGGTATAAAACGCATGAAGAAGCTCCATGTTGATGGATCTTTGGACTCACTCATTTTTGAAAAGTTTGAGACATGCGAACCATGTCTATTGGTGTGTACGCATGAAGAAACTCCATGCAGATGGATCGTTTGGACTCACTTGATTTTGAATCACTTGAGATATGCAAATCATACCACATGGGCAAGATGACTAAAAAGCCTCGTTTTTCAGTAAAATGGAACAAGATAGCAACTTGTTGGAAGTAACACATTTTGATGTGTGCAGTACAATGAGTGTTGAGGCATGCAGTGAATATCGTTATGTTCTTACTTCACAGATGATTCGAGTAGATGTAGAGTATATTTACTTGATGAAACACAAGTCTGAATTATTGAATGGTTCAAGTAATTTCAGAGTGAAGTTGAAGATCATCGTGACAAGAGGATGAAATGTCTATGATATGATCATAAAGATGAGTATCTGAGTTACGAGTTTGGCACACAATTAAGACATTGTGGAAATTGTTTCACAATTAATACCGCCTGGAACACCATAGTTTGATGGTGTGTCCGAACATCATAGTTGCACCCTATTGGATATGGTGCGTACCATGATGTCTCTTATCGAATTACCACTATCGTTTATGGGTTAGGCATTAGAGACAACCACATTCACTTTAAATAGGGCACCACGTAATTCCGTTGAGATGACACCGTATGAACTATGGTTTAGAGAAACCTAAGCTGTCGTTTCTTAAAGGTTTGGGGCTGCGACGCTTATGTGAAAAAGTTTCAGGTTGATAAGCTCGAACCCAAAACGGATAAAATGCATCTTCATAGGACACCCAAAACAGTTGGGTATACCTCCTAATTCAGATCCGAAAGCAATAGGGATTGTTTCTTGAATCGGGTCCTTTTTCGAGGAAAAGTTTGTCTCGAAAAGTTGAATGGGAGGATGGTGGAGACTTGATAAGGTTATTGAACCATCACTTCAACTACTGTGTAGCATGGCATAGGAAGTTGTTCCTGTGGCACCTACACCAATTGAAGTGGAAGCTTATGATAGTGATCATGAAGCTTCGGATCAAGTCACTACCGTACCTCGTAGGGTGACAAGGATGCGTACTACTTCAGAGTTGTACAGTAATCTTGTCTTGAAGGTCATGTTGCTAGACAACAATGAACCTACGAGCTATGGAGAAGCAATGGTGGGCCCAAATTCCAACAAATGGTTAGAAGCCATGAAATCCGAGATAGGATCCATGTATCGTAACAAAGCATGGACTTTGGTGGACTTGCGCGATGATTGGCAAGCCATTGAGATAAATGGATCTTTAAGAAGAAGACGGACGTGGACGGTAATGTCACCGGCTGTGAAGCTTGACTTGTGGTAAAGAGTTTTTCACAAGTTCAAGGAATTGACTACGATGAGATTTTCTCATCCGTAGCGATGCTTAAGTCCGTCAGAATCATGTTAGCATTAGCTGCATTTATGAAATCTGGCAGATGGATGTCAAAACGAGTTTCCTTACCAGTCTTCGTAAGGAAAGGTTGTATGTGATACAATCCGAAAGTTCTTGTCAATCCTAAGGATGCTAAAAGGTATGCTAGCTCCAGCAATCCTTCTAAGGACTGGAGTAAGCATCTCGGAGTTGGAATATGTACTTTGATAAGATGATCAAAGATTTTGGGTTTATACAAAGTTTATGAGAAACTTGTATTTCCAAAGAAGTGAGTGGGAGCACTATAAAATTTCTGATCAGTATATGTTGTCGACATATTGTTGATCAGAAATAATGTAGAATTTCTAGAAAGCATATAGGGTTATTTGAAAATTGTTTTTCAATGGAAAACCTGGCTTAAGCTACTTGAACATTGAGCATCAAGATCTATGAGGATAGATCAAAAAACGCTCAATAGTACTTTCAAATGAGCACATACCTTGACATGATCTTGAAGGAGTTCAAGATGGATCAGTCAAAGAAGGAGTTCTTGTCTGAGTAGTAAGGTACGAAGTTAAGACTTAAAGCTCGACCACGGCAGAAGAGAGAGAAAGGACGAAGGTCGTCCCCTATGCTTCAGACGTAGGCTCCATAGTATGCTATGCTGTGTACCGCACAGGAAATGTGCCTTGCCATGAGTCAGTCAAGGGGTACTAGAATGATCCAGGAATGGATCATTGGACAGCGGTCAAAATTGTCCTTGGAGTAAATAAGGACATGTTTCTCGATTATGGAGGTGATAAAGAGTTCGGCGTAAAGGGTTACGTCGATGCAAGCTTTAACACCTATCCGAGTGACTCTGAGTAGCAAACCGGATACGTATAGTGGAGCAACCATTTGGAATAGCTCCAAGTGGAGCGTGGAAGCAGCATTTACAATATGACCTAGAAATTTGCAAAGCACACACGAATCTGAAAGGTTCAGACCCGTTGACTAAAACCTCTCTCACAAGCAAAACTTGATCAAACCCCAGAACTCATTTGATGATGTTGGTCACATGGCGATGTGACCTGTCAATGTTAAATCACATGGCTGTGTGAACTAGATTATTGACTCTAGTGCAAGTGGGAGACTGTTGGAAATATGCCCTAGAGGCAATAATAAAAGTATTATTATTATATTTCCTTGTTCATGATAATTGTCTTTTATTCATGCTATAACTGTATTATCCGGAAATCGTAATACACGTGTGAATACAAAGACCACAATATGTCCCTAGTGAGCCTCTAGTTGACTAGCTCGTTGTGATCAACAGATAGTCATGGTTTCCTGGCTATGGACATTGGATGTCGTTGATAACGGGATCACATCATTAGGAGAATGATGTGATGGACAAGACCCAATCCTAAGCATAGCACAAAGATCGTGTAGTTCGTTTGCTAGAGCTTTTCCAATGTCAAGTATCTCTTCCTTAGACCATGAGATCGTGTAACTCCCGGATACCGTAGGAGTGCTTTGGGTGTATCAAACGTCACAACGTAACTGGGTGACTATAAAGGTGCACTACAGGTATCTCTGAAAGTGTCTGTTGGGTTGACACGGATCGAGACTGGGATTTGTCACTCCGTGTAAGCGGAGAGGTATCTCTGGGCCCACTCGGTAGGACATCATCATAATGTGCACAATGTGATTAAGGGGTTGATCACGGATGATGTGTTACGGAACGAGTAAAGAGACTTGCCGTAACGAGATTGAACAAGGTATCGGTATACCGACGATCGAATCTCGGGCAAGTACAATACCGTTAGACAAAGGGAATTGTATACGGATCGTCTCGAGTCCTTGACATCGTGGTTCATCCGATGAGATCATCGTGGAACATGTAGGAGCCAACATGGGTATCCAGATCCGCTGTTGGTTATTGACCGGAGAACGCCTCGGTCATGTCGCATGTCTCCCGAACCCGTAGGGTCTACACACTTAAGGTTCGATGGCGCTAGGGTTATAAAGGAAGCTTGTATGTGGTTACCGAATGTTGTTCGAGTCTCGGATGAGATCCCGGACGTCACGAGGAGTTCGGAATGGTCCGGAGGTAAAGATTTATATATGGGAAGTCCTGTTTTGGTCACCGGAAAAGTTTGGGTTTTATCGATAACGTCTGGGACCACCGGAGGGTCCCGGGTCCACCAAGTGGGGCCACCTGCCCCGAAGGATCGTGGGCCAAGTGTGGGAGGGACCAGCCCGGGTGGGCTGGTGCGCCCCACCAAGGCCCAAGGCGCCTAGGGCTGGGGAAACCCTAAAGGGGCGCCTCCCTTGCCTTGAGGGGCAAGGCAACCCCCCTG
The DNA here is from genome assembly GCA_021437245.1 of Aegilops speltoides. Lineage (NCBI taxonomy): Eukaryota > Viridiplantae > Streptophyta > Magnoliopsida > Poales > Poaceae > Aegilops > Aegilops speltoides. Next base: position 496,033,620 of record CM038144.1, read on the forward strand.
GCCGCCGCCCCCTCCTCAGATTGGATCTGAGGGGGCCGGCCTTCCCCTCCCTTGCCCCTATATATAGGTGGGGGGTGGGAGGGCAGCCGCACCAATGTTCTGGCGCAGCCCTTCCCCTCTCCCAAGTACTCCTCCTCTCCCGTGGTGCTTAGCGAAGCCCTGCTGGATTGCCACACTCCTCCATCACCACCACGCCGTTGTGCTGCTGCTGGAGGGAGTCTTCCTCAACCTCTCCCTCTCTCCTTGCTGGATCAAGGCGGGGGAGACGTCACCGGGCTGTACGTGTGTTGAACGCGGAGGTGCCGTCCGTTCGGCACTTGATCATCGGTGATTTGAATCACGACGAGTACGACTCCATCAACCCCGTTCACTTGAACGCTTCCGCTTAGCGATCTACAAGGGTATGTAGATGCACTCTCCTTCTACTCGTTGCTGGTCTCTCCATAGATAGATCTTGGTGACACGTAGGAAAATTTTGAATTTCTGCTACGTTCCCCAACAGTTCGTCCATGTTGGCTGCCCGATCGGTGCTGCCAAGGATTTCATAATCGGAAGAAAAAATAATCGTGAATTTGAAAAAGATTCTTGAAACTGAAAAAAAAAGATGTGAATTTGAAAATTGTTCACGATTATGAAAATTATGAAAAAAAAAAGATCATGCACCATGACGTGAACGATGCATGATGGGTCGCGCATCATCCTACTTGAGTGTCCTAACTAAAGAGAGTTCAGATTAAAGTTTGAAAGCCTGAAGGAAAAAAAAGCTACTTTTCTGGCATTAAATCGCACAAGTGTGTCGAGCCGGCATAAACCCAATTGCGCGCCTCATTTCGTATAATGGAGATGATGACCAGGGAACCGAGAAGCATTGTTGAAGACCCTTGCATTGCGCTCATTCCATACCTCCAACAGACAAGTTTGATCAGTGATGCCACCGCCTTTCACGGTTTGCGCCCATCGTGCACCACCTCTATCCACGAGGCTTGGCGTCATCAAAGCCATGCAATAATTTTGTTGCACAATTGGTGAAGCCCACAATTGAACCAGGCACGCTTGGCAAAACGATCCTGTCATCCATACCCAGTTTAGAATACATATTTTAGGAGCCCAAAATGTTCAAATGGCAGGCTTAAATGAAGTGGTCATGGCCCCATGAATTGGGCATGATAAGCAGAGGCCAGGGAGTAGCACTTCCCCAACACAGTGCCGGCTTGACCGTATGGAGACAACTTAATTGGGAGGTAAATCGGCAAACTAAAGGTTGATGAATGAATTCAACGCACAGGAGTAACAAATATATGTGTCCCTCTGGGGTGATAGTCCACCCAATCTCGCCGAAAGCAACAGTACCAGGAAATTACTAGCTTGTAGAGCATGTCATGTGTCTCTGTTGTAATGTTCATCCTGATCAGCGGCTTATTTGTGTCTAAAAAACTATAGTTATTTTGTAAGTTTTTTTTGATGGTTTCCCTACGCTATTTTGGTTGAAAAACTAATACCAAGTGATGGAGAATGGAAACACGGGGGAAGGCGGAAAAGTCATTTTATTCCAGCATCATCACCCAACATTTTATTCCATCATCATCATCGAGCCACAAAGGTACTCCACCCGTCTAGGTGTGTAAGTCATCTTACGAAAACCAAATAATCTCAAAACACTTAGGCGCGGTGCATTAACTTCTACATCGTTTCTTGTTTCTTGACATATCAACCAATACGAAATGAGGGTGTGCATGCTTTTAATGACTTGAGACTATCAAACACGACATGCATTGGTTAGTTCATTGAATGCAACACTATTAATTAGCAAATAAACATTAATGTCTCTCGTTTTTCCCTCCTTCTTGGTCACGGTGCACAACCTAAGATGACTTACTCACCTAGACAGAGGGAGTAACATGAACATGCATGCGTGCGTGCATGGACGCATCACGCACTCAGCAGCTAGCCGAGCTAGTCCTCAGGCAGATCTAGCTGAGCCATGCTCGCTAGTATAGCTGAGCATATTCATGCTTGTGGTTGTGTGTGGAAAAGACCAAGCTGGATGTCGTGGTGCTAAATCTGACAGTAAGAGGGATAGAGAAAAAGAGCTTGATCTATCAAGACAGAATGCAGGACGGAAAGATGTACAGTTTCAGGCCCCTCGATAGTAGAGGTAACAACTCTAGTCCTATCTCACAGTCACAGAGAGGTGTGTTATTGCGTATTGGTGAGAATAAAGGAGTGCCGAACCTGTAGCCGGGCGGAAGGGATGTACCCCATGCCCCCCTAAGCTAGCTACGTTACATGTGCCTTGATGTATAATAATTTGTATCCACTACAGTGTTAACGGACGCTCATAAACATCAGCGGTAGCGGCTGATAACGCCAGGCTTGAGTGCCTAGTGGGTACTTGGGGTAACACCTTATGGACTCCGATGTGCATGAGTTGAAAGAACAAGCAGTTGCCCAAACCATGGCACGGAGGATATCAATTTCACTCCTTGTTCAAAATGATATGTGCCTATCTGGGAGAGACGAGTCATGGTGTGGTACTTGGATGTTACTGTACATAACTAATCTGCGCCGAATGAAAGTTCACTCAGTGCTTTCTTCGGGCAAGTTGCTAGCCGACCTGCACTTTATGGTAAAGAAAAGATGTAATGCGTCGTCACTATCGTACCAAACCATCTAGCTTTATCGTACGTACGTAGTGCACTCACCACTTGCTAAATGTTGCACGCAAACTGCCTTCTTGATTGATGAATGCAAGGCTCTACACGCAGGCAGCAGGCCGGCCACCACCAACTTAGGCGTGCCTATATATAGACTTGTAGTTGTATATGTACGTGGCCAAATCAAGTTGTCATCTCCCCAATGCGTACGTACGTGCAGTGTAGGCTATAACTCGTCCCATGACAGATGCATGGCATGTACTCCCTCCGTTCCGAATTACTTGTCACAAGTTTGGATGTATCTAGATGTATTTTATTTCTAGATACATCCATTTCTACGACGAGTAATTTGCAACGGAGGGAGTACTAGTAGTATATAGCACATGACATGTGTCTACAAGTCATAGAAAAAGGCATGCAGCTATATGAAAATTCAGCCAACCAGCACGTAGGACGGTAGGAGTAGCAGTAGTACCAAACCACCCTCGATCTCGGTCGTGTCTTGTTCCTGCTGCCACCTTCTCCACCTATATAGGAGTATACAAGGCAATCACACTGTTCTCCACACACACACACACACACACACACACACACACACACACACACACACACACACACACACACACACACACACACACCCGCGCCCACGGTCTCCCCGACGAGTGCGGCATCCCGCTCAGCATCACCAGCAACTGCGCCTCTGCTCCGACCACGGCGGGACAAATGCCGCCAACATCGTCCGGAGCAGCAGGTAATAATGATAATTTAAGTTAATCAAGGACGACTAGCTAATTCGATGATACATCTCATATGTTCTGCTGCTGCTGTTGCTTAATTGTATGTATGTCGTAGTGAAGGCCTTTTTCTTTTGTTTCCTGTTTAATATGCATGATATGATGTGCGTTTATTTATTCTAGTCTAAAATGAAACGATTGCATAACAATTGCTCGTTTGTTACTCCATATATATGTAGACGAATCATGGATGGCATGCACAGCGAGAAGGTCGATATACCAAATGGGCTATGCGTTCATGTAAGCCGTTACCGTTGCCCCAGCACGATTTCTGCTACGACACCATGGATAACTGCAAGTCAGATTGCAAAAACCCATCGTCTTCACAAGACATACCAGTGGCGATGACATCCCCTCCTCCTGTACCTGCTCCTTAATTCTCGAATTTGCTTATATATAGCATATTTGCTTCTCCCAAGAAATACTAATGTCTGTTATGCGCAATAAGAATAATTAATAACGTAGTATTTGGTTTGGCCAATTGCATGTGGATTTTTACCATTTTTCTGTCTCTTGAAAACAAGATAGATCTCTAAGTGCTTCTGATTCATATCTCAAGTTTTGCAAAGATAGATCTATAAGCAAAATTCCCACACGTACTGATTTACGAAAGTTGATTAATATATGAATAACTTGTTAACCTTGTATGTATGTATGTATGTATGTATGTATGTATGGTTTTTTAGGCGACATGTATGTGTCTATCTATCGAGATATGTATTTGGCACGCCAATTTTATTTTTTATTTGCAAAACTGCCAAATGCAGTGGATGCCGTCCGTCTTGGATCCTGTGATATAGCGCGTTCATGTACAGAGATGCGAGTCGCAACTTCCCAATTCGGTACGCGGAAAATAAGCCCAACATAACTTTTCTTGAAAAAAGTCTCTGCGCCATTCTTGACCATAACACTAACGGTTGATTCTTCGCCGTTACATACCTCACGGCACCACTAGATTTACCAATTCTAAGATAGGGGCAGTTTGGTTTGGTCATTGAACACAACTCGATCAGCCGATCTCATCAAAGTTGCAACACAAATTTTATTACCAGCAGCAGCAGCCAAGAAGCAACATGGCCGCCGTAGATCATCACCGTACCCAACATTTTATTCATTCCTGCATCATCAAAGTCGAACCACATAACAGGAAGATGCGTTCATGGACGCAACACGTACGTACGCACTCAGCTAGGCTAGCTATAGTCTGACACGAACTCTCACGGTCACGGAGGCAGATGTAGCTGAGCCATATGCGCCAGGGTACGTGGATGGCGCCTAGCAGTGCGGGACGGCGAGGCCGCAGGCCTGGAGGGTGTCGCGCGCGTGGGGGCTGCGGATGTACTGCCCGTAGGTGGGGTCCTTGGCGTACTGGCAGAAGCACGGCTGCTGCGCCCGCAGGTTGCCGCAGCACTCGCCGCTCGGCTTGGCCCCGGACAGGATCGCCGACGCGCACACCGCCAGCTGCGACGCCTGGCACGCCGCGCGCGCCCCGCCCGGTGCCGCCGCCAGCACCATCAGCGCCAGCACCAGCGCCGCCACCACCTGCTGCTTCCTCATGCCCGCCATGGTTCACGCTCTCGCTCCTCTTGCAGGTGTGTCCGTGTGTGTGATGGGAATGGAGTCTACTGGTAGTTGTGTGGAGGTGGATCTAGGAGCTCCCGGCTGGGGTATTTATAGCTGGCCACGCACTGCCGTGGCCCGAGCTAACCGGCCATGTGCATGCCATGCGGCGACACGTAGGGAGCGTACGCGGCCATCGCCGCCGACGGAGCAGGTGAGGGCAATAAGTGAAATGCGACGACGTCCATCACTGCAAATGAACACCCCACCTGCCTCAAGCCGTCTAATGAATCGCCCAAACAATTCTACCCTAGAGCATGCACTGAATTGCACCAGCTCGCCATGACTAGGGTCAGCAGAATGGTTGACGGCACACTTTGGACATGCTGCATTGAACTCCACTGGGTAGTTCGCCGATGGTTGTTGCCCGCTGGCTCTGCTCCATCCGTCGGTGGTAGGCGAAAGCTAGCGGACGATGGAGCTCATTCATGTGACGCATCCAAAGGTAGGTGATGCGAAGCGCCCAAACGCGCTAGCTAGTCTCTTGCATCACCGACGTGATGTTACCATCTTGTAGTTGTGCCATGCGCGCGATGTACCCCCTCCTGTGTTTTTTTAGGGGTACCCCCTCCTGTGGTTGAGTGATGCTCTTAACACTAGCTCCCCCAGTAATGCTACACGTACAGGATTATACAGGTTTTTACAGGTTGACTTGAAAATAATGTGACGTGGAAGTTTGTGATTGGATTTTAGTTGCCAAAGCAGGCCTCCCACCCCCTGAAAATCAGGGGGGGCAGTGTTTAGTTTGTTGGAAGGTCTTCGTACGGGCCTGTAGGTGCCCGTACGTTTAGAATCCCCCCCCCCCCTCCCTATACAACGTGTTTTTATGCACTATCTCGAATCCTCCGTATAATTCTCAGAATTTCACACAAAAAACCGTAGGAAAAAAGGTGAGAAAACTAATAGTATTTGATAAGTATCTTGCACCACCGCCGTGATGTTCCTGTCTGTGGCTTCGACCCGGACACAGGTAGAATTGGCGGGTGTACGATTATCAGCATGAGTATGTGTGTTGTGGACACTGCTAGTCTCTTTGGTCGTGTTACAAGCGAAAAATGAAAGAGCATGAGAGGTAGATGATTGATGAATGGACGAATTCATAGTCTTTATTGACGATAGAATTGACGGGATATACATATACACCTGGGTTGAACTACAGGTACTGTTGCTTAAGCAGTATAAGCAAAAAAAGAGCACTGAATCATACTTTTTTTTCGTGAATACACAAAACTTGCATGCCACTGTGTCGTTTCCCTTCATGAAGGCATCGTCTTGATTGCTGGTGGCGTGCCCAGTGATGGATTTCAATATTTTCGCTTTGGTCCAGGTCGTTCTTTGCTAGGTAGTTTTGCACTGTGTAGTAGCTTCTACTTGAGCCGAGCATCCCATTGCTCTTTGCACCGGGCATCATGTTTACGTCATCTTGTTGTTATGATATGCGATGTATCCCCTCTTGTACTGAATCATACTCTTAAGTCTTAACACTAGCTGCTCCCTATACAACTAATATTCTTGTTTTTATGTACTATGTCGAATCCGTTGTACTCCCTCCTTCCCATAATATAAGGCGCCGATTGACTTTTCTGGTCTTCGTTGCACAACTTTGACTGTGATTTTCATGTATTATATGTCTACAAAGTTAGTATACAAACATATGAAATAAAAATTATTTTGAAAGAGAAATATGACAATGCCATTTATACATGTTTAATCCATGTACTTTGGTTCAGTGGTCAAAAGTCGTGCATCAAAAACCATGCAAAGTCAATCACGCCATACATTTTGCGAAGGAGGGAGCATAATTCTTAGATTTTCACCCAAAAACAGTAGCAAAAGTGTAAGAAAACTAATATTTGATAAGTAGTTGAAACTAGCTCAAAAGCCTTGTGAAGAAATAATGAGAAGATGGTATACAACATATAATGATTATTATCTCTTTGGTAACTCATATGAAACATGCGGTACGGATGGCGTCCGGCTAGTGAATTATCATGTTATCCAGCCGTGTCTAGGACATTGAATTTCATTTTGCCATACGAGGAGAGTGCCGGTCCGGCAGCAGGATATATGAGGTGAGGGGCTGCTCGAGGATGCAGTCGGACGCGTCCACGGAAGTTTAGGTTAATTTGTTGGGGGCGAATTGTAGATGTTGTGAGTACTGTGTAGTGATAGTGACACCAGTCAATGGATCCCGTGGAAGTTCCAACACAAGTTTACCGTTTTATTCGATCATGCCAACATACTTGCGTACCACAACACTTACTCAGATAGGGTAACTAGCCTGGCTGAGTACACTCGGCCGGCTTGGGGGCTTAGCTTAGCAGTGCGGGAGGGCGATGGCGCAGGTCTGGAGTGTCTCGCGGGCGTGGGGGCTGTTGACGTAGTGCCCGTAGTTGGGGTCCTTGACGTACTGGCAGAAGCACCCCTGCTGCGCCCGCAGGTTGCCGCAGCACTCGCCGCTCGGCTTCGTCCCGCCCAGGATCGCCGACGCGCACACCGCCAGCTGCGTCACCTCGCACGCCGCCCGCGCCTTGCCTGGCGCCAGCACCACCAGCATTAGCATCACGGCCACCACTGGCACTGCCTCCTTCCTCATCGCCATGGCTGTCGTCGTCGTCGATCTACTCACACCACACCGCTCGCTCTCGCAGTGGCAGCTGTTTCTACTTTCTAGGGACTCCGATCCCGGGGCACGTATTTATCGCTGGCCACGCACGGTCCGGGCGGCACGTAGCCAGCGTACGCGGCCATCGCCGCCGACCAAGGTAGTGCATTCAAGCCTTATGGGTAGAGATCATCTGGGTGGTTCGTCGGTAGAGGTTGCGCTCGCAGACGACTCGGTGGGCGGCAGGCCAGAGCTAGCAGACGACTCCATTCATGTGCATCATCCAAAGGTGATGCCAAGCGTCCAAACGCGATCGTCTCCTCATGTTTTCGTCTCTTGTTACGACCTGGACCTGACGTGGCCATGTTTTGCGCCGTGTGCAGCGTTTCTTCTTCTTCTTCGGTGGAACGTACGGGTGTAGGCAGCAGGTCACAGCAGGTGTTGGTTGTACGCAGTACGCACACAACTTTACATATACATGGACATTACTTTATGTCACAATTCCATACCATGACATGGAGTCGGAATTATACACACTATCTTTTCTTGAAATAAGTGAATATATATTGTTATGATGAACGGGCATTGTTTTTTCTGATGCATGAGCATTTTTCATATACGTGAACATTTATTTTTGCAACACATATATACCTCTTACAATTTTAAACCGTTTGGAGATGTAGTGCGGCGGGCGAGCCAGTGCTCGGCCAATTATTATTTTCTTTCGACAGGCCGACTTGGATGACTTTTTCTAGTACTCCCTCCGTTCGGAATTACTTGTCGCAAAAATGGATGTATCTAGACTTAATTTAATGCCTATCATGCATGCGAGCTACGGTTGCAGAGTTGTTTTAGTTTACCCTTTGGGAAGGAGATCGACTAATCGTCAACCTGTCTGCAACCTTGTTGAATAGAACAACAAAGCCTTCATACAACAGCTATTTCATTTGGGTGTGGCTAGATCTCGGTCGACTAAGAAAGTCCCAGTCAAGTAACATAACATGCAATAGAGAAAGAAAAAACCAAAAAGAAAATTTTGCACAGATCTCAATGTAAGATCCCATGCATATAGCATCGAGTGAAACTTAACGAAGTCTCAGTGGACTGAGACCTAGCAAGACTGGTTCCATTTCCAACTCCAATGAGTCGTGTCTCACGGTAAGGTTTGAAGACCTAACATGAAGAATGATTGGATTCCACATATATCTCGTGTATGGATTCAACATGCATTGTTACCAAATGAAATTTTAATTCCCATCCAACATCCATAGGGACGTGATCCATCTTTTCAATCGTCGGCTTTGTCTGATTAATAGCCCAGGTGAATTGGTGTCCAGACATGTCTCGTGTATATCCTAACTAAAGATAAAAGTGTTTATGTGGTTTGTGCACAAGGGCGTAATTCTAACTAAAGATAACCTAGCTAAGCGTAGTTGGGAAGGAAGTAAAAGATGTTGCTTTTGTGATAATGATGAAACAATAGAACATCTGTTTATCAAATGCCCGCTTGCTAAGTTACTTTGAAGAACTATTTACGTTGCGTTTAACGTCACTCCGCCTCTCACGATATCACTTCTTTTTGAGAACTAGTTGGCTGGGGTAGCACCTCACCGCGGCACATATTCGAGTGGGAGCATGTGCATTGCTTTGGGCGTTATGGAATTTTTCGAAATGACGTCGCCTTTAACAAACAACCCATCACAATTTTTTTGCAGGTCATCTTCAGAGCGTCTACATAGATCTGTGCGTGGTCCTTGCTCAGCAATGCGGACCACAGGGCGCATATGGATATTGAGTGCAGCCGATGGGAGATGCTTGCACGGGATACATACAACCGGTTTGGATGGCGGTCTAATAATAGGATATGCATTTAGTTAGCTAGCCCTATTTTCGCGGGTTGTGACATTTATTTACTTTGATTTTTGCTTATGTTTGAGACTACTTGTTTGAACCTATTATTTTTAATAAATGGTTGTGTGCATCAAGAGATGAAGAAGCCGTGGGTACGCGTCCTTCTAAAAAAAATGTCTCGTGTATATCCAATCTGTCAATGTCAATGTTGAGTAAGAAATAACTGCCATACTAGTCAGTATTTTTCATTGCTAAAACTAAAGGATGTTAAATTCCCCTCCCATCAGCAATGTATATAGGTTGTCTTCAGCATGATTGACTGGTCATGAACGAAAGCTAGTTTATTGTCATCTTGATTAGCCCCGTAAACTACGACCAAACTACAAACAGATTTTACAACTCGACTTTGAAGATTTAACCTTTTTTTGTAAAACTCTACATCCAAAATGGTCAAAAACTCCATGGAAGTAGATTCAACACCTAGTAAGATATCACCTAACCTTCCCCGGGGAGGTAGACAATGCCTAGTGCAGTCAAAACCACCTGAGTTACAATCATTAAATGAGCAAAAAAATATTTTATTCTTTTTCTTCATGAAAAAGACTAGAATCAATTATAAAGGTTCAAAATAAGTTCAAAGCGTTCCAGATATACTAAAAATTACAATGAGATCCTTAAACCACTGAACGACCACCATTGCCACCAGAATGAGCCAATGACGTGTTGTTGTCGCCGCTCCCCTATTGGAGCTGGCTTGACCTTGTTGATGACACCTGAGAAGTCTTCTTGCATGTGCCCCGAGAGACCAGTGTCCTGGAGTTGTAGTTGCCATCGCTGAACTTCTGAATTGATGTGAAGCACTTGACACAAGAATTTGATGGTGTGTATGCCTCACGAGAAGTCCTAACCTGATTGTTCGGAGGACATGGATCGAATATACGCCGGAGCTTCGTCAATTCCATCCCGCCAGACAAATTCGAGGTGGGTTGGAGCCTAGAAGGCCATCTTGATGATGAAGAACAGCCATCCGCCAAGCGCTGCCTCCGTGAGTACCAATTTATCCACATGTCTCCTGATGGTACAAAGCACCACCGGAACGAGGACGAGGCAGGGAGAATTTATTCCAAACTGACGACATCGCCATCGTCCCACCGCCGTCGATCAGAGAAAACCCTATTACTATTCCTACCTCCACCACAGACCCCAAACGTTTTAGCACCGTACCGCATATTATTTATCCTTATCGGCATATTTTTAGTGCACTTTAGTTCTCACAAAGCAACAATTAACCCTACTCGTAGACTACAACACTGAGATTTTTTTCCAGAATGCGCACAAGTGATGCGCTTTATTTATTAATAAGGTTGAGAAAGGTTTCTCTGTCACACACACAAAATATAAGGTAGATCATAAATATTCCATTACACGGCGGCAAGGAGCTCCCCGCCCATGACACCACTGAGGCCTTCAACACTTCTCGTAAACTACAACACTGAGATCTTTTTTCCAGAACACGCACAAGTGATGTGCTTTATTTATTACTATTAATAAGGCAGAGAAAGGTTTCTCTGTCCCACACAACATAGAAGGTACTGTAGATAATAAAGGTTTCACTACACGGTGGGAGGGAGCTCCCCACCCATGCCACCAGTGGGGTCTTGAACCTCCCCACCCATGCCACCAATGGGGCCTTCAACCTCCCCACCACCGATGCCACCGAGGCCTTGAACCGGCAGGTCGGTGTGCTCTTCAAAGGGGAATGGCTCCAGTTTTGGCTGCGCTGCTTGTAGGATCATTTCAATCGTCAGTTCTGGCCCTGATCTTTGCAAAGGCGCCACTGGATCAACACATGGGTCATGAGGCTGAAAAGAATCAAATTACATTATTATGATAGGCCGGCGCAAATCAACAAATTAATGGTTCATCTGTTTAATTTTTGACATGCATGAATAAGGGGTTGTGGCACTAACCAGGTTGGCATGCATTCTGTCAACAAAAGTCTTGAAATTGACATAGTTTTGTCCCTCGACCAACTGATTCGACAGCCGAAGGTAGGTGAATCCAAACAGTTTGTGCTCAGGAGGGCCACTCTTGTTGATGCCATGAGGCCTCGCATTCCTGAGTATGGTGTTGTAAGCAGTTGGATCATATCGAGGAAGTGCGTTTTCGCATGCCACATTTAGGCCCTCTCTCCATCCAGCACTCAACACCTGAGAATTTCGACGACAAGTGCTTTAGGTGTTTCAATTAGAGATATATAAGTGTAATATCCAAAGGCATATGTTACCTACCTGTTGGACTAGTTCTTCTGGTGCGCTCCTCGCCTGCGAGCTTTGCTCCGAGTCCCTCATCTCGGCGCAAGTGAAGTTAAGGCTAGCATGGTGCCTTTTGAGCATGCGTGCTATGGGTCTGTAGCCGTCTCTGTCATGTAAGTTGTAGTACCCAGCTGTGAGCTCGGCCGCATGGCTTGGAGCCTTGTACCACCAGTGAATGCCAGAGATCTGCAACCAAACATTGGACCATGTCTCATTACATTTTAGATTTAGAAATGCAAGTTCCTTTAGCCTATAGAGTGTTAGAATGAATTTTTGTGTACTTTTTTTGTTGTTTATCATACATGACTTCTCAACTTTTTTCTGTAACAAACTGAGATCTTTAGGGTGGGAGCACTTACTTTGATTGCCAGTTGCACTCTGTGTCCCAAGAAGACCTTGTTTGCTTCATCCAAGATCTTGTCACCGTGCTTGATCAGATTATTGGAGTACCATGCAAGGAAAAACCTCCCCTGCTCAGTGAGGTATGTTCCGTTGTCCACGAAGAATCGAGTTCTCTCAGGAGTGTCATTGTATGTTCCGGCATCGCGAGGAAATTCCCACTCAGGATGGCCAACCATCGCTGCTGCTGCTTTGAAGTCTGCTTGCAGGTACTTATCATAGCACTGCAAATGTTTTTATTTGTACTATTAGTTAAAACAGTTAAGTGGAGTCCTTTTGTCTTTACTGGTAATGGTATTGATTATTTTACATTTGTTTTAATTATTTCATGTCATCTATTTTTAGATGGCCTTGTCTTTGCTTATGATGCTTGTCTCTGGGAAGCCAAAAGTAACACCCCCCCCCCCCCCTAATCTGTGCCGTCTAGCCTTGCAGCAAGGTATGTGCTAGCTCACTATTCTCACCACATATAGATACTCCCTCCGTCCCATAATGACGTTTTTTGACACTACACTAGTATCAAAAAAGTCTTACATTATGAGACGGAGGGGGTACTTCTTTTTTGTTTCTTCCAAAAGATAATATATGAATTTGAAATATTGCGGGTCAATGAATCATTGGGACTACAATGTGCAGAAATCCATTTTGGATTTTTTTGGTGTAGCATAAATATATGAAATTAGTCTTTTGCCAATAAAAATACCATTTTAAGTATTTATATTGCACAAATGAATCCTATATTTTTCTCATATTGTAGTTCGAATGTGTCAAGTTTGTATGATGTCTTATTTAGGAGAAATAAAAAAGAGAAAACTGGAATAGGTGTATGGAATAGCAGAACTGATGAAGTCGTGTTTAGCCATGCCTTGTTCTGATCTGAAATTGCCATTTTATCCTTGGCATTTTTTATAAGAATCACTTTTCATAAGAGTGCTGGTTTGTTGAAAAACTTTTCCAATGTGGATCGTCACTTGGACAATACTAAACAGCATTTGGTCATCACATGTTACATGCCTAATTATATTGGTCGGAACAGAAGAGGAAGCATTTTTATTTGAAATAAAAAACACTCACGATGAATTCTCCGATGCCTGGGAATGACCATCCGTGGCTCTGAGGATAGGATGGGTACCTCAACTCTCCAGCTGGGCCAAGTCCGACTTCAATGTCTACAATAACACCGGCATCCAAGAACTCTTTCATGTTGTCCCTGAAGCTTGCCATGTAATCGGCATACATCTGTCACAGCCACAAACAAGAATCAAAGCTTTCTACCATCAGCACATTGTACCTAACAAAATCACAACTATTTGTTGTTCCTGATTAGGCTCTAATTCTTTTCACTAGCTAGATTTCGTTTCTTTTGTTATATATTTTTGGCACATTTTGGCTTTTGCTTGTATTTGGATTCATCATGAATTTTTATCTCCAATATACACAAAAAAACACACATTTGAATGAAAAAAAATATAAGTACTGCGAGAGAGCTAGAGTGGTGGTTTAAATTAATTAACCTGCACGGCGGATCTTCCATGGAAGAGAGGCTGGTCATCAACTCCAAGGGTGAGGTACTCAATGTTCCTAGTCCCATGCTGGTCGGTGTAGAAAATGTCTGGATCACTCGCACCGACGTCCCGCACCCACTGCGGGATCGGGATGTTGACGACGTCGCCGACGTTGCCACCACACTGGTGGAGTGACATGATGGCCTGTAGCTTCAGTCCAGCCTCATGCACCAGCTCGAACAACTGCTTGTAGGCGGACCAGTCGTACACCCTGGGGCCCTTGGCCTCCACCAAGCCCCACCAGACGTCTACCATGACGCCGTCCACACCGGCGTCTACCAGCCTCTTCAGCTGCGGCCTGAGCTCGTCACCCTTCTCGAACCTGTTGTTCACACTCACCGCGTCCAGCTATTTATTTCCACAACGAAAACGAAGTCAAGGTTAGTACAAATAATATACTCTTTTGAGGGCCTCTAATCTTGTTGATTTCACCCTTTGAACTAGAGTGTTACGAATAACGGTATTATATGTACGACATTGCATGTGTGAGTTAGATCCTTGAAATGGTTGTAGTGCATGGTGCTTATAGATTGAGTTGAATGGATGGTGCTTACGGGTAGCATGACGTAGACTTGGACATAGTTGCCTTGTTGCGCGCTCGCTTCCATTGTGGCTGCTGGCTATGGATGATGTTCTACAACAAATGGTTTGTTGGATATGGCATTGAGCTTAATTAAGGGGTCTATTTATACTAGAAAAAAGATGTCTCCGCCGATAACGAGGCCAGTGAACCTAGCTTTTCCAATCAGATATGTCAGAAACAAGCTTGTCCAGTCAGAAAGGGCGCTTTGTGAACTGATTTTGGTTTTGTTTACCATACACAGCCAAGCTTAAAGGATTGAGATCATCAGTTGCGGCCTTATACCATGCGCGGCTGATGCAGATCTGATTGGGAGAGAGATAGGATCCTTATCTATATAGCTAACTTGGGATTCAATCCACGTCTCAACCAAACTCCTCTGTAATCTAGCCAACCGGCACCTTATATCAACACGCACGCATCCCGGCACAAGTTGTACATGTGTTTCCAAAGCCATTGTCTAACGTATCCTATCGAGAACTTTAGGAACAATCTCAACTTGATAAAGTTGTGATTGAGGAAGAGTGTTGGAATTTGTACAAACCAACATATGCTGTGTAAACCATGGGCTTCCAGAGTAGTCTAGGGCGGACTGTAACGCATGCATGTATGCTGAGTTTGTTGTAATCTTGATCAGTTGAGGTAGAGATATCAGCACACAGGCATCCTTTCTCAAGTGCATACGCCTCCATCTATTGTTGGCCTTGTTATATCTTTTGTGATGTTGTTTTCTATGAAAGTATTGTTCTCGTGATGATTCTTTACTTTGTTCTAAAGGTCTTATTCCACCATATATCTTAAATGCCACGTGTTCTGTCCATGGTACAAATTAGGTGCTGATCGCAGAACACAAATCAAAACCTGAACAATGCTGCCCAAACCATTAATTGGATGGCTATATCTTTGTAATAATATAGCTTAGCCTTACTTCCACTTATTTATTTTCCTTCTTTAAAGTAACTTATATCTAAAATTACTGTCGAACGATTGTTCTACATTTTCGGGTTAAAAATAGTTACTGGTTGGTTTGGTAATCGTCTTAAAATGTGCCGCTCGGTCAGAAAAGCAGCTATATGGCATCATATTACGCGGGAACCTGAGTCCCAGAGGAGGCCAATCAGCACTACTCCTGTGCTGTTAGCTGTGTCCCACTCTGTTTGACAGAGTTATATCGAGTAGTACATGCGATAACAAGAAACTGGGAGCTTCATCTACCTCCATCAGACACTTGCGTCACTCGAACCTTGTTCAGGCCATGTAAAAAGGACATACATCTCCTGAGGTAATAATCTCGCACGGGCCAAAATGTTTTCCTTAGGCTTAGGGGCGCGGCGTGAACAAAGCACAAAACTAAGGGAATTTCGTATTCTGCCCGCTGCGACAAATTGTCTCTGAAACACACAGACGAGAGTGTCATATGTAGTTATAGTTGGTTCTACTGATTTTTATTGCGGGTTCTCCATTTCTATTTTTCTCCACAGGTTCTGATTTTTTTCTACTTATCCTTTTCGGTTTTTTTTGACATTTTGGCTTTTTAGAAATTCTGTAATCATTTTTTGAAAGTGCATGAATATTGGCCAGATCTATATGCTTTCACAACTTATGAAAAAAAGGAGAAATACCTGTTAATGGGACAACCCAATAGCATTTACGTCCGCGATTGGTAGGTAAAACTGATTTGTTTACGTCTAAACAAGTAAATTATTTATGTACTTCTAAAAATGTTTACATACTGCATGAAATATACACGTATTTTTTAAACAACATTCATGTAACCAAAAAGTGTTTACGCATCCAAAAATTATCATGTGACTGAAAAAGTGTTCTCATATTTTAAAGTGATAATGTATATATAAACGTTTTAACACATTATTTTAGGGATGTTTATGTCAATAAATAAATGTTCACATATTTTTCCCAAAGAATAATGCAGCATTAAAAAGGGCAGAGCTATTCTAAAATGTGTTCATTTAACTTAAAAAAAGTACTCAAGTATTTGACAAAAAATATAATTAATACAAAAATTATTCACGTACTTTTATGAAATTCGCTTAAATTTTAAAAAGTGTTATCCTTTTTCGAAAAATCTTTGTACATTTTAAAAAGAAGGATTTTTTGTAAAATGTTAGTGTTAATGTACGTTACCAAAATATGATATACCAAAACTAAAAAAAAATTGTCAAACAGAAAAAACAAAAAGAAGGAAAGAAGATAAAA
This sequence comes from Aegilops speltoides, assembly GCA_021437245.1. Taxonomy (NCBI): domain Eukaryota; kingdom Viridiplantae; phylum Streptophyta; class Magnoliopsida; order Poales; family Poaceae; genus Aegilops; species Aegilops speltoides. The sequence continues at coordinate 496,050,220 of CM038144.1, forward strand.
ATGGGAGACATTAAACACAAGAAATAATAAAAAATATATTAAATATGATAATAAAAAAATATAAATTACAACAAATACAAAAATGGAAAAATAAAGGAAATTGAAAACAAACAACAAACAATAAAAACCAAAACAAGTCTGCTGGGTTGAGGTAATTGTGCACATGCACATTGGCAAGTTCTTGCTATATATCGCAATTCCGGAGATATAAATTTTATTAGTGAACCCTATTATAATCTCATTGCAAAGAGTATATATCAAATCATACTGCCCATAGCCAGGTTTTATTTTTGTAGTTTCTTTTTTATAATTTTAATTTTATTTTTCATTTACATCTTGTTTTAGCAAACAGTTGAACATTTTGGTAGTATGTGAACATTTACTTTAACTACGTGATTTACTGAAGTCATAAAGATTTTATTTTCATATGCATGGATATTTTGATATGGAATACATGAACTTCTCCTTCGAGCTATGGAAGTAGTTTTATGAAGTACATGAACATTTCTTTTGAAACTCATGAACATCTACTTTTAAATGCACGACACTATTCCATAATAAACAAACAATTTCCGTTATCAGTTTATTTATAATGATAGTTTTAAGTGTGCAAAAAATGAATACATGGTTTTCGATGTTTATAAACACATAAAAAATATCTGTAATTGGCAGCCCTAGTAGTCGGTCCATTTAGAAGTGTGGCGTTGCAAAAAGCTCCATGGAGCTCGTTTTGCAAAAACAAAAAATCAAAATATATTTAAATGTTTCAAAAAATGACAAATATTTTCCTACTAATACACATGCATTTTATGCAAGTATGTATGAAATTTCATCAACTAATTTGATTATTTGGATGCTACACAAAAAAGACAAATATCTGGCCCAAATACAACAAAGAAAACGCCTATTTTAATCCGTGTATTTTGACTTTTTTGTGTACATCACATATGAATATATATGTTCATGAAATTTACAGATGTATTTACAAAATTATATGTCTACATGAAAACTTTTTTCTGTTTTTCCTTTAGATGTGGAAAAGGTATCTTCGCTAAATAAAAAGTGAAGTGCTCAATGGAGCTCGGCCTCTGCTCGCACTTTTCAGCCCATTTAGATGATTTTCAGTTGATTTATGCCATACCCTTTGCTAAAGGCAAAGAAGCGGGAGCCCTTCAGCCCAATAAGTGTTTTGTTAGTTTTACTCTCATCTTCTCTTATTTATTTTCTGTTTATCCGATGACGGCAGTGCTTGTGCATCATTCCATTCCTGAAGACGTTGTTGTTGAAAAATCTCATTGTCCTTGTGGTATAAAAAGTTGGATTGTGCGGGTATGGTCATTGTTGTAGTTTGTCGATCGCTATTTTGATCGCTCCAAGGTTTTTTTTTTTCCTTTTTATTGGCTTAGGCATAACTTTGGTCTTGTATGACTTTGCTCTTTGCCGGTGTGGTTTTCGTGTGTGTGCATTGATATTGGCGGTGTACTCCTAATTTTGCAGAGGCCGGGTGTGTGCTCATTATGCTTTGTATGTACTTGATGCTTCATTTGAGTTAAGAAAATCCACCATTTGCCGGAAAAAAATCCGTTTGAATTTTTTATTGTCTTATTTTTAGAAAAAAAATCTTGAACAGTTAATACTCCCTCCGTTCACTTTTGTAAGTCATTTCAGACAACTCAAAATGGGATGTTTTGTATATTGTCTGAAATGTCTTCAAGGTCTTATAAAAGTGAACAGAGGGAGTACATTAACTTGTTTTTTATACACATGAACATTTGTTTTGAAATATATGAGCATTTTCAAGTATATTGAAAAAAAATATGTAGAAGTCATTTTTATTGTGATTCTATGGAATACTTTTCATTCGTGTAATACTTTATTTAGTATTTATGAACATATTTCAGAGTTCGTACAAACAAAATTAAAGTCAGCAAAAATTTCCTTACCCAAAGCCAACGGCTCCTCTCTTTTTTCCCCTTGAGACCGCTGGAGCTCCTTACCTCGAGGAGTAGTAATCGTGACAGATCAAAGACTGTGAGCAAAGCGGGATATACTTGGGCCTGCGGCAACTTGGAGTTAGGGGAAAGGCCACACTGACACTGCTTCCATTTTTTTTGTTGCGCCATTGCAACGACCGAAGGTGGCAGATAACCAGTCTCTGTCACAGGCCAGCTCAGGTTCACACAGCTAAAAAACTGATATCTGAATTCTGAAAAATTGTCTGAAGTTGGCTGATCGAGTAGGTTCCATGTCATCACCAATCAGGCAAACCCAGGGTCATATTTGATTTGACATGATGTCTCTAGTGCACTATACCAGTACAGTACGCAAAGTGATCTCATTTCGCAGAGGAGATTATAATTAGCTATCTAGCACTCCATCAGAGCCTCAGATGTCAAGGACTTTTTGTTGTTGCTGCCGTTTGCGTGGTGATGTTGGGTTTCTCCTTCTTCCTCCTTCTGCAATGGGTTGCTTTCACTTCTTGTCGGCCTTCTTGTCGTCTTTCTTCTCCTCTTTCTTGTCATCCTTCTTCTCCTCGCCCTTCTTCTCCGCAGCCGGCGCCGGCTTCTTCTCCTCCTTGGCCGGGCCGACCGAGACGATGTCGATCTTGCCGAGCTTCTTGAGCCTCTTGGCGATGGCCACGGTGTCCATGGCGCCGATGACGGTCATCTTGTTGTCCTTGAGGTCCGCGGCGATTGAGTCAATACCTTCAACCAACGACGAGTAGAAAAATTAGAAGGAATGAGTTCATTCATGCTGGTTGATTGGTTGCATATGGACTATCATTAGATGCAACAAAACTATGTCCATTCATTAAGCATTAGAAAATTAAGAAATAGAAATCATGTTCATTGATTGATTAAATCTCTATTTTTTTAGAAGCCATTTATTAATTTGCATCTGCACTATGATTACAAGCATATTATAGTGTGAGGATTTTGATCTTTTGTGCGAGGATCTGACCGACGCCATATCGAGTCATGTCCACTCACTCACACATGTATGTAGGACGGAGGAGGAAAGGAAAGGACCCATGTGTAGTTCTACCAACTTGGCTCATCAAACAAACACAAGAGTAAAGCCATTTTCGTACTATGGTACAGGCATGCATGTAGCTTATGGCCCTACGGATTGACTTACTTGCCCAGCCACGTCTGATCAGGCGAGGCGTCACGATCGAATATCGCATTATCGCCTAGCAATAATTCATGCATCCTTGCGAAATTCAGCTATGGTTTATTGCTACAACTGTACAAGGCCGTGTTTCCAGAAATACCACAAGATGAAAAGATGAACTGACGATGAACGGCCGGGAGCCGGGAAGGGAAGCATGGGAGGAGATTTTTCTGCCCCCTTCCTTTGTGAGATTCAAACCGCCATGCGAGATCAAACGAAGCAGTAACGGGAGGAAGATTCATGGGGTGCGGTTACGTACCGTAGATGTCGGCGACGGCCTCCATGGCTTTCTGCTTTGTCTTCTCGTCGGTCATGGTGGGAATCCTCAGCACCACCTTCTGCAAGCAGCACAATCAAGGAAGCGAGCAGTGAACAAACATTTCCCCAAGAGTATGTTCTCCCTCCCAATACTCTTGGGTTTCATCGACGCCATGATCGACTTAACATGCTAAAACTGAAGGAATCGAGGGAGAAAACACTTTCAAACTGGCGTACCTGGGCCATCTGGCAGGACTCAACTCAAAACGGACAGGAAACAGTGGGAACTTGTGAAGAGAGAGAGAGAGAGTGTGTGTGTGTGTGTGTGTGTGTGTGTGTGTGTGTGTGTGTGTGTGATGACGATGGATGGGCATGGGGGAGGCCCTTCTTATACTAGTGTGGAGACCTTATGGTGATTGGGTCAAGTGTCCACTTCGTCTCAAACGCCGAACGATCTGCAGCACATGCCAACAAAACCCAAAGCTGGCCGCCTAGGGTAAGGTGTTTCCACACGGCCGGATACCCTCCAAGTTCAGGAACTATCTGAGCTGGATTACATACAGATACAGGAGCATGGTTACATGCATTGTTTTGTTTCTGGTGGTATCACAAACACGTCGGTTTATTACCACACTAGTAGAAAAGGGGCCAATGGTCCAGGCCGGTCCAGCCCATTAGTCCCGGTTCAACCCAGAACCGGGACCAATGGGGGCATCGGACCCGGTTCGTGAGCCCCGGGGGCCGGCCCGGGCCACGTGGGCCATTGGTCCCGGTTCATCTAGACCTATTGATCCCGGTTTGTGGGACGAACCGGGACCAATGGTCCTCGCTCCTGGCCCAAACCCATTGGTCCCGGTTGGTGGCTTGAACCGGGACCAAAGGCTTCCCATTAGTCCCGGTTCGAGCCGTCAACCGGGACTAAATGGTTGGTGCCGTGCGACTGTAGTTTAGTCCCACTCGCCAATCAAGGGGAACGGACTGATTTATAAGCCCTCCTCTCTACTTTATTGAGCTCCTCCGATAATGAAAATAGATGCGCTTATATAGGTAATTTAGCATAAATTCATACGGATTTCTCTTGAAATTCGTTATGAATTTAAGTTGAATTTCCTCTATAAGCGCATCTGTACTCATTTCTGAGTAGTTTTTTTCTTTTTCTGCTATATTTATTTTTTCTTTTTATTTTTGAGTTGTAATAAGCCATTAAAAATAAGCATTATATGCTCCTTTTTTAGTATAGTTAATCACAACTATTTTTTCTTCTATTCATTTCTGAGTAGTTTTTATATAGTTTTTTTCTTTTCTGCTATATTTATTTTTTCTTTTTATTTCTGTGTTGTAATAAGTCATTAAAATAAGCATATATGCTCCTTTTTACTATAGTTAATCACAACTATTTTTTGCTTCTATTCATTTCTGAGTAGTTTTTATATAGTTTTTTCTTTTTCTGCTATATTATTTTTCTTTTTATTTCTGTGTTGTAATAAGTCATTAAAAATAAGCATATATGCTCCTTTTTACTATAGTTAATCACAACTATTTTTTGCTTCTATTCATTTCTGAGTAGTTTTTATATAGTTTTTCTTTTTCTGCTATATTATTTTTTCTTTTTATTTCTGTGTTGTAATAAGCCATTAAAAATAAGCATATATGCTCCTTTTTACTATAGTTAATCACAACTATTTTTTCTTCTATTCATTTCTGAGTAGTTTTTATATAGTTTTTTCTTTTTCTGCTATATTATTTTTTCTGAGTTATAATAAGTCATTACAAATAAAAAGAGACGCAATGCTCGTTAATCTGCTTCAACCCTTTCGGGATAGTGTCAATCGCCTTTGCACATAGCTCGCAGTCTCATCAGATCCTGCAAGGGTTGAAGCCAACCAACGTCTTGAAGCATTGAGCCTCTTCGTCATTGTATCTGCACTCGGGGCTTATAAACAGTGCGAGTGCCTCTCGCTTGGCGAGGTGGGACTAAAACGAAAGCTGCTGGAAGAATCAACAAAAAACAGCTGCAGAGACAAAACGTAGTTAGATCGGGTCCATTGGTCCCGGTTGGTGGCTCAACCGGGACCAATGCTCATCTTTGGTCCCGTTCGTGGCTCCAACCGGGACCAATGCCGCTTTTGTCGGTTGGTGCCTGGCCCGACCAAAGGTTCGTTCTCGCCCTTTGGGCTGCTGAAAAAGACCTTTGGTCCCGGTTGGTGGCTTCAACCGAACTAAATTGCATTGGTCCCGGTTTGTGCCATTTAACCGACCAATGCCGCTATATATATACATCACTTGGCATCTATTTCGATCTCTCCGCCTCTATACTCTCCCCGACGCCGACGCCGCTTCAAGACCGACGCTGCCACCCGCCGCCCGCCCGCCCGATGTTGCCGCCCTTCCCTTCGACGCCATCGCCGCCCGCCTGACGCCGTCGCCGCCGCCCGACCTGAGCCGCCCGACGCCGCCGTCCGCCCGCCTAACCCGACCACGCCTCGCGCCGTTGCCGCCCGCCCGACACAGCCTGCGGCCGCCTGCCTGCCGCCTCGTCGCGTGCGCCACACAGCCGCCGCACCTCGCCGTCGCCATCGCCGCAGGTCGCCTTTTTTAATTTTTCTTAGATTTATTTTTAGATTTTTTGTAGTTCATAGATTTTTTTGTTAGATTAGATTGTGTAATTTAGATATGTAGTTAATGTAGATTGTGTAATTAATTTGTTAGTTTTTATGTTAGATTTTTTCTGTAAAAAGATTTGTTCATATTATGTAAGATTTTTATGTTAGATTTTTTATGTTAGTTTCTTTATGTTAGATTTTTTCTGTAAAATTTGTTCATATTGTGTAATTTAGATCTTTTGTAGGATTAGATGTGTAGTAATTTAGATATGTATTATATTATGTTAGTTTTTTTCGGTAAAAGATTTTTTCTGTTAGATTTTTTATGTTAGATTTTTTTCTGTAAAATTCGTTCATATTATGTAAGATTTTTATGTAAGATTTTTTATGTTAGATTTTTATGTTAGTTTTTTATGTTAGATTTTTTATGTTAGTTTCTTTATGTTAGATTTTTTTCTGTAAAAAGATTTTTAGTTAGTTTTTTATGTTAGATTTTTTTCTGTAAAATTTGTTCATGTTGTGTAATTTAGATCTTTTTTCTGTAAAATTTGTTAAATTATATTAGATGTGTAGTAATTTAGATCTTTATGTAGGATTAGATGTGTAGTAATTTAGAAAAGGAAAAAAGAAGAAGTAGTTTATATATGAAGTAGTTTGTTTTAGTAAGTACTACTTATTTATTTATAGTAAGTGTTTAGTAGTTGAGCTAGATAGATTTAATTAATAAGACTACTTTTATTTAACTATATATAGAAGTAGTTCCCACGTCGACGTCGGCGATGCCTATCCCGCATCCTCGCTGCCGCCGAGTCGGCGATGGAGGCCTGCTTGATCGGGTCATGTTCGGGACCGGGCTCCGCCGGTTGGTATTGGGAGGTGCTACCTTTCGGGGCGTGGGTTGGTGAGGAGGCAGCCCGTTGTTGACCCGATCCTTGTTTGGTGGCGGTCGCGTGGGCGATGGCGGTGGTGAGGCATCCGGACACCGCGGAGGTGGTACGTCATCGTGTCGGCGAGGAGGACGAGCACGTCCGTCGCTACATGGTTGCATTGGAGGGAGGTTCGACAATACCGGCATGTTCTTGTGGATCTCACCGAGCTATGATCCTGTGATGGTTCCTTATCTTTGGTGTCCACCGCCTGCCGATACCTGGTCGGGCGCTACGGTTCTAGTTTTATTAGTGATAATATTCGATGATGTACGGACACCAAGAGATGATGTAGTTTTGCTTATAATTATTGAATGCATGCTAATTTGAATACTATACTTTATTTTGTGATTTGGTTTTGCTTATTGAATGCTCATATTGGATAAGTTCTCCTTCATTCCCGTGTGCTAGACAATTTGGTATAATATTCAACCCGTACGTACATCGATCATCGATAGTCAACCCGTGATTTATAATAATGATCTAGTTTAATATTTTAATTATGAACGTAGGCCGGAAATGTCGTCCTCATCGGCGACGAAAATCGCCTCGGGAGTGCGACTGGTGCCACGATGACCGAGGTATGTGCGACAGATTCATTGAGCTGGAGGAAGATCGGCGCTTCAGCATTAAGCTCGAGGAGACTTGCGATGTTCATACGGTACGCAAAGACGACAATAGTTTTTTTCGTAATTAAGCACGACTTCAACTATTTTAACGTGTATTTTTCATCTTTTTCAATTCGACTAGCTTATCCCATGCTTTGCAAGACGCTATGTCTTGGAGAGGATGGATTTTGAAGACCATGAAAATTTTGAAACCAAAAAAATTGTCCTAAGTACCGAACATGATGTGGATTTTCAAGTAAAGTTGTACAATGCTCAGAGTGTAACCCATTTTGGTTGCAAAAATTGGGATGCATTTTGCAAGATGTATGGTCTTGATGAGGGTATGATTATCACCATGGATCTTGGTGATCCTACAATCGAGCAAGAGACACCTACGATTTGGGTCTTTGTGCATACACCTCCAGTTTTTCCCTCATGTGAGCTAAACATAGTTATTAAGTAATTTATATTGTTTATTTCAAAATATATAGTTGACAACTTATCTCCATTGACAGCTTATTTTCATTCTTCAAAGAATGTGCGGAAGATGGTAGACAGAACGTACTACACCGAAGGCTGCGAATTAACTTATCGGGAGAAACGACATCTAGTCGGATTTTATAGAGATCTTGAGAATTACAATATCTACAATCAAACTCCTCAACATTATGGTCAATACGTGCCACTAGTGCACGTGTTGAACTACGGTAACTACCATGGAGATACCTTGGTAAGATTATTTTTTACTATTACAACATCCGTGCATCTTTTTGCACACTTCTAAACTAGTACATCATTGCTAACTACGAAGTTTTTCAACAGATAATCCCGAATGAGTGTGTGCCTCATCTGATGTATACGCGTGGTAGCCTTCATGTTTTGAACATACTACCAGGTCGTCCTACGAATCTCAACTGTCCATATCGGGTTTCTAAAAGAAGTGGAGACATAACAATCAAAGAATGGAAAAAATGTATGGACAGTCATAAGGAGCTTCTTGGAAGCAATAAGCAGCGAAAGGCAAGAATTGGAGACAGGATGATCGCCATTCTTCATAATGGAGAGTCAGGGTCTATATTGTTTTATGCTATTTTACCTTAAGGGTGTTTTAGGTCCTATACCTGGTACTGATGATCATGTGCTAAGAACAATTATATATGTAGGGTTGGGTTCGATGACTATATATGAGGATGATGATCGTATGACTTATTATTAATAATGAGTAGAAGTAGTACGTATGATGATGCATGATTAGTAGGACTTTATTATATACATATATATGATGATGTATGATGCAAAGCATGCATGAGCCATGTCATATCTGCGGGTGCAATGAACATATAGCAGCAGCGTTGATAAACCAAGGACGAAGATAAGAGAGGACACTTCTCTCTATTAGCTAGCTATAAATAACAACCTAAAAATAAACCACAAAACCCCTAAAGCAGCCACTTTCTTAAAAAATGACTTTTGGTCCCGGTTGGAGCCACCAACCGACCAAAGACCTCTCGACTGGGCTCGGTGCACAGGGCCACGTGGAGTTGACATTGGTCCCGGTTCGTCTTTGAACCGGGACTAATGTGTGGTGGCATTAGTAACGACCCATTAGTCCCGGTTCATGAACCGGGACTAAAGGCCCTTACGAACCGGGACTAATGGGTTGTTTTCTACTAGTGCCACATGGTGGTAGGCCTACAATTCTGTCTTGATTTGTACTCCCTCTGTAGACAAATATAAGAGCGCTTAGATAACTAAAATAGTGATATAAACGCTCTTATATTTCTTTACTGAGTGAGTATTTAGTAACAGATGACAAACACGTCGATTTCACAGAATGAATTTCCTAGCCTTAGCTCGTCGTCATGTTACCCGGCAGAGTCAATATTCGCGGCTCACTAATCACATCTTGCCTCATTTGATTTTGTAGTTAGCCCTGAAAGCGATCTGGCTGGGAAAACTAATCACATCGGAATGGGCGTGGTCACTTACGAAAAAGAGGAAGGAGAACGAAGAAGACCGAGTCAACATGTCTGCATAGCACTTTTTTCTTTTGCCAACTCAGCATGACAGATGGGTCCGGTTGATTAATGACGTCATCCAAACGCTTAGCATCTACCATGAGTGTTTTTTGCCACTGTCAATTCTTCGTTTCGGTGCGAAGTGCCACATTTCGTAAAGTGGTGGTTTTCTGAGAGCTGTGACGCGAAAGTGGTGATTTTATGCATTTTACTCCTGTGGAGTCGGTATTTGCAGTGAAGTCGAAGCAGCCAATATATATGAAGGGCAAAGCCGTTGTGGCCACCTCCCGCATCCAAGACGCTCGTTGATGCTTGGAACGCGTCCAAGCCCAAGTCGAAGCTTCTCGTTCGAGATCAATGAAATTACTTTAAAATTTCAATATCTTGTATGTGGTGTTGAACATTCTATATTGGGGAACATACATATAAAAATTGTGAGAGTGGAACAAAAAGAAGAGATGAGATCACATACATACATGAGAAAGATTGGGTACAAACGACACACACGCTGACGGGTGGATCCATAAATATATAGATCATGTTTTAGCGATTCTGAATTTACACGCAAGGTCCCAGCCAGCGAAAAAAGGAGCTCACACTCAACAACTGTTTCTAGAGGTTGTGATTTGACGAATTTGCTAGAGTTGCTTTTAGCCAGCGTTCCTTTCTCCATGGAAGGGGGGAAAGGCCGCTTCAGGCACACATCAAAGCGAGTGCCAAATTGAAGAGCAGGCCTACATGAGGTCATGCCACGGTGCATGCGTTTCAATTTTATAATTTTAAGGGACTCACTATTTCACAGGTGATTGGTGTTATTCTACGGATTTGCTATTTTATAGTCGACTGTTTTTCAATTCGACAACATTCAAATCTCTGCATGTCCGTTTTGCACGGAGATTCGCGCTTGGAGGTGTGGTTTTTGGGCTGGTTTTTTGTTTGTCGGGTGTGGTTTGTCCCAGTCTGACTGGCCGTTTTTTACCCCCTTTTCTAATTTTCTCTGTGTGGTTTCCCCATTTCATTCGGCGGCACTGTTTGGATAAGGCAGAGAGGAGAGAGCGAGAGAGCGGAAGAGGCGCTCGAGCGGCGGAGGAGCGGAGGCGATTCCCGTCATTCATGTCGATTATGAGATCCCCTTCCCTTCGATCTTGATTTCTCCTCCCTTGCTCTTCGTTCCTCGGCTGCTAGGTTTCTCCTCCGTTTCTGCTAGTGTAGCTTCAAGATCCATGTATGTTCTGGTGTTTGATTGATTGATTGTGTATGTTCCTGCCCGTGTTTGGTGTATGTGCTCTTGTAGATTTTCCCCATGGCTCCCGATGTGTTTGTGTAAGTTCTATGAAATTGATGCGGTTTCTCTGCTTAGGTTTTTAGATCTTTCATGTCTGAATCCCCTCGGGTGTAGGCACTGGTATGTGTTTCGTTTCCTGTAGCCGCTGGTAGGTGTCTAGATTTAGGGTTTCCATTGGGTTTTGTTCTGGTTGGAGTATGATTCGTGTGTAATGCTTCATGTGTTTGGGTTGGTGATTTTGCTCTGGTGGGAGTCTCTGTCATGCTTCATGTGTCTCGTCCTTGGGAGTATGATTCTTCAGTGGATGTCCCTGATTGTGCTATTCTGTAATCTCCTGTGTTCTAGCCCTGCAATTGCCCCCTATGTTTCCAGTCTTAGATCCCTCCAACATTAGAGTGTAAGGTTAGGTTCATGTATTCTTAGTCATGTATTTGGCAGCATTTTCAGTGTGCTTACCCCGTAATATTTATCTGATTTTGCGGTGTAATTCCCATGCTTAGTGCCTGTATTTTGTAGAATTACACTGCATTACTTCTTTGCACTGTAATATTTATCTGATTTTGTGGTGTAATTCCCATGCTTACTACTTGTATTTTGTAGAATTACACTGTATTACTTCTTTGCACTGTATTTCATCTGATTTGCAGTGTAATTCCCATGCTCAGTCACTGTATTTTTTAGTTATATTACAGTGTATTTACCTCAGAATTCCACTGTACTTCAGATGAATTTCATGTAGGCTTCTTCATCACACTGTATTATTCCCTTGATTTACTGTGTAATTCCCATGCTTAGTAACTTTTTTCGGATATATTACTGTGTAATATTCCCATATTTTCGTTTTGTAGTTCCCTTGCTTCAAATTTGTAATTATGGCTGTACTGTAATTCCCATGCCCAGTCACTGTATTTTTTAGTTATAATAAAGTGTAGTTTTGCTCAGATTTCTTGTGTAATTCCCATTATTTTCATGTATACTTCTTCATCATTCTGTAATATTTCCCTGATCATGTTGGCCGAGGGGTGTGCTGAAGCAGAAGTGTTATATCTATCCAAAAATGTAAAGCTAAGGGCATATCCAAAGTGGACCATCCAACCTCCCACATGCGTCCGGACCGAACATTCCGGACGCAGTGCCATTCAATAGCATCCCGCGAGATCCAAGGACCAGTGCGGACGTCCATTTTCCCGTAACTGAAGAAAAACATAAGGGCTTTAGGGGAGTCTGGACACCAGCCACTTAGTACTATGACACCCTCGGCCAACCCAGGGCTGGTCCTGGGATTTTCGGGGCCTAAGGCGAAACTAGAGTGTGAGGCCCCTCAATATAAATATTTTAAAAATAAGTAACATATGTATGCATATAAAAGTTCCCCAAAAAATGTACTATAAAAATATTGCCAGTTGTTGGGGTTACAAATACCGGTTAGGCCATCTATATGAATGGCCCACTAGAGGCCCACGACTCGTGTGGAATACGGCTCTGGAGGCAATGGGCCAGGCGATTCTATCGTCAGCCCATCAGAGATAAGGAGATGCATTTCCTGCAATGTCTGCAGTGTAAGTGAGATGTTACTTTCTCTCTTTTTTCTCAGTTCAGATATGGGTTATACAGTACTAGTTTTCCTTAAGCTCATTTCTATTGTTGTGTGTTTTCTGTTCTTGAAGTTTTGCTCTCCATCTTGTGTAATGTTTGCAGCACCATCTTCCGAATGTACCTGCGAGCATCATGATTTCTTTTAATTTAAAACTTCTCCTTCACACAGATTTGTAGCTATGCGGTGTCTGAATTGAGGAGCGATGTGAATCAAAATGATTCCTACAAAACAACTTTTGTTAGCATGAATGTATTGTATATAGCATTTTCCTCTATTGATTTTTGCAATCAGGTTGCTAGTATTTATACATGTCTCACATTTAGAATGAGTTCTTGTTGTGACATTGACAGTAGATCCGCTTCAGTCACTCTTCCTATCATGCTCCCCCTCTGCAATATTGAAGATTAAATGTGAGAGTATTTTAACTTTGTAAGCGGCAAACTGTTATCAGTAATAGCTCTTTTCACTGCATGTATTTTCTAAGCAGAAAACTTTCAATATTAACTTTTTAAGCTCCACTACAAATCATTTTTTAAGGAGCAAAGTGTGAGTTCCTGGTTTTGGGCACTGTAAATCTTGGGTGGCATAAATCGGTAGTTTGAATGGTAAATGCTGGGTGCTTACTATGTTTATACAATGTAAATTCCAAGGTCTTTGGATTGTATTTGTAATGTATTAAGAATGTAAATTCCAGGGCCATTATACTGAATTAACAGTGTAAATATATGCATTTGTACAGTGTAAATTCCAGGGTTTTAGCGAACCATAAATTCCGGAATGGTATATACTAGCGAACCAAAAGTAGCTATCGTAGCGAGTCTGAATTAGTTACTGGGTTGAACATTTTTTTCATGTATATTTTCAAAAAGTAGCAACAATTATTGAATTCCCGAAGAAGAAAAACCGGAGACAGGAACATTTTTTGAATATGTGAATATTTTTTGAAAAAGCAGAAAAATGGAAGAAAAACAATGTTTTCTGAAAAACATAAACATTTTTTGAATTTGTGAACAAATTATGGAATTCTGAACAAATGTTGAAACCGTGAACATTTTTCATCTTTTTCAACAAAAAAAATTGAAAACTGGAAACATTTCATGATAATTGGAACAAAAATTTGAATCCGCAATTTTTTTCAAGTTATGAACTAAACTTTAAAATGGAACATTTCATGAAATTCCGAACAGTTTGAAATCATGAACATTTTTTAAAATTCTTGAACATTTTCTGAAACGCGAACATTTTTTTAAGTTCTGACCAAAATTTGTAAGAAATAATGGAACATTTCATGAAATTCCAAACAAAAATTTGAAATCGTGAACATTTTTTGAAACTCTTGAACATTTTCAATAATTAGAACATTTTTTAATTTCTCACCAAAATTTGAAATCACAAAACATACGTGAACATTTTTACAAAATGAATAATTTTTCAACTTGTGAACAATAAAAAAATAACGATATTTGGAATTCCTGAATATTCATTCAACTTGTGAACAAAATTTAAAGATAAGTACAGTTTTTAAAATTCCTCTACATTTTTGGTACGAGAATATTTTTTGAATATATAATTTTTTTTGAAGGAGGAACATTTCTCTAAAATCTGAACAAAATTTGAAAATTTCTGAAAAAATATAAAAAGGGAAGTCAACTTGAAAAAGAAAATACGAAAAAGAAAAGAAAAAAGGAACCAAAAATGAAAAGAAAAAGGAAACAAAAAAGAAAAAAGAAACAAATAATCAAAAAAGGTAAAAGGTATAAAAACAAAAACAAAAACAACAATGGGAAACCAGGCAAAATCATTCAGGAACCTTCTAGAAGGTTGCTAATACCAGAAAAACCAGAGTTTGAACGTTCTCAAAACCAGGATCCGAGTACATCGGATGAAGTCTGCACAGCTTTGCGTCCACGCTTCTGTGCCCACTGCGATCGCTCCCTCTATCGCTAGTTGCGAAACGTCGGCATCTTGACGCAACATGCGTCCGTCTTTTGATAGAAAGACTGTAACCCCTACAGTATAAACGTGCGTCCGTTAGGGAATTCCCAAGAAAAGTACATGGCACAAACAGAAATTCTGGCAGATTAGCAATCCAGTCCAAAAGTATAAACACAACATAGCCAGCCCAACGTGGTCGCGTGCTTCCCGCGCTTCCTCGAACTTTCAAAGCCCCTGCAGCGCCCAGCACTTACCACTTTCCCAGTGATGATGAAGTCTGCACAGTTTTGCGGCCACGCTTCTGTGCCATCCTCCTTTAATTTCTTCCCCGCCAAGCTTCTGTACCAAACTCCTCATCTGTCTAGCTTCTTGGGCGCCTCCCCAGATGCATGGTGCACGCCTCACGCACTGTTATGGATATGAGACGTTCAGATCTTGCGAAAATTTGACATGGACAAGCACCAAGGGGGGAGCTCGATCGAGAACTCAAGAGGTAAAATAACTCCACCAGGGCTAAAGGGAAAAACCGGCACCGACGATTTTTCCTCAATCACAAACCTTGCGGCGTTGTAGATGGTGTGGCATTTGTGGCAATCATTTAGTTTTTTCCGGTAGTCACGGTACCATGCACCGGGCATCAGGGGCGGAGCCAGCCCAGTGGGCCGCCCCGGGCCACCTTTGTACACTGTAGCAGATGTATACAGTACCTGCTAGAATATGGACTGCGTATGGGCCTCATGCCCCAGGCCTGGGGCCTGGATCCGCCCCTGCCGGGCATGTTGTTAGCGGCTATGCTACATGTCATAGCAACAACACAAATATGTCTACTACTGAGGAAGACGTGTTCGTAGAAGCGCTTTATTTTTTAGATATAGTAAAGTTCTTTGTTCCAAAGACTATGCATGTCTTTCTTTATGCTTTGGATTAAAGCAAATGACTTCTACTCCCTCCGTTCCATAATATGAGACGTTTTTTACCACTCTTACATTATAGGATAGAGTGAGTACTTTTTATGAATTTTATATTTTGTACCTTTGAGTGATGAGAAGAGGGGCCCCCAAGGGCCAGACCCCGAGAGAAAGATGACCCCAACCCACACTTCCTTGGCTGAGATCGGAGGTGTCCTGCCATTGCCATGTACTTACGTGACAGTTGTTGAAACTTGAAATAGGGAGTTAGCACCCGAAGATGAACTATGTGTCCGTTCTGACAAGCAACTATAGTGACTCGGTGGACGAACTAGATAGAAA
Organism: Aegilops speltoides; assembly: GCA_021437245.1. Lineage (NCBI taxonomy): Eukaryota > Viridiplantae > Streptophyta > Magnoliopsida > Poales > Poaceae > Aegilops > Aegilops speltoides. The sequence continues at coordinate 496,065,874 of CM038144.1, forward strand.
AGAGCGACCTTAACACATATCAAGGGACTACATTCTAATTTTGCTAGCTTCTTGGGCGCCTAATCCTGCAGATAACTGTGTGATGATGTAGATGAACTATGTGTGTCTTTTGAATATGTTTTGGACAAAGGGTGTTTTTATTGACTCATAATGTAGCATCAAGGGGATACAAAACACAATGAGAACACACCCAGCCTCTGCATAACTACGATGCACACAGCCAACACACACACACACACATAAAAATCACACTAGCAAAAGCAAAGTCATAGAAGACCGAAGCTATGCATAGGTGAAGAAAAGAAAAAAGGACCATCAACACCAACCATCTCTTCATAACACAAGGACTACGAGAAAGGTTCTTCAAGCGCCGCCTCCAGGAAGGGAACGACGCGCAAGCGCCGCCGTCACCGGATCCAACCATTGTCAGATCATGGGTTTTCACCCTGAAGATTATGTCCAAGCAAATTCCAAGCAATGCCTTCAACACGTAACGACACAAACACCGCCATTGCCAGGTATAACCAGTTAGGGTCAGACCTAAGGTATTAACCCCAGAGCTCGAAACCAAGTACTCAAAAAGCACCACCAATCCAAGTCATAATGTGTTGCCACCTCCACTTTCCGCAATTCCATCGGTGCTACAAATGGGGTAAGGCCATTAATGAGGGAGGAAGGGCAGAGACACCGCCAAAATCCTAGATCAGGACGCTTCAGCGGTCTCGCGTCATCCTAGCAAGTGAATGCTGGCGGCAGGTCTACAGAAGACACCATCATGCATCGCCTCTTGCTATGGTGTCCTTGTCAACAACACCTAACTAGTCGTGGCGTCCAGTTACCATGCCCATGTAAGATGCCGTCGACGAAGACGCTGGCTGTTACATCTGTACGCCGGCTATGGAGAGCGGCTGGTGTGAGGTCGCAGCGCACTGCACGGTTGCTCGCACCATCAAGAGCCCACAAGGCCATCTGACGACTCCATGCACCAAAGCATCTGATGTAGGGTATATGCCTGTTAAGCCACCGTCCAGCCATGGAAGCATCTAGACATGCTTGACACATACGATGCCTCATACAGTCACGATCTGGACTTCCCTAGTCTGACGGCCACCGTAGAAGACACCTCACGAGAAGCTGTGGCGTGGAGTGCTAAACGACCACTTGATCCTGAGAGAAGGCCCCAACAAGATCACAGACCGTCATGCAACTCACACCGCCGATTGCGCCACCGGACTGCACACCTTCTTGGCACTGCACAACACCTCTGCGACGATCGCATCTCACCGCCGCTGCTGCACGTAAGGTACCGTGCAGCTGACCAAGACCACCACTACAACGCCGCGGCCGCCGCCGATGGTGGACAGAAAAACGAGTATTGTAAACTAGAATTTATGTATTGTGGGGTGATGAAGACGAACCATGTGTGCGTTCTGAACCTTGTGGTGGTACTGGATGCTCCCATTGATAGTTGACATCACTAATCTTGAAGCTCAGTGAGTTATGTCTTCAATTGCCACCGTGTGGGTGGTGGGCTGGTGGCAGTGTACGTATGTGCTTGATGTTTTGCAAAATAAGTACCACCTTTATCTAACTTAGTGTCTTATATCACTCGTTCAAACTACAATTGAGATTGGCGTGCTGTAGTGTTTAATTAGGAGCCCTTAACGATTTTGGAGGCACAGATCCATAGTCTAAGGCAACCATGAATAGTCGGTGGAGTAGTTGGTAGTACCATATCCTTGTCACCCTAGCAAGTACATTTTAGGTACACATTAAGTAATATAGTATGGCTTAGTGATGTTGTAGGGACAAAATTATAAACACAATAGCTACATGTCAATCGCCTGAATTTCGAAGTTGGGTCAGTCGATTTTGGTTGTAGGAGGAAACAGCCGGAGGGGAGGAAGAAACCTCGTCGGAGGGGAGGAAGAAGCTCGCTGGGCAGGCTACCCCATCATATATCTTAGGGTGGGGGGTGATGGGGAACGTTGCATGGAAAATAATTTTTTCCTATGAAACACTCAAGATCTAATCTATGTAGATGCTAGCAACGAGAGGGAGAGGTGTCTACATACCCTTGTAGAACAAAAGCGTTAACGATCTAGAGATCATGGTTGGCCTAGTCGTACTTCCTTCGAGATCCAATCCGATCCAGCGCCGAACGGACGGCACCTCCGAGATGTGCACACGTACGGCTCGGTGACGTCTCCGCCCTTCTTGATCCAACAAGAGAGGGTGGAGAGGTAGTTGAGATCTAGGCCAGCACGACAGCATGGTGGTGGTGGTGCCAGCGGAACACCAGCAGGGCTTCGCCAAGCGCTATGCTGAGGAGGAGTAACGGGAGGGAGAGGCGCCAAGGGGTGGAAGGGCTGATGCCCCCCGCGCCTCCCCGCCATTTATATAGGCGGGGGGTTGGTGGCTTGCCCTCCAAGCCCCTTGGGTCGTTGGTAAAAGGGGCCCACCCATCGCTATCCCCCTTTTTAGGGATCTTGATCCTATCTCTTCGGGATATGATCTTATTCTTTTTAGGGGGGGGAGGGGGGTCTTGGTGTGTCTAGACAATGAATAGTTGGTGGAGTAGTTGGTAATACCATATCCTTGTCACCCTAGCTAGTATACATTTTAGGTATAACTAGTTGAATGCCCGTGCGTTGCCACGGACATACGAAGTATGATGTGAAAAGATTACTCGACAAAGTCATAGCATGGACTTGGATATTTTAAATGAGTGCTTTTTATGGAATATATTTCGACAAAAGAACAATGTCAAAGGTAATTTAAAATCTATGAACATGGACAAACTTGTTTTTAAATGTAGATAATAACTAAATCATCCGTGAAATTAGTACATCCCTTAAAACACCATAGATACAAACAAACGTGACGAAACAGTCATCTACATAGTAGATACAAACCAAGTACGTGATAACTACACTTGCAAACTGAAACACACAATCATGCGTAATAGACATAACCAATGTCTACTATCTGTACTACATGCGGCGAGCTTTCTTTATAATTATTTTATTTTTCACATGGAAAAATATATGTATCATAAAAACTAAACAGAAACATCACTCGAAGAAAGACAAGATAGTAACTTGGAATAAATAAAAAGAAAATTGCTCCAGTAGAAGCATATGCAGAGCGATATGTACAATCATCTATATAAACTGCTTGCTGATAATTAAGCGCAAACCAGGCTGGCCGCCTGGTCCGCTCGATTGTCAGGCAACAACATATCCCATGTTCGAAGTCCCTGTACGCTGACTTCCTGGTATTTTTTGCAAGTATTAATTAAAATCAAGGGGTATATTTTGCGAGAATTAATTAAAATCCAGAGGCATTCCTATAAAATACAACATGCATAGCTCACAACGCGCGTAGGCAACCACTGACATGTGGCCCAGCGACAGACTGGAATGCCACGCGGGAACTCGATACGGCGGCATACGTCCAGAGGCACCGTAGACAAGTTACGACATCACTTTTGTCAAGTTTAGGCACCAAACTAACCGCGCCGGACAAGTTAGGACACATGTAGTGTATTTAACACTATCAATTATCATTAGTCAATTATATATATCAAGATTATCTATGTGTTAGTAAGTATTATACGCCTGAATGCATACCTACGAAAGTGTTTTTTGGACATCTCTGGACTTCCTGGAATTCATATATACAACTATGATTTAAATAGAGGTATAATTTTTTTTTCAGCGAGCAGTATCATAATTCATATGCAATATGCAAAATAAAATGTTAAAAAGCCTACATCTAAGATTTTTGATAGCCCTGACAACCGTCTAAATACCTCGGTTCTATTCCATTGACCCAAAATAAATGTCTCAATTTTATACTCCCTCCATCCGAAAATACTTGTCTTCAAAATGAATAAAAAGAGATGCATCTAGAACTAAAATAAGTCTAGATAAATCCTATTTTATTCATTTTGATGACAAGTATTTCCGAACGGAGAGAGTGCTAACTTTAATACAAAATTGTACTAAGATTGGACATTTATTTTGGGACGATGTGAGTATATGCTACATATAAAATATAGAGCCTTGCGACAAAAAACTGGAGTATTCTACATCGGTGACTCTCAGTCTCACTTTCTTCTCACGGCTCACCCCTTTCCCCTTCAGCTAGCCACCCAGCTCCCCTCATCCTCTGTGCAGCCGCCGGCGCATCACGGCGCGCATCCGCACACCGTGTGGTGCGAGGCACCCATCCCAGCCCAACTTCCCACCCCCGCCTCCGCACCATCCCTACCGCTTGCTGCGCCGTCGCGAACCTCCCACACCCGCCCCCATCACTCCCTGATGTCCGGCGAGATCTGGGGCAGCGCTCTGACGACGCTGCAGCAGTCTGGCGGCGGCATCCACTGTGGCGCCCTGCCCGCGTCCCCCACCCCGTGCCGCTCCGCTGCGATGGTGCCACCGGTCGGAATCTTCTGGTGGCAACGCCCGGCGACAGGCGCACGCCGTGCAGCGCGAGGAGACCCTGCAGCAAGCCGTGCTCGCCCGGATGGGCGGAGATCGAGCAGGAGTGGATTCCGTGGTGCACGACGACGCCGACGGCTTCTCTCCGCCACCGAGCTCTGCTCCCCTCCCTCTGTGTCAGAATCAAGGTGCCCACGGATCTTCTTACCTTGTCACTGTCGGCTCCCCCCTCTCCCTCCACGTTCTGCATTGGTAGCTGTGTTGGATGTACACAGTTTGAACGCTTGCTAGATGATTAGTAATATGTATGCGGTTAGGATTAAGTTGTTTATTTTGTGAGATGAGGATACAACTTTTTCTCGGGGTTGTTTGGATTCAGAATTTTAGCCAATTATGCTTCCATAAACTCGTTTGAAGGTCTAACAACCTGAAATTAGTTAGCGTAAAAAAGTATATTTTTTTAGAGGCGGAACAAGTAAAACTTTTTTTTGAATATTCTCAAGATTTGAAGACAATTAGACACACTGAACTGGTTCCTAGTTCCTACATCAGGACTACTACCAAATGACGAACTAAAATGCCATGGTAGCATCAGCCTTATTATTCTTACTCTGTGGGATTTTTCACCGGTGCATGCAACTACACCAGACCCTGGCAACTGCAGCATTCGCACTTGACCAAAGAAGCTCCGCTTTTTTCACGCGGAGAACAAACGATATGGCTCGCCCCAACCATGGTGCAAGTTCATCTGAACATGATCATGCCGCTCGCAAAGTGGAGTACAAGCGCACGACGACGTTTACTCCAATGGTCACTGCAAAGATGATGGCGAGAATGGCCATTGAAGCAGCTCTACGATCCATGGTCACCACGGCTACACCCTTTGCTGCTGCCTTCTTGCTGCCGCCATCTTGTCCAAGCTTCATCCCTGTCTCATTCCACCCCGTGTTCGCTGGTCTCTTCTTCTCTGCTGGTTTAAACAGAGCTGGCAGTGAAGGACGTGCGGGTGAGTTGATGGGCGCGACCCGCTCTTGTGCAGGCGGTTTCTGCTTCGACACATTCTCCACTGTTGCTGTTTCGGTCATGGTATCCACTTTCAGTTGCTCTGAGATCTGTGACTGATGCGCTGTCATCTGTGTTGATGAGGTCTGTTGATCACCGCCATGGCCGTGCCCGATATGTTCTTCATGGGTGATCTCCGGGCTATTGATGGGAAGAAAGCTTTCATCGGAATTCTTCACACCTTCGGTGGCATTTGGTGTGACCTCATTCTCGACGCAGCTCTTCACTGAATTTTGGTCAGGATTCTTCATATCTTCACTGTCCGGATCATTAATGATCTCGGCACTTTCCTGGCTTGCGTTTGGATCCAAATTATCTGTAGGTTTGCTATCCAATTCATCAGCAAGAATTTCATCCACCTGCTCCTGAATCTCTTGAAGCTCCTCTACTCCCTTACCATCCAACCCATCAGCTTCAACCTCTCTAACCTCCCTGCCCAGATTCTCATCAGATTGATCAGACTTCTGCTGCTCCTTCTCCACGACCCGCCATCCAGAACGTCGTCCTCCTTGCCGCGGCGGTCCTTCTTGGCGCCCTTTCCGTCACCGTGGCGCCGCCACGCGACGACGGCGGCACCGGCGATCGCGCCCCGACGAGGAGCAGCGCCCGACGCCCTGCGGCGTGCCGGCACAGCAAGCACACGCGGGTCCTCATGGCGCCGCCGCGCCTCGCCACCTCCTCTCGCGATTCTTGCGGTGCAAAGATCAGAACAAGTAAAACTTGGTTTTAGTACAACAGGAAAAGTGGGTTTTAGTAGTTTTTCTATAAACCATTTTAGTCCTTCCTATTCAGAAAGGCATGGCTTGAAACTTGCAAAAAAAACTGTGATCAAAGAGGCTAAGCTTCCTTTTCCTGGAGAGTCGACATGCCAATCCTGATCAAATTTCGAATTGTACCCCGCATACACACACAATGCATTACAACAAAGTAAAACTGAACGAGAGAATCATACATATTTATGAAAGGTAACCTGACATAAAAGTCATCACTCTCTAATGATGACAATCATACTGATGTACCAATTGTAAAAAAAATGCAAAGCTGGGTCTGCATCTTTTCGCAAATGAGGTCCTTGCCATTTCGCAGGTTAGCGGTGCTTGTATTCAGAGTCTAATATAACTCTTTCAGCAGTGAGCACAATGCTCTTGCTGAATATTTTAAGGGTTGATCTTTCTAATCCTGTACATGGCACTTTGGAATCACCGTCTGCAATGAATCTTGAGGCCTGAGATTGAAGTTTAAGAACGTGTTAGAATTTAAGGGCACCTGTGTGCTAAATCCTTCAATAATAGAGATAGTAGAGATGTGAGGGGCTCACTGATGGCAAACTCAGCTTGAGTTTGGGTTCTTCATAAAATATCAGAAACATAGTTTCAAATCCATGTATTTCTAACGAGAGATTCTATGCAATTGAAGTTTAAGCCAGTTTTTTTATTGCTGTATGATATTACATGCCTCAGGTATTTACCATATTAAAAAGCATATGCCTTAGAAAGAAATATGATACCTTAGTGTTTTTGTTCTTCTTTAGCAAGTCACTGTCCAAGTATCTTCCTCCTGCATCTGTTTGGAATTTCACGCTATCTCTTGTTATTTCTAGCTTAAACAGGTGCATCTTCGAGCAAGTATATATAGTACGGGCAGATGTCGCTAAAGGAATAATCATGGTTTCTGAAAACTGACTATGCTCCCTTGAGTACTATGTAGCAACAAACTCAGGTTAGTGTGCATTAAGATCTAATATAGTTATGTGGTTATAATGCATAATTGAACATACTATACCTTGAGTTGCTATAATTTGATCCAGCAAATTCATGTGCTAAGGACTTCCTTGTAGACTATGTTCTTCATGGTCATTAAAAAGGGCTCAGATCTTTTTCGCTTATTTGAATTCTTGATTTGTTCCTTGCCCTTGCCCTTGCCCTTACCCTTACCGTTGCCATTGTCCTTGATGGCGAGAATCTTAATATTCCTCTTTGCGGTGGCCCTAGACAATGCGACGTAGAGCTGACCGTGAGAGAATATCGGGTCCGGTAGGTACACCCCGACAATCGGGATGGTCTGCCCTTGCGCCTTGTTGATTGTCATGGCAAAACTGAGCCTAATAGGGAACTGCTTCCTCTTGAACTTGAAAGGAAATATATCGTCATCGGGTGGGCAGAGAGGTATCCGAGGAAGGAACACCCTCCTACCAGCATGTTGTCCTAGCACGATTTCTGCGTCGATGGCGTTCCTCTGGAAACCCCGGACCACAAGCCTTGTGCCGTTACACAACCCAATAGCTGGATCAATGTTTCTCAACAGTATAACGGGGCAATTTATCTTCAGTTTGAGCGCATGCGGAGGCAGCCCGTTGGGAGTCAGGTTGTTCAGGAACTCGGGGGCATAATAGCTGTGTGGATCATCCTCTGCAATATCAAAACTGTGGTAGATCTTCTCTTCGCCCTGGAAGCGCTCTATCATGTGCGTGTTTATCTTATCAACGTTGTCGTTCTTGGTGGAGAGGATCGCTCGAGATGTCATGTAATTTGGATCAGCCATGTCGTCGTCCAGAGCAGGAAATACATGGTCGATTAGCTTCTCTAGGTCAGCGCCGTCTCCTGTTGGCGGTACACAAATATCTTCGGGGAGCCTTATGTTGCCTTCCCCGTCAGTTTCCTCGGTCCCATTACCTACCCGTAGCAAGTAATCTGCGAACCACGGGTCGTTATGCGCCCTCATGTTGGTGACGAGCCTTAGCTGGCGCATGCCGTTCCAAAGGTACGAACTCCGCACGGTAGCATCGATTATCTGACCCCATGACCCCTTCCCGACTCCGCACGTTAGCATCGATTAGGTACACATTAAGTAATATAGTATGGCTTAGTGATGTTGTAGGGACAAAATTATAAACACAATAGCTACATGTCAATCGCCTGAATTTCGAAGTTGGGTCAGTCGATTTTGGTTGTAGGAGGAAACAACCGGAGGGGAGGAAGAAACCTCGTCGGAGGGGAGGAAGAAGCTCACTGGGCAGGCTACCCCATCATATATCTTAGGGTGGGGGGTGATGGGGAACGTTGCATGGAAAATAATTTTTTCCTATGAAACACTCAAGATCTAATCTATGTAGATGCTAGCAACGAGAGGGAGAGGTGTCTACATACCCTTGTAGAACAAAAGCGTTAACGATCTAGAGATCATGGTTGGCCTAGTCGTACTTCCTTCGAGATCCAATCCGATCCAGCGCCGAACGGACGGCACCTCCGAGATGTGCACACGTACGGCTCGGTGACGTCTCCGCCCTTCTTGATCCAACAAGAGAGGGTGGAGAGGTAGTTGAGATCTAGGCCAGCACGACAGCATGGTGGTGGTGGTGCCAGCGGAACACCAGCAGGGCTTCGCCAAGCGCTATGCTGAGGAGTAACGCGAGGGAGAGGCGCCAAGGGGTGGAAGGGCTGATGCCCCCCGCGCCTCCCCACCATTTATATAGGCGGGGGGCTGGTGGCTTGCCCTCCAAGCCCCTTGGGTCGTTGGTAAAAGGGGCCCACCCATCGCTATCCCCCTTTTTAGGGATCTTGATCCTATCTCTTCGGGATATGATCTTATTCCTTTTAGGGGAGGAGGGGTCTTGGTGCGTCTAGACAATAAATAGTTGGTGGAGTAGTTGGTAATACCATATCCTTGCCACCCTAGCTAGTATACATTTTAGGTATAATTAGGTAATGTAGTATGGCTTAGTGATGTTGTAGGGTCAAAATGATAAAATGGTGTGGATCACTTGAAATAATGATGAGAACTTATGTAAAACCTTGGAATCCATTTGCCACGTAAATAAAGTAGAGAAAATGAAAAATAAAACAGAGTTGATGTTCTAAAAGTAAGATTCGGTCGAGAATTAATGGTCAAGTGACTCATGGGCAGACGAGAGTGTGACATCTGGGAGTTCCCTAATGATTCCGCTGGCTTGGCTTATTGGCTTTACATTCTAAAGCAACCATGAAATCTAATTACGATTATAAAGAACGTCCAAGTGGGAGTACAAGGTTCTAAAGAAAAGGTTAGGTACAAGTGACAACACCAATCCATCTGAAGGAAACCTTGGACAGAATACTGCCACATCTATGCGGCATTCTTTGTGACAGTATATTGTGCTGTCTCCACAAGATAGGCACCTTTTTTCCATTTTACGCTTGTGGTTTCTAATACTGCCTCCATGAATATAGGACCATCACTTTGTTAAATATAAGATGGAACATCTGATTGAGTTGTATATATTTATCGTCTCATAAAAAGAAGCATCGTGTGCTTGCATGCATGTGCCAACACTTTTGCGTCACCAACACCATAACGTAATCACCACTTCACCAGGTGGCTATGTAATAAGGCGACGAATGGACGCCTCTACCGCGTCAACACTGACCAAGAACCTCTAGTAGCGACTCAGAGCATTTCTTACTTTGCCCTATAACCGGTTACAGGAGTAAAAACTTCGGTCAAGTGGCAGTACTGGATTCGAAAGAGAGGGTTTAGGTAGAAGTGACACCACCGATCGATCCGAAGGAAACCTTGGACAGAATATTACCATATCTATGCGGCATTCTTTGTGACAGTATATTATGGTGTCTCCATGATTTATCATATAGGCACACCTTTTTGCCGTTTCGCGCTCGTGGTTCCTAATACTGGCGCCAAGAATACTGGACCATCACTTTGTTAATTAAATATAAGGTGGAGCATTATCCGATATAGTTGTATATGTTTATCCTCTCATGAAAAGAAGCATCATGTGCTTGCATGCATGTACTAACACTTTTGCATCGTCACTAACATAAACTAACATGCTTCCGTAATCTCCACTTCACTAGACGGCTATATAAGGCGCCGAATGAACGCCTCCACCCTCTCAACACTCGACTCACACAGAGACCAACAACCTAGTAGCGACTACTCTTGCCAAGTTCAATATGGCCAACAAATCATCGTGTGCCTCGACCTTTGCCGCCATGGCCATCGCCCTCCTCCTGGTCACGCACTCCATCTCCATGCCAGGGGTGGTTCATTGCGCAAGGGGCGCAGTGGCAACTACGGCTCCCGGGAGGATCTCCGGGGGAAGCGAGGGCGTTAACAGCTTCCCCTCCAAAACAAAACAGATTTGTTGTTCTAAAAGTAAGCTACTGTCGAGAATTAATGGTCAAGTGACTCATGGGCAGACGAGAGTGTGACATCTGGGAGTTCCTTAACGATTCCGCTGGCATGGCTTATTGGCTTTACATTCTAAAGCAACCATGAAATCTTATTACAATGATAAAGAACATCCAAGTGGGAGTACAAGGTTCGAAAGAGGGTTAGGTACAAGTGACAACACCGATCGATCTGAGGGAAACCTTTGACAGAATACTGCCACATCTATGCAGCACTCTTTGTGACAGTATATTGTGCTGTCTCCACAAGATAGGCACCTTTTTCCGTTTCACGCTTGTGGTTTCTAATACTGCTTCCATGAATATAGGACCATCACTTTGTTAAATAAGATGGAACATATGATTGAGTTGTATATATTTATCGTCTAATGAAAAGAAGCATCGTGTCCTTGCATGCATGTGCCAACACTTTTGCGTCACCAACACTAAAACGTAATCACCACTTCACCATGTCGCTATATAAGGCGACGAATGGACGCCTCTGCCGCGTCAACACTGATGAAGAACCTCCAGTAGCGACTTAGGGCATTTCTAACCGATGCCCTATAACCAGTTAGAGGAGTAAAAACATCGGTGAAGTAGGAGTACTGGCTTTGAAAGAGTGGGTTAAGTAGAAGTAACACCACCCATCGGTCCGATGGAAACCTTGGACAGAATATTACCACATCTATACAGCATTCTTTGTGACAGTATATTGTGCTGTCTCTGCAAGATAGGCACCTTTTTCCGTTTCACACTCGTGGTTTCTAATACTGCTTCCATGAATATAGGACCATCACTTTGTTAAATAAGATGGAACATCTGGTTGAGTTATATATATTTATCGTCTCATGAAAAGAAGCATCGTATCCTTGCATGCATGTGCCAACACTTTTGCATAACCAACACCAAAACGTAATCACCACTTCACCAGGTGGCTATATAAGGCGACAAATGGACGCCTCTGACGCGCAACACTGATCCAGAACCTTTAGTAGCGACTTAGGGCATTTCTAATTGATGCCCTATAACCGGTTAGAGGAGTAAAAACATCAGTGAAGTGGGAGTACTGGATTCAAAAGAGAGGGTTAGGTATAAGGCTGGACCAAAGCTCAAAGCTCACGAGATTAATGAGCACTCGGTAGTTCGCCTCGTTAAGCTCGTAACTTGCTTCTTAATGAACAGAGCCAAGCATTGGTTTTAGCTCGTTAAACTTAACAAGCTTAATGAACGAGCTAACCAGTCTCATGTGTAGCTCATTAAGCTCATTAGTGCAACACAATAGATAATTCTATTTCCGTAAACACATTTTTATGGCACGTCAACCCATCTATTCAATATAATCAACTCAATCCAACCCATAGCAGGCAACAAACTAGCACACCTCCTCTTATAGTCACCATATTCGTTCGTAAAATTTACAGGCACACTCTTGTCCCATAGACCATAACACATTGTAGTCTGTTAACGAGCGCTCGCGTTCTTAACAAGCTTTTAATGAATGAGCCGAGCATGACTTTTTGCTCGTTAACGAGCTTAACGAGACAAGTCTTAACGAGCACTAGCGTAACAAGCATGAGCTTAACGAGCCGAGCAGCTCGTTAATCCACCCCTAGTTAGGTAGAAGTGACACCACCGATTGATCTGAGGGAAACCTTGGATAGAATATTACCACATATATGCGGCATTGTTTGTGACAGTATGTTGTGCTGTCTCCATGATTTATCAGATAGGCACATCGTTTTTGCCGTTTCGCGTTTGTGGTTCCTAATACTGGCGCCAAGAATACTGGACCATCACTTTGTTAAATAAGGTGGAGCATCTGATTGAGTTGTATATGTTTATCGTCTCATGAAAAGAAGCATCATGTGCTTGCATGCATGTGCTAACACTTTTGCATCGTTACTAACAAAAACAAACAAGCTTCCGTAATCTCCACTTCACTAGACGTCTATATAAGGCGCCCAATGAACGCCGTCACCCTCTCAACACTCTCACGCAAAGACCGAGAACCTAGTAGCGACTAGTCTTGCCAAGTTCAATATGGCCAACAAATCATCGTCTGCCTCGACCTTTGCCGCCATGGCCATCGCCCTCCTCCTGGTCACGCACTCCATCTCCATGCCGGGGGTGGTTCACTGCGCAAGGGGCGCAGTGGCAACTACGGCTCCCGGGAGGATCTCCGGGGGAAGCGAGGGCGTCAACAGCTTCCCCTCCGTCGAGCCCATTGACAAGGAGACGACTCCCGGCCATAGCCCCGGCCCCGGTCACCATGACGATGAGCCGTACAATACTACGGGTCTGCCGTAATTCATCGGTCGGTCGATTACGTGGCTACATAGTATGTGCACTCATGCATGCCCGGCTTTTTTAGCTAGTTATGGTATATCATGATGAATGGAGGCGTCCAGTGTCGATCGACGTCTTCTTCGTGCTACGTGTTTGCACTACGAGAATAATATGTTCGAGAGGTCTGCTCTTTCGGCCAGCTTCGTCGTTCTTGGTCCGGACGAGGTATGAGTGTGTACAGGGTATTGTGTGTTTCCTTGCATGTAAATATGATCGTCATTTACGGGTGACGAAATTTATGTATGGTTGTTCATGACGATACGGTCCATACGGATGTCAGTATGATCATTGTTTGCGCTCATTTTATCTGATCTTTTCAAAAGACCAGCCGGCCGTGAGCCGACTGATGTATGATGTTCACCATACAATCCCTCTTTTCTGTTTCTTCCCATTGAGTGTTTGCTTGCATGTATATATGATTGTCATTTGCGAGTTACAAATTTGTATATGGTTGTTCATGACTAGTGGTGGATGCATCTAGAAATTGGACTTAGCCCGTGCGAACATTTAAGGTCTATTTTTTCTTTATAAATGCAATTCAGCAAGTCTACTCGATCAGGCTAAACCCATGGAATTCAGTACCAAAAGCGTGAAAAAACATTAAAAAAAAGAAATGGGTAAAGCTGTCTTCGGAACTACCAATGTAGAGTCTTTCTGCTTAAAATGCAAACTTGATGCCACAACCCAACCCATGAATAACAAGTGATACCTACAAATATGAGCAAAAAATTATGAATGTAAAGATTTGCACAAGTGAGTACTTGTGCATATACTTTTCCCAAAAGGAGCTGTAGCTTTTGATCAAGGGAATAATACCTTTTAGATGTAGTTGTAGAAATGAAGCCTAGAGTATGAAATTGTTATAAAATTTAATTCCTGCTAAAGCATTGAGCCCAGCACTGAATTTAAAGCAATAACCTGATTGTCAAGGTCCTGAATATGAATATTAGTTCATCTCTGCAGGCTGCAGAGTATGGCAGTACGAAAAGCACCAGCAATACATTGAATATGCACAATTAGGCTGGTCGTAATGGTAGTATCATAGCTAGTATCATGCATGCCAACTAGGCAATTTTGATGAGGTGGCATAGCATTAAATGAAGAAAGAAAGGGTGTAGTATCATATCATGATACCGTATCATATTAAATGCTATGCTACTTTGTGTCATGCATGGCAATAAATAGAATAGAACATGATACTAATATATGATACTATGCATTAGGGAGGTAGTATCATACACTAGTATCATATGCATGATACTAGTATATGATACTCCCCGTTACAACCAGCCTTACAGGGCAAGTGCAATTTGATGGTTGATATGCCAATATCACCACTGGTGTGAGAACAAATCTGGGGCCGCCGCTTCTAGCTGCAATGCTTGCTCCTCCGGCCGCTTCTTGCAAGATGGCGCGCAGCAGCGGGAGGTGCAGTGCACAGTTGAATCGAGTGGGCGGCTGTGCAGCACCGACGTGCCGCGGACTGGGTGCCGACACGAAGTGGCGGGTGTCACGCAGAGGCGGTGCAGTGTCAGACGAAGTAGCACAGCGTGGTGCAGTGGCACGGAGCGGGTTGCGGCGGCTCATCAACGGGTATTTAGAGGAGAACGACGACGGACTCGGTAGGGGATTCATTTTTTTTCTGAGGCAACTTGGTAGGGGATTCCTAAGAGGTTAACACGTTATTGGGCGGTTTGGGCTTCAGCGCGGGTGGTTGTGCCCTTGCCCTTCTTGTCTTTTGACACAGAAGTACGGGTAGAAGGCACAATATGGATCCAGTCGAATCTGCCCACTGCCAAAGTTATTCGATCTGTCACTGGCTATGTGGGTCCGGGCAGTCAGTAGCGTGTGTGACATAGGTCCGGACGCTTGCAAACCTCCTACCTGTTTGCTTTCATTTTGTGAGAATTTAGACATTTGGACCGGTCCGCGGACGTTTGGAGGACAAAGTTGGAGGGTTCAAACTGTCCGGACCGCGCAGTTACGACCAGTTTGACATACAACGTTGGAGATGCCCTAAGAGGACCTAAAATGTGAACACAGTGCCAAGTTTCACTCAAGAAAGCGATATTCAACCATCATTTACATGGATAGCATTAGGTAATAGGTGGACAAATACATTGTCTATTTTTTTCATTAGTAAAAATTAAAATCCTATATAAATACACACCAAAGTACATAATCAAAGTAGAACAAACACTACTGGAAATTCACTCTACGCCGAGTGCCAGAAACACTTGGCAAAGGCTTTGCCAAGAATTGTTCTCGGCAAAGAGTACTCGACGTACACCTCTCAAGCAAACTCAATTTCGTCGAGAACCATCCATCGGGCACTGGGCAAACAGTTTTCCGAGAGCCAAGGGGGGCATCTCGGCAAAAAAAAGCGTCTTCATGTAGACGAGACGGAGACGGCGGTTGCCACTTGGTGCGTCTTTGCTGAGAGCCATCAAGAGGTTTGAACAATCTCAGACTGTAACTTTACGATTTCAAGGGAAAGTTAACACCCAGTTTACAATAACATGAGCTCAATCAGACACCTTTTTTCAAGGAGGGACAAATCCCCAACGGTGTAACATTCCATGCCGCTCCTTAAAAAAAAACATTCCAAGCTGCTCACATCCAAGGATTTGTTTTTGACAAACCACCCGCTAACGGCAAATTTGGCTGCCCCATGAGAAACCCATATACCGAGTAAAACAAATAGTAGAACTTTCAAAACAAAAATAAACTGTCGATGTGTAGTTAGATACGGCAGGAACTGAAACATATCACACCTAAGTAGCGATGGTGTAGTGGTAACTAGGGTCTTCGATATCGAGTCCAACCTTATATATGCAGAGGCCGGGGAGTCCCCCCTTTCCGAAAAAAAATATAGGCCGCTGTTTTGTCCCTCGGTCATGCGGACCTAACCAGACAGTTTCTGAATATATTCAGTTCAATAATAATGTATATAAGTGGTACATAATTTTGAATTCAAATTTTGATTTAAATTTTGCCTGAAATTTGTCTGGTATTTCATGGTTACGTGGTAACCTGGAATCTGTGTCCCCCACGAGAAAAAAAATCGTTCAGAATTCAAAACCTTGCTCACATCTCAACCGGGACCCTGTTGTACAACTCCTCCTTGTCCAGGCGTGGCTTGGCGACAGCCTGCAGCGGCGTGTTCATGAATGTGACGATTCCGGGGGACTCCATCATGTCAACATCCTCCGGCATGGTACCTTCTGGCAGAGACCACTCGAAATAGTGCAGAAGGTGCCCGATCATGGAGGCCACGAGGTTGATTCCCAGCTGCGCGCCCGGACACACCCTCCGGCCCGCGCCGAAGGGGAGCACCCTGAAGTCACCACCCTTGATGTCAATGCTCTCCTCCAGGAAACGCTCCGGCCTGTACTCCAGCGGGTTGCTCCACACATCGGGATTGCGAGCGATCGCCCACACATTCACCGTGACATCGGCGCCCTTTGGGATGTTGTAGCCGCCGACCTTGACGCTTGCGCTGGCCTTGTGGGGCAGCATGAGCGGCGTTGCCGGGTGCAACCGGAGGGACTCCTTGACGACAGCTAGCAGGTAAGGTAGGTTTTGGAAGTCGGTCTCGGACATGACGCGGTCACGGCCGATGACACTATCCAACTCCTCTTGTAGCTTCTTCTGCACCTTGGGATACCTAACTAGCTCTGCCATTGCCCACTCGACTGATATGACTGTTGTGTCCATGCCAGTAGTGATGATGTCCTGAACACGATGAACAAAGCTTGGGGTGGTAAGCACTAAGAAATCAGAAGAGGGCCAATCAGATTATTAGGGTGCAACTTCAGTAGCTAGCTGATACCGTGTACTTCTTTGATATCGATCTAGTAGTATATATGGACAAGTTTGACATATATAGGCAATACACTTATATTCGAGGAGGCAACCAATGACAAAGCTTACACTGATTTACTAGTATGAACAAGTTTGACATAAAAAGTTCGGCATTTGCTTGCAAGATAGGAATATAAAGAGGCACAGTGTGAAATTTTTTTAGCTAAATAATACTCCCTCCTTCTCATATTAATTGTCACCTAAACGAATGTACCTAGACATATATCAGTGCTAGATTCATTCGTTTGAGCAACAATTAACATGGGAAGGAGGAAGTAGTTGGTGATGAATTAATATTTGACAACAAAGCATTACCTTATTTATAACGAGAAAATAAACATGCATGTTCCAATCGCAGCATCTTACACCAACCTTGAGAGAGTGGCATCTCACCAAACGTATATCTAGGAAAATCTAGCTAAACTTTCCCTTCTCCCAAAAATCAATCAATGCAATAAAATGGTAGCGAATGCAGCATTTCTGCAAATAATGGGAACACTGACAAGGCATTGATATTTTATTCCACATTAAAAATTAGCACGACATCTCATCTTATGACACTAAAAGCAAAATGTACTGTAAGAAGATATATTAATTAAATATAAGGCATCCATCATACCCATAGAAGTCCGAAAACTGTGTCATCACTAAGGTCATACTGTTCTCTGAGAGTCAACAGTGCATCCACGAAATGATTCTTGCTACCACTCTCCTTGGGGGCCTTCGCATGCTCTTCTATGATCTTCTTGGTCAGGTGATCCCTTCTCTCATTGTGGGTCTTGTAAAGCTCCTCATTAAGTGGAAACAGCCATCTTAAGTACCAAACATATTCAGCAATAGAGAGAGATGCACCAATTTTGATACCGTTGTTGACAATACTCTTGAACTCCTGCCCTTCTTCGTTAATGTCACCATTTGCATTCATGAACCGCTTCCCAAAAACTAGCCTTGTTATATTGTTGAAAGACACCATGGCAAGGTGACTCCTGACAACCAGTGGCTTTCCTTCATTACCTAAAAATATTGGAACAATTAATTGACAACTCAACTCAATAGGATATTGCTATGAATCTTATAGTATTTTGCTATGACCTTTGCAAGTAAAATTGTGTTGTATTAACAAGGAAAAAAATAGTGTGCTACGACAAAATAGTACATCCTTAAAAATCTGCTATAGCGAATCTATATCGCGGTGTAGCAAACGATATATTGTAGACTGATTTCATTTAGCAAGACATTGCTCAAAACTGTACAGAGTGCTATTTAAATCAGTGGTTATGAATCTTGTTGTATTTCGCTACGAATGTTGCAATTAGAATTATGGTACGAATCTTATAAAATCTTGCTATGAATGTTTTTTTCTGTCAGATTCACTGTGTACAATGCTTTGACATCCGGCCTTGGTACGACGCTTCGATGGATGGCTCGTACTGCTTGTGGTACTGAAATCAGATCCAAAATCGTTGCGCATGGCAGTGCGTCTTTTTCTTCTTTTCATGCAAGCTTGACACTAAGAAAAGTGCACAACGGTTAAATATTTCTAATCCAACGAACTCCCATCCCAACACGAGTCTAACAGGAGAAAGCAATTCGTCGACCACTCGACTCGCCTATGTACCAGTTTATTTGCAGCAGCAACCATATACTCCATCTGTCCTATAATATTAGAGCGTTTTTGACACTAGTCCCATAATATAAGAGCGTTTTAGATACTACACTAGTGTCAAAAACGCTCTTATATTATAGGACAGAGGGAGTATAATGCATGGCATAAGTAATATCAGTGTTTGGAGGTGAGAAAGAACATGAAATCTCGGTTGCTTGCTTTTCTTACCGGGGCCGGTGGCGGCGCGGTGGACGGACGAGACCATGGCGGTGACCTCGTCCTCCCGGATGGGGCGGAGCGCCTCGAGTCGCTTCTGCGTGAAGAGCTCGAGATTGCACAGCTTGCGCACCTTGATGTAGTGCGGGCCGTAGTCGGCCCAGACGAGGTCCTGGCCGTTGCGGCTGAAGCGCTGGGTGGAGCGGTTGCGGGTGCGGTTGGCGAGCTGCTGGTCGTGCTCCTTGAGCACCTCCTTGGCCAGCTCCGGCGTGGAGACGACGACGGTGAGGGAGGAGCCGAACCACACGGAGAAGATTGGCCCGTACCGCTCCGCCCACTCCTGGAAGCAGCGGCAGCGCACGGGCTTGATCTGGCGCAGGTTGCCCACCACGGGCCACGGGCACGGGCCCGGCGGGAGGCGGAGCCAGTCAAGTAGCGCGAGCGAGATCGGGATCGCCACCAGCGCCAGGACGAAGGGGAGAAGCACCGAGGCCACGTCCATGGTGGCTACCTATGAGTGATTGCTAGCTTTGTTTAATTCTTTTCTGTGTTGGGGGAAATGGTGGTAGGACATGCACAAGGTATATGTGAGAGTAGAAACTAATGGACACATGAAACAGAGAACGGAAATATCCTGTGGAACAGCCAAACTGGTGGACCGGATGCACCAGTGGCTTATGGGCCATCTATTCTATCTATCGATCTTCTATCAGTTCTATCTATCTATCTTCTCATCTATCTACCTACCTACCTATCTACTACTCCCTCCGTTTCTTTTTAGTCCTCATATAAGGTTTGGTCAAAGTCAAGCTTTATAGAGTTTGCCTAACTTTATAATAAAAAATATAAACATTAACAATATGAAATCAATATTATCAGATGCACCATGAAACGTATTTTCATACTATATAGTTTCAATATTGTAGATGTTCATATTTTTTTATATAAATTTAGTCAAACTTTGTGTAGTTTGACTTTGACCAAATCTTATATACGGAGTAAAAAGAAACGGAGGGAGTATCTATAACGGATGTGACTATACAGCGGCGGGGCAGGTATCTATATTGGACGTCACTATCTATCTATCTAGTATCTATAAAATCTTGACATTAGTAGAGTTTCAACTCTCAAACTTGATACTCGCGACCGAGAAAATCAAAATTTTCATATACAAAATTGATGTTTTAACGGATAAAACGTAAAACTTCTTGTGCATTCGTGCGGGCATCCAATTATTTCGCAGGCCCCTGCGAAGTTCTGCCGCATGCATACATTAATAAATAAATAAAAACCAGTCTGGCAGCACATGCATGCGAAGCATCATGCAAAAGTAGAAAAACAGGAGCGTACATACACATGCATGCTTGTATCTCCTAAGTACCACGCTAGAGATCATTACTATTCACAACCTGGCACAAACGCTAGCATGCATCTCCTAAGTACTTAAGTAGTTTACGGAGGGTTGCCATGTTAGTACTCAGTTTCCAGATTAAAACATCCTTAGTCATGAGGTTACAGAGTGTCTAGTTGCCAAAAGTTTATACATGTTTAGTTGCCAGATTACAACTACTACTTAGTACTCAAAACTAGAAATTAATTGCCAGCTTACAAGACTTGGTTTCCACATCGAGACATGCTTAGTCATGCGATTAAAATGTTTTTAGTTTCCAAAATTTTAAACATGTTGAGTTGCCGTATTTTGGAAACTCAACATTTTAAATGAGTTAGTTTCCAAACTGCATATGTGTGTACTGACAAAAAGATAGAAAAATATTTCCTTTGTTGCCAGGTTAAAATTTTGTAATCCTAGATTAAAAGTTGTTTAATAGGAATTGTTGAAAGAAAAATCCTATAATAACCTGTCAACGCATGCATACGCTCTAGAGGTGCACTAGTGCCTATATAGCCTTATTAGGTCGTCGCTGGCGCGCATGTTGCTGCCCCCATCCCTTTTGGCAAAAAAATAAAGGAATATACTTAAATGTGTCGATACACAAACAAAGAACTTAAATTTATATAAACTTACTCATGTATTGGAAGCAAAAATAATTATTAGTTCTATGAAAACATAAAGGGATCCACTTACACAAAATGATTTTATAGCACTGCAAAGCGCAAAATAGCTTAAGGGATGTATCTTCCTTGCCACCCACCTACAAAATGCAGTATACACTGGACAATGAACTCATCTTCACTTAAAAAATCCCCCATTTTCCCTGTTGCATGTTAACTAACCTGATCGGCAGCCATTTTAAATAGTCAGCTCATGAATTCCACTATGGAACATTCTCGAAAAAAAAAAATTCCACTATGGAAATAATAATCTAGATCATGAATTCCACTTCGTTGATTGTCAAGATTAAGTCACTCCATAGAATTTCATGAGCACACATGAGTAGCCCAGGAGTACTCTTGTCAACCAAAGAAATATGGAAATGGCCAAATGAATAGTAGAAATGACCAAAAGCACAACACTCCTTGAATTTTACACTATTTTGACAGTTTTGGAACCAAAGGCATGTGCAAGAGTACAACCTACTTGACATATTTGTTGTGGTTTCAGCAAATAAAGTTTCTGCTGGCTATTTGAATCAGCAAACAAATAAAGGTTCATGGCCATGGAACTGGGTGGTTCAATGTTTCATTACTGAACTGAGATTAAATGATCAGTGTTTTTTGCAGTGTATTGTCATTGTCATTATGCTTTCAGTAGAATAATGTCTTAGTGTTCATGGCCTGTAGGAGTACTATATGTATATATTCAGTGTTCGGTGTTCAGCAAACAAATAAAGGTCTAGTCTACAATTGTCATTTTGCAGCTAAAACAAGCTCATGAAGTGAGCAACAGTTGAAACACCAAGGCGACAATTTGAACAGAACATCAAACATTTTGCCCAAGAGTTTCAGATCCGTGGAGAGCACAACAAACATCACACCAAAGATCAAACATTTGTTGCCCAAGAGGTTAATATCAGTAGACACTTTATTTCCCTTGCTGTAATGGAATGGGCGGAGACAGAGGAATTGAAATGACGGAATATAAGTTTTTTCTTTGACAGAAAGACTGTAAGGGAACCCCCTCAGTATAATTGGTGCAACAAATCCAAATTGCAAGTACCATGCCTTGAACCTAGGTGGGTGGGAAGGCATCAGCCCCTTCCCGCCACTAGTCTATGCCTTAGTCTGCTGACGGAATGGAAGTTACCACTTACCATGGGCAGGTCCTCCATCCAGAAGGACGACACGTCGGTGGCGGCGCGCTGGTACTCCAACCTGCTCAGCTCGCCCGCCACCGCGACATCTTCCATGGGCTGCTGCAGGGAGGGGGGTCCACATGTCAATGGTGAAAGGAACTCTACATCCACAATCGGTCGATCTGTCAAATACACCTACTGGAAAGGAGACGGGATAGGATGATACCACAACTTACTTTCTACCATGCTCATTGGTGAAGACTGTGAGCGACCCCATCTCGTCCTTAGCATGGGGACGTCGGCGACGACAAGGGACTTGAGGAAGGGGATGGAGGAAAGGTGGGAATTTTAAGGTAGGGAGGAGGGAATGGGGAGCTGTGTTGCCTCGCCGGCGTCATGGTGGAGCGGTGTGGCGGAATGGCATGGTGGAGCTGCGCGGTGGAGAGGGGAATGGAATGTGGGTTGGGTCAGAGAAACAGGGAGGGTTATTTTACAAAAAGACCAGTGTGACATCCTTTTCGGGGTGGAGGAAATACATTTTAGGTACAATTAAGTACCGTGATATTATGGCTGAGCGATGTTGTAGAGATAGAATGATAAAATGGTGTTGATCACTTGAAATTATGATGAGAGCTTCTGTAAAACCATGAGATCCTTTTGCCACGTATATAAAGTACAGAAAAAATAGACATGTTATTCTTAAAGTAAGATCCGGTTGAGAAGAGGACGAGCCTGTAGCTCGATGGTTGGTTGTGGCAGTGGCCACCCATCGCATCCAAGATTGATCCCTGGGATCGACATGGGTGTCTCACCTGGGGTATTTTTGTTGAGGAACGTAGTAATTTCAAAAATTTTCCTACGCACACGCAAGATCATGGTGATGTATAGCAACGAGAGGGGAGAGTGTTGTCTACGTACCCTCGTAGACCCGAAGCGGAAGCGATCACAACGTAGAGGAAGTAGTCGTACGTTCTCCTCGCGATCCGACCGATCCCGCGCCGTTACTCGGCGCCCCGAGTTCTTGACACACGACAGCTCGATGACGTCCCTCGACTCGATCCAGCCGAGTGTCGAGGAGAGTTCCGTCAAGACGACGGCGTGGTACGATCTTGATGTTTCACGGCGCGAGGCTTCGCCTAAGCTTGACGGTATAACCGAGGTGGAATATGGTGGAGGGGGCACCGACACGGCTAAGGAACGATCCAAAGATCAAACTTGTGTGTCAAGGGTGCCCCCTGCCCCGTATATAAAGGAGGGAGGGGGAGGCCGGCCGGCCTAGTTAGGCGCGCGGAGGAGTCCTACTCCTACCGGAGTAGGACTCCCCCTTCCTAGTTGGATTAGGTTTGGGGAGGGGAGAGAGGAGGGCGCCCCCTCCTTGTCCTATTCGGACTGGGGGGAGAGGCGCGCTGCCACCTCCTGGCCGCCCCTCCTCTTCTCCCTCGAGGCCCACCGAGGCCCATTTACCTCCCGGTGGTTCCGTAACCTCCGGTTTCCGAATAAATTCCGTTTTCGCGGAACCATTCGAACTCCAAACATAGGCTTCCAATATATCAATCTTTATGTCTCGACCATTCCGAGACTCCTCGTCATGTCCGTGATCACATCCGGGACTCAACTTCTTCGTACATCAAAATACATAAACTCATAATAACATCCATCGAAACCTTAAGCGTGCGGACCCTACGGTTCGAGAACAATGTAGACATGACCTAGAACTATTCAAGGTCAATAACCAACAGCGGACCTGGATGCCCATATTGGTTCCTACATATTCTACGAAGATCTTTATCGGTCGGACCGCATAACAACATCGTTGTTCCTTTGTCATCGGTATGTTACTTGCCCGAGATTCGATCGTCGGTATCCAATACCTAGTTCAATCTCGTTACCGGCAAGTCTCTTTACTCCTTCCGTAATACATCATCTCACAACTAACTCATTAGTTGTAGTGCTTGCAAGGCTTCAGTGATGTGCATTACCGAGTGGGCCCAGAGATACCTCTCCGACAATCGGAGTGACAAAACCTAATCTCGAAATACGCCAACCCAACATCTGCCTTTGGAGACACCTGTAGTACTCCTTTATAATCACCCAGTTACGTTGTGACGTTTGGTAGCACCCAAAGTGTTCCTCCGTAAACGGAGTTGCATAATCTCATAGTTACAGGAACATGTATAAGTCATGGATAAAAGCAGTAGCAACATACTAAACGATCGTGTGCTAAGCTAATGGAATGGGTCATGTCAATCAGATCATTCTACTAATGATGTGACCTTGTTAATCAAATAACAACTCTTTGTTCATGGTCAGGAAACATAACCATCTTTGATTAACAAGCTAGTCTAGTAGAGGCATACTAGTGACATCTTGTTTTGTCTATGCATTCACACATGTATCATGTTTCCGGTTGATACAATTCTAGCATGAATGATAAACATTTATCATGAAATAAGGAAATAAATAATAACTTTATTATTGCCTCTAGGGCATATTTCCTTCATCTCCCACTTGCACTAGAGTCAATAATCTAGATTACATAGTAATGATTCTAACACCCATGGAGTCTTGGTGCTGATCATGTTTTGCTCGTGGAAGAGGCTTAGTCAACGGTCGCAACATTCAGATCCGTATGTATCTTGCAAATCTCTATGTCTCCCACCGACTAAGTCCCGATGGAATTGAAGCGTCTCTTGATGTGCTTGGTCCTCTTGTGAAATCTGGATTCCTTCGCTAAGGCAATTGCTCCATATTGTCACGAAAGATTTTCATTGGACCCGATGCACTAGGTATGACACCTAGATCGGATATGAACTCCTTCATCCGCACTCCTTCATTAGCTGCTTCCGAAGCTGCTATGTATTCCGCTTCACATGTAGATCCCGCCACGACGCTTTGTTTAGAACTGCACCAACCGACAGCTCCTCCGCTTAGTGTAAATACGATCCGGTCTGCGATTTAGAATTGTCCGGATCGGTGTCAAAGCTTGCATCAACGTAACCGCCATTTATGAGCTCTTTGTCACCTCCATATACGAGAAACATATCCTTAGTCCTTTTCGGTATTTCAGATGTTCTTGACCGCTGTCCGATGATCCACTCTGGATTACTTTGGTACCTCCTGCTAAACTTATAGCAAGGCACACATCAGGTCTGTACACAGCATTGCATACATGATAGAGCCTATGGCTGAAGCATAGGAACATCTTTCATTTTCTCTCTATCTTCTGCAGTGGTCGGGCATTGAGTCTTACTCAACTTCACACCTTGTAACACGTGCAAGAACCCTTTCTTTGCTTGATCCATTTTGAACTTCTTCAAAATTTTGTCAAGGTATGTGCTTTGTGAAAGTCCAATTAAGCGTCTTGATCTATCTCTATAGATCTTGATGCCCAATATGTAAGCAGCTTCACCGAGGTCTTTCATTGAAAAACTCTTATTCAAGTATCCCTTTATGCTATCCAGAAATTCTATATCATTTCCGATCAGCAATATGTCATCTACATATAATATCAGAAATGCTACAGAGCTCCCACTCACTTTCTTGTAAATACAGGCTTCTCCAAAAGTCTGTACAAACCCAAATGCTTTGATCACACTATCAAAGCGTTTATTCCAACTCCGAGATGCTTGCACCAGTCCATAGATGGATCGCTGGAGCTTGCACACTTTGTTAGCTCCCTTTGGATCGATAAAACCTTCTGGTTGCATCATATACAACTCTTCTTCCGTAAATCCATTCAGAATGCGTCTTTACATCCATTTGCCAAATTTCATAATCATAAAATGCGGCAATTGCTAACATGATTCGGACGGACTTAAGCATCGCTACGGGTGAGAAGGTCTCATCGTAGTCAATCCCTTGAACTTGCCGAAAACCTTTTGCGACAAGTCGAGCTTTATAGACAGTAATATTACCGTCAGCGTCAGTCTTCTTCTTGAAGATCCACTTGTTTTCTATTGCTTGCCGACCCTCGGGCAAGTCAACCAAAGTCCATACTTTGTTTTCATACATGGATCCTATCTCAGATTTCATGGCCTCAAGCCATTTTGCGGAATCTGGGCTCACCATCGCTTCTTCATAGTTCGTAGGTTCATCATGATCTAGTAGCATGATTTCCAGAACAGGATTACCGTACCACTCTGGTGCGGATCTTACTCTGGTTGATCTACGTGGTTCTGTAGTAACTTGATCTGAAGTTTCATGATCAACATCATCAACTTCCTCACTACTTGGTGTAGGTGTCTCAGAAACCGGTTTCTGCGACGGACTACTTTCAAGTAAGGGAGAAGGTACAATTACCTCATCAAGTTCCACTTTCCTCCCACTCACTTCTTTCGAGAGAAACTCCTTCTCTAGAAAGGATCCATTCTTAGCAACAAATGTCTTGCCTTCGGATCTGTGATAGAAGGTGTACCCAACTGTCTCCTTTGGGTATCCTATGAAGACACATTTCTCCGATTTGGGTTCGAGCTTATCAGGTTGAAGCTTTTTCACATAAGCATCGCATCCCCAAACTTTAAGAAACGGCAACTTTGGTTTCTTGCCAAACCACAGTTCATAAGGTGTCGTCTCAACGGATTTCGACGGTGTTCTATTCAGTGTGAATGCGGCCGTCTCTAGAGCATAACCCCAAAACGATAGCGGTAAATCTGTAAGAAACATCATAGATCGCACCATATCTAGTAAAGTACGATTACGACGTTCGGACACACCATTACGCTGTGGTGTTCCGGGTGGCGTGAGTTGCGAAACTATTCCGCATTGTTTCAAATGTAGACCAAACTCGTAACTCAAATATTCACCTCCACGATCAGATCGTAGAAATTTAATTTTCTTGTTAGGATGATTTTCAACTTCACTCTGAAATTCTTTGAACTTTTCAAACGTTTCAGACTTATGTTTCATTAAGTAGATATACCCATATCTGCTTAAGTCATCTGTGAAGGTGAGAAAATAACGATATCCGCCACGAGCCTCAACATTCATCGGGCCACATACATCTGTATGTATGATCTCCAACAAATCTGTTGCTCTCTCCATAGTACCGGAGAACGGGGTTTTAGTCATCTTGCCCACGAGGCACGGTTCGCAAGTGCCAAGTGATTCATAATCAAGTGACTCCAAAAGTCCATCATTATGGAGTTTCTTCATGCGCTTTACACCGATATGACCTAAACGGCAGTGCCACAAATAAGTTGCACTTTCGTTATCAACTCTGCATCTTTTGGTTTCAACATTATGAATATGTGTATCACTACTATCGAGATTCATCAAAAATAGACCACTCCTCAAGGGTGCATGACCATAAAAGATATTACTCATATAAATAGAACAACCATTATTCTCTGATTTAAATGAATAACCGTCTCGCATCAAACAAGATCCAGATATAATGTTCATGCTCAACGCAGGCACCAAATAACAATTATTTAGGTCTAAAACTAATCCCGAAGGTAGATGTAGAGGTAGCGTGCCGACCGCGATCACATCGACTTTGGAACCATTTCCCACGCGCGATCGTCACCTCGTCCTTTGCGAGTTCGCAATCCGTAGTCCCTGCTTGAGTTGCAAATATTAGCAATGTAACCAGATCAAATACCAGTGCTACTACGAGCTCTAGTAAGGTACACATCAATAACATGTATATCACATATACCTTTGTTCACCTTGCCATCCTTCTTATCCGCCAAATACTTGGGGCAGTTCCGCTTTCAAGGACCGATCGCTTGCGGTAGAAGCACTCAGTTTCAGGTTTAGGGCCGACTTGGGTTTCTTCTCTGAGCAGCAACTTGCTTGCTGTTCTTCTTGAAGTTCCTTCTTCTTCCCTTTGCCTTTCTTCTTGAAACTAGTGGTCTTATTGACCATCAACACTTGATGCTCCTTCTTGATTTCTACTTCGCAGCCTTTAGCATTGCGAAGAGCTCGGTATAGTCTTTACTAACCCTTGCATATTATAGTTCATCACGAAGCCTTTGTAGCTTGGTGGCGTGATTGAAGAATTCTGTCAATGACACAATCATCCGGAAGATTAACTCCCAATTGTGTCAAGTGATTGTAGTACCCGGACATTCGAGTATATGCTCACTAATGTAACTATTCTCCTCCATCTTGCAGCTATAGAACTTATTGGAGACTTCATATCTCTCAATCCGGGCATTCTGTTGGAATATTAACTTCAACTCTGGAACATCTCATATGCTCCATGACGCTCAAAACGTCGTTGAAGTCCCGGTTCTAAGCCGTAAAGCATGGCACATCGAACTATAGAGTAGTCATCAGCTTTGCTCGCCAGACGTTCATAACATCTGCAGTTGCATTAGCAGCAGGTCTGGCACCTAGCGGTGTATCCAGGACGTAGCTCTTCTGTGCAGCAATGAGGATGATCCTCAAGTTACGGACCCAGTCCGTGTAATTGCTACCATCATCTTTCAACTTTGCTTTCTCAAGGAACGCATTAAAATTCAACGGAACAACAGACGAGCCATCTATCTACAATCAAACATAAACAAGCAAGATACTATCGGTACTAAGTTCATGATAAATTTAAGTTCAATTAATCATATTACTTAAGAACTCCCACTTAGAAAGACATCCTCTAGTCATCTAAGTGATCACGTGATCCAAATCAACTAAACCATAACCGATCATCACGTGAAATGGAGTGGTTTTCAATGGTGAACATCTTATGTTGATCATATCTACTATATGATTCACGCCGACCTTTCGGTCTCCGTGTTCCGAGGCCATATCTGCATATGCTAGGCTCGTCAAGTATAACCCGAGTATTCTGCGTGTGCAAAACTGGCTTGCACCCGTTGTAGATGGACGAGAGCTTATCACACCCGATCATCACGTGGTGTCAGGCACGACGAACTTTGGCAACGTGCATACTCGGGAGAACACTTCTTGATAATTTAGTGAGAGATCATCTTATAATGCTACCGTCAATCAAAGCAAGATAAGATGCATAAAAGGATAAACATCACATGCAAATCAATATAAGTGATATGATATGGCCATCATCATCTTGTGCTTCATGATCTCCATCTTGCAGCACCACCATGATCACCATCGCCACCGCACGACACCTTGATCTCCATCGTAGCATCGTTGTCGTCTCGCCAAACTTATGCTTCTACGACTATCGCTACCGCTTAGTGATAAAGTAAAGCATTACGAGCGATTCCATTGCATACAATAAAGCGACAACCATATGGCTCCAGCCATTGCGATAACCGGTTACAAAACATGATCATCTCATACAATAGAATATAGTATCACGTCTTGACCATATCACATCACAACATGCCCTGCAAAAACAAGTTAGACGTCCTCTACTTTGTTGTTGCAAATTTTACGTGGCTGCTACGGGCTTAAGCAAGAACCAGTCTCACCTCGCATCAAAACCACAACGATACTTCGTCAAATAGACTCCGTTTTAACCTTCTCAAGGACCGGCGTAGCCACACTCGGTTCAACTAAAGTGAGAGAGACAGCACCCACCAGTCACCTTTAAGCAACGAGTGCTCGTGGCGGTGAAACCAGTCTCGCGTAAGCGTCTGGCGTAATGTCGGTCAGGCCGCTTCATCTCACAATACCGCTGAACCAAAGAATGACATGCTGGTAGGTAGTATGACTTGTATCGCCCACAACTCACTTGTGTTCTACTCGTGCAAAACATCAAACCATAGAAAAACCTAGGCTCGGATGCCACTGTTGGGGAACGTAGTAATTTCAAAAATTTTCCTACGCACACGCAAGATCATGGTGATGTATAGCAACGAGAGGGAGAGTGTTGTCTCGCACCCTCGTAGACCCGGCGGAAGAGATCACAACGTAGAGGAAGTAGTCGTACGTTCTCCTCGCGATCCGACCGATCCCGGCACCGTTACTCCGGCGCCCCCGAGTTCTTGACACACGTACAGCTCGATGACGTCCCTCGTACTCCGATCCAGCCGAGTGTCGAGGGAGAGTTCCGTCAGCACGACGGCGTGGTGACGATCTTGATGTTTCACCGGCGCAGGGCTTCGCTTAAGCTTGACACAGTATAACCGAGGTGGAATATGGTGGAGGGGGCACCGCACGGCTAAGGAACGATCCAAAGATCAAACTTGTGTGTCCAAGGGTGCCCCCCTGCCCCCATATATAAAGGAGGGAGGGGGGAGGCCGGCCGGCCTAGTTAGGCGCGCCGGGAGGAGTCCTACTCCTACCGGGAGTAGGACTCCCCCCCTTTCCTAGTTGGATTAGGTTTGGGGGAGGGGAAGAGGAGAGGCGCCCCCTCCTTGTCCTATTCGGACTGGGGGGGAGAGGGCGCGCGGCCACCTCCTGGCCGGCCCCTCCTCTTCTCCTCGAGGCCCACCGAGGCCCATTTACCTCCCGGTGGTTCCGTAACCTCCGGTTTTCCCAGAAATTCCGTTTTACCGGAACCATTCGAACTCCAAACATAGGCTTCCAATATATCAATCTTTATGTCTCGACCATTCCGAGACTCCTCGTCATGTCCGTGATCACATCCGGACTCGAACTTCTTCGGTACATCAAAATACATAAACTCATAATAACCATCATCGAAACCTTAAGCGTGCGGACCCTACGGTTCGAGAACAATGTAGACATGACCTAGAACTATTCAAGGTCAATAACCAACAGCGGGACCTGGATGCCCATATTGGTTCCTACATATTCTACGAAGATCTTTATCGGTCGGACCGCATAACAACATACGTTGTTCCTTTGTCATCGGTATGTTACTTGCCCGAGATTCGATCGTCGGTATCCAATACCTAGTTCAATCTCGTTACGCAAGTCTCTTTACTCGTTCCGTAATACATCATCTCACAACTAACTCATTAGTTGTAGTGCTTGCAAGGCTTCATGATGTGCATTACCGAGTGGGCCCAGAGATACCTCTCCGACAATCGGAGTGACAAAACCTAATCTCAAATACGCCAACCCAACATCTGCCTTTGGAGACACCTGTAGTACTCCTTTATAATCACCCGATTACGTTGTGACGTTTGGTAGCACCAAAGTGTTCCTCCGTAAACGGAGTTGCATAATCTCATAGTTACAGGAACATGTATAAGTCATGGATAAAAGCAGTAGCAACATACTAAACGATCGTGTGCTAAGCTAATGGAATGGGTCATGTCAATCAGATCATTCTACTAATGATGTGACCTTGTTAATCAAATAACAACTCTTTGTTCATGGTCAGGAAACATAACCATCTTTGATTAACAAGCTAGTCTAGTAGAGGCATACTAGTGACATCTTGTTTTGTCTATGCATTCACACATGTATCATGTTTCCGATTGATACAATTCTAGCATGAATGATAAACATTTATCATGAAATAAGGAAATAAATAATAACTTTATTATTGCCTCTAGGGCATATTTCCTTCAATTTTCCCCTTGCAGGTACCTCACACGTCTACGGGTCATAGGGAGAATGGCGTACCCATCGTTCATGGAGTCAGATGGCTTCAAAAGTTTCTCAAGACGGCTCATAACAGGTGTGTGTAGTGGTGTGTGCTACCTCTTGAGTTTGCATTGGTTTTTCCTTGAAGAGGAAAGGGTGATGCAGCACAGTAGCGTAAGTATTTCCCTCAGTTTTGAGAACCAAGGTATCAATCCAGTAGGAGACAACGCACAAGTCACCGAATACCTGCACAAACAATCACCAACTTGCACCTAACGCGATAAAGGGGTTGTCAATCCCTTCACGGTCACTTGCAAAAGTGAGATCTGATAGAGCTAGATAAACGGTAAATTAAATATTTTTGGTATTTTTAGTTTATAGATCTGAAAGTAAAGATTGCAAAATAGTAGATCGGAAACTAGCAAGATGTAAGCGAGATTCAATATAATGGAAAAGAGATCCTGGGGCCATAGGTTTCACTAGTGGCTTCTCTCAAGATAACAAATATTATTGTGGGTGAACGAATTACTGCCGAGCAATTGATAAAAAAGCGCATAGTTATGACGACATTTAAGGCAATGATCATGAACA
Source organism: Aegilops speltoides (assembly GCA_021437245.1). Lineage (NCBI taxonomy): Eukaryota > Viridiplantae > Streptophyta > Magnoliopsida > Poales > Poaceae > Aegilops > Aegilops speltoides. The sequence goes on from CM038144.1 coordinate 496,097,786, forward strand.
TAGGTATCACGTCCGTGTCAAGTAGACCGACTCCTGCCTGCATTTACTAATATTACTCCACACATCGACCGCTATCCAGCATGCATCTAGAGTATTAAGTTCATAAAGAACGGAGTAACGCATTAAGCAAGATGAGAGGAATTAACTCAAGCAATATGATGAAAACCCCATCTTTTTATCCTCGATGGCAACAATACAATACGTGCCTTGCTGTCTCTACTGTCTCTGGGAAAGGACACCGCAAGATTGAACCCAAAGCTAAGCACTTCTTCCATTGCAAGAAAGATCAATCTAGTAGGCCAAACTAAACCGACAATTCAAAGAGACTTGCAAAGATATCAAATCATGCATATAAGAATTCAGAGAAGAAACAAATAATATTCATAGCTAATCTTAATCATAAATCCACAATTCATCGGATCTCGGCAAACACGCCGCAAAAGAATATTACATCGAATAGATCTCCAAGAACATCGAGAAGAACATGGTATTGAGAATCAGAAGAAGCCATCTAGCTAATATCTATGCACCCGAAGATCTGTGGTAAACTACTCACGCTTCATCGAAGAGGTGATGGTGTTGATGTAGAAGCCCTCCGTGATCGAATCCCCCTCCGACAGGACGCCGGAAAAGGTCCCTAGATGGGATCTCACAGGTACAGAAGGCTGCGGCGGTGAAAAAGTGGTTTTGTGGCTCTCCTGGATGTTTTCAGGGTATAAGAGTATATATATGCAAAGGAACTAGGTCAGGGGAGCCACGAGGGGCCCACAAGGGTGGGGGGCGTGCCCTCCCGCCTCGTGGCTTCCTTGTTGCATCTCCGACTTCCTCTCCAAGTCTTCTGGTTTGCTTTCGGTCCAAGAAAGATCATCGCGAAGGTTTCATTCCATTTGCACTCCGTTTGGTATTCCTTTTCTGCGAAACTCTACAATAGGCAAAAAAACAGAAACTGGTACTGGGCCCTCGGTTAATAGGTTAGTCCCAAAAATAATATAAAATAGCATATAAATGCCTATTAAACATCTAAAACAGATAATATAATAGCATGGAACAATAAAAAATTATAGATACGTTGGAGACGTATCAATATGCGTTCCTGTGGTGTGGTGTGTGTGTTGTGCGTCTATACTGGTCTACGACCCATTCCATGTAACTGATGCTCAAAAACAAAAGATCTGGTCGAGAGTGGTCAAGTGATTCATGGGCACACAAGTGTGACATATAGGAGTCAGAAAGTTGTAGTGTAGTGTGAACTCCATGGTACCCCTTATCTCGCCATTCATTTTTGCATCGTGATCCATGCATGTACTTTTGTCTTTTTTTTCTTGTTTCTCTTAAACGAAACAACATATATCTTAAATACTTAAATACTTAAATAATATTTTTACTCAAAAGACAACCTTAGTTTGCATATTTTGTCGGACCAAAAATCTGAAAGTTTTTTCACACATTGAGATACTAAAGTTTGTTCGACCTGGAATGTCTGAAGTACAGATGTTGTTTCATTTGAGAGAAACAAAAAATAGAAACTTGCATATAGTAAGTTACTAGTTGGCTAGCACAGATCTCAAAGCAATATTGGAAGGATGAGAATAAGGGGTGCTATGGACCTGAGCCTACAAAAACCACTCTCGATTCCTTAATGATTCCGGAGGCATGGCTTTACATTCTAAACCAACCATGAGCTTTCATTATGATGATAAACAACGTCCAAGTGGGAGTACAAGGTAAACCCCGGGATCCATTTCCCAAGTAGATAAAGTAGAGAAAAATAAAAACGAAATAGACCTGTTGTTCTTGATGTAAGATTTGGTCGAGAATTAATGGTCAGGTGATTCATGGGCACACGAGAGTGTGACATGTGGGAATTCATTAACGATTCCGGAGGCATGGCTTTACATTCTAAAGCAACCATGAGCTTTAATTATGACGATAAACAACGTCCAAGTGGGAGTACAAGGTTCGAATGAGAAGGTTAGGTACAGGTGACAACACCGATCGATCTGAGGGAAACCTTGGACAGAATACTGCCACATCTATGCGGCATTCTTTGTGACAGTATGCCGTCTCCACAAGACAGGCACCTTTTTCCGTTTCACGCTTGTGGTTTCCAATATTGCCTCCTAGAATATAGGACCATCACTTTGTTAAATAAGATGGAACATCTGATTGGGTTGTATATATTTATCGTCGCATGAAAAGAAGTATCGTGTGCTTGCATGCATGTGCCAACACTTTTGCGTCACCAACACCAAAACGTAGGCCCTGTTTGGTTCATAAGTCCTAAGACTTTTTTTAGTCCCAACTTATAAGTCTCAAGTCTCTAAAAAGTCCCTACCTGTTTGGTTCCTGGGACTTATAAGTCTCTGTAAGACCATATTACAACTATAAGTCCCTATAAGACTCTCCTTGGGAGTCTTATTTCATAAGTCTCAAATGCCCATTTTATGTCCCTATCAGTCCCACCTGTTTGGTTTAGATGGGACTTATAGGGACTTTTAAACCAATAAGTCCCTGGAAACAAACACCCTCGTAATCACCATTTCACCAGGTGGCTATATAAAGCGACGAATGGACGCCTCTGCCGCATCACCACTGATCAAGAACCTTTAGTAGCGACTTAGGGCATTTCTAACCGATTCCCAATTACTGGTTAGAGGAGTAAAAACATAGGTGAAGTGGAAGTACTGGATTCGAAAGAGAGGATTAGGTTAGGTAGAAGTGACACCACTGATCGATCTGAGGGAAACCTTGGACAGAACATTACCACATCTATGCGGCATTTTTGTGACAGTATATTGTGCTGTCTCCACGATTTATCGGATAGGCACGTCTTTTTTACCGTTTCGAACTTGTGGTTTCTAATACTGGCACTAAAAATGCGGGGTCATCACTTTATTAAAAAAAGATGGAACATCTGATTGAGTTGTATATGTTTATCGTCTCACGAAAAGAAGCATCGTGTGCTTGCATGCATGCGCTAACACTTTTGCATCGTCACTAACAAAAACTAATATGCTTCCGCAATCACCACTTCACTTCACCACATGGCTATATAAGGCGCCGAATGAACGCCTCCACCCTCTCAACACTCGACTCACGCACAGACCAAGAACCTAGTAGCGACTAGTGTTGCCAAGAAGCGTAGTTTTAAATATGGCCAACAAATCATCGTATGCCTCAGCCTTTGCCGCCATGGCCATCACCCTACTCCTGGTCGCGCACTCCATCTCCATGGTGGGGGTAGGTCACTGCGCAAGGGGTGCAGCGGCAATCACAGTTCCGGGGAGGGTCCCTGGCGGCGGCGGCGGCGGTTTCCGTGCGGTCGAGTCCATGGACAAGGAGACGACTCCCGGCCATAGCACCGGCCCTGGTCATGGTCACCAGGGCCAGGGGCCGTACAACACTACGGGTCCGACATAATCGGTTGGTCAATCGATTACGTGGTTATGTACGTCGTACGTGGATGCATGCATGCCCTGGTTTCGTAGCTAGTTATGGTATATCATGAACTGTGGCGTCTGGTGTCAATCGGTGTCGCCTTCGTGCTACGCGTTTGCACTAGTAGGAGAATAATAGGTTCGAGAGGTCTGCTCTTTCGGACAGCTTCGTCGTTGTGAGTCTACAGGTATTGCGTGTTTGTGTTTGCCAGCATGTATATATGATTGTGATTTACTGGTGAGTGGTGAGGAATTTATATACGCATGGTTGTTCACGACAACAAGGATGTCAGTTTGATCTTTATCTGCACTCCTTCTGTCTAGTTGATGTGTCTCTTGATAAGGAGGTGTACCGCAGCAGAAAAGCGCTCTATCTATCCCAAAATGTAAGTTAAGTTGGCTTGTGACCGAAAAGTAGGACTTACATTTGAGATGCAGCGAGCAATATTTTTTGGCCGAACGAGAAATAATCTAGGATGTGTCGGCCGGTGGCCACCGCAGCTCAAACTCTTGTGCTCTCTCCCTCTCTGAACTAATAAGGTGGACAAGATGTTTTGCGCAGCGCACAACGTTACTCCTTTTATGTTCATCGTTGCCTCTTATTTTGTTTGAGCTAACAAACTTGGCTGATCAGCACCCCACGGCCCTGCTTGCATTGAACATGCTATCTCATGTTCACGAGGTGGGCGTGCTCACCGCGGCAATCTCCTAGACCTAGTCATGCACGGCGTGCACAGATAGCGGCCATGCATCTTATTTCATGTGGAAACAAAAGAATGGGGGAAACCGGTCTAGCCACAACCAGGGTTTAACTAACAGGATGCATGCCATATTTAGATATATTAAAACTGCGCACTTTCCTAGCCCTCTCAGGCTATCAACATTTTTAACCGTTGGATCACGTGTTCTGGTTGATTTTGGCCCTTAGATGCACTTAATTATCGCTAAGTGGACCACATGCCACATGGGCTGCTACTCCCGTAACAAAAATGGAGTTTTATCGTTAATTCAGCCTCTTCTCAAGTCGAGAAGCCCATCCAAGCTCATGACCCCAACGTATACATTTGCAGCAACGTCGGCCCACTTACCACAACCAATGTGGTACAAGAATCAGCGGAGATCGCGAAGCTGCGCTTCTTCAGGGACATTGAAGGGGCAGCAAGGAAACGATGCGGCATCAATACCGGTGTAGATGCACCGGTGTTCAAGCAAGGAGTAATGTTGCCATTAACACAAATGGAGGTGCGCCACTCGCCGGCCTATTCCCCTCCTCCTCCTTTATTTAGTACGCCCGGGGACGCCCCTGCCTCCTCCCCGGACCTTGACCTGGAGCGGCATCACCCACCACTACTCGCTAGACATCCCTCCATGCCGGAATGGCATGTGATTCCGTTACAGAACGATAGCGGGCCACGGGAGTGCACTGCCATGACAACACTGCTGCTTCTAACATATTCTACCACTCCTACCACTGCCTTGCGCTGCCCGGATCCCATCGTTGCCGCTGTTCCAATCCTGGAGACGAACGCGCAGAAATAAGGTGCATGAGGCGCATGTCCGTTTTTTCTTTTGCTTCCTCTCAGATTTGATCAACGGAACACCATGGGGGCTAGGCGGATTTGGGATGCTTGTCACCACAAGGCTCTGTTGCAGACTCTCCTTGCAAAGAAATAAAAAAGCTCCAGACTCGAGGCCGCTACAACAGAGGAAGCGAAAAGCGTTGATGCTTATGCACACCAGACGATGACAACTCTCTTTCACAGCCTTTCTGAGGTTGTTGCTACACCGTGAGGATTAGAGTATTCTCTTTCAAGGAGTATTTTGATTACTGATACTCACATATCCGTCCTTGTTCCGTCATTTGAACATCCTTGTGCATTGGCGCTAGCCTCACTTTGAGTTCTTCTTAATTCTGATTTGTTTTCTGCAGTAAGTGATCTTCATATTCTTCATCAGAAGTATAAGCCCATCATGCAAAACAAGGGAACGAATAAAGCAGCAGTAGTTATAGTACTAACTACTGATATTGGCAACTTTGTACATAATGTGTTATGATGTACGCTCCTTGAGTTTATTGGTATTCTTCTGCAAGTATCGAGGAAATTTAACGTTTGTACAAAGAAATTAAATACTTGATTGCAGAGGTGAAGTTCTCAATATTTGGCCAATGGATTTCCAGAAGGATCTGAAAGGCATTTCTGACGCGATTATATTTCAATCCTGACAGAAAAGATATTTCAGGTAACAGCATAACAGATCACCAGTCGTTACTCATTAATTAACTCTGCTGATGTTGGCACAACTACCCTTATGCGGGCGTTGGATATATATGGGTGTGAGACTCCCCTGCGGATTCTTGCTACAACAAATGAAAATTGCAGGCGGGCAAACACTCGATGGAACGGGTTGGCATTTGAAAAGATGGACATGCCCGTATGTCGTTTTACTTTGTGGGGAGGAGGGGTCTCCAAATTCAAAACTTAATTGTTACCCATTACTTGTTTGTATATGGTCTCTTGGTTAGTAGTATTAAATCATAAACAACTTCCCATGTGTTTAGGTGAAAGAGAAGACCGTGAAGCTTACAGAGGCCATGTAATCTACCTACGGTGATGTGATGTCACGAGCAGCGTGTTAACTGTTACAGTGAACTCTGTTGTTCAATCCATCCTCATGGGGTTGTAATTTGTAATTAATTGCAACCGTTGGTAGTGCTTAGCCACTTGGTTCTACAAATATCTGTTTCAGAAATTTCATTTTACAGGCTTATTGGTTCCCCTACTACACATAACCCCCATAATGATTCAGATGGTATCACGTACAATCATCCAAACTGTATTCCAAAGTGAAATCCTTGGATTGCCATCTAAATAGAGAGGTTGTTCTGTTGATTATTTTTCTATTTTTTCAGTGTGACCTTAAAGTGAATTTATACTCAACTAGATGGATTTCTTTTCAGCGTTAAACTCAGGTAGTATATTGATTCATGCATGAACTCATAAACAAGTTGAGTTCTTGTGCAATTTCAGGGTTTTTAGGTCCTTTATAAAGGGCTGTGAACATTATATTGGAAATTTAGTGACAGCTTCTGGTCCTTTCGTATCCTCCACATTGTTGGAAAAGTAACCTCCCTCAATGTATATACTATATTATTTTTAGAGCTAGCATTAATTGAATCGTTATGTTCATGAATAAATATGTATATCCCTTACAATATGCAATACATATACATAACTTGAAAATTTAAAATACATGTTCAGACAACATATTTATGGAAATTCATAGTATCCTATAGCAAAAATGGACGGGCGCGGCAACGCGCGCCATCATGGCCTAGTACTTAGTATAATTGGAAATTGAACCTGCTCCTGGAAGGAAGAAAGAGAAACACATGCATTTGTTGAAATATATTGCACATCTCCCTCCATCAGTTCGGACTTTTGGATGAGATGACTGGTGCATGAATTCAATATGGCATCTAAGCCAAGAGGTGTTGAGTTCAAGACCCTGCCAACGCAGTATTAAATAAAACGATTTTGCGGTCTACATCGATCCCACGTCTAAGGACTAAAATAGCCTAGACGTGAGGGGGAGTGTTGAAATATATTGCCCACCTCCCTCTATCAGTTCGGACTTTTGGATGAATTGGCTAGTGCATGAATTCAATAGCATTGATTTTGTATCTGAATAACTTGCCCGTGCGCAGAAGGCATAACCAAGGGCCGCCCCACCTCAATTCAAGGCTATTCAACTAAATACCCATTATTTTTGCTCAAAAACTAAGTATATATAGTGTATATAGTACGTACAAGTTAGAAAATGGGAGTGACTATTTGTTAGGCACCTGAGAAAAAGTATTGCATCATTCACTTTTCATTTGGACCATCAGATCTTCATCCAACTGACCAACGCTATTCATCTTCTTCCTCCCTTCCCTCTTTTTCCTCATGCACGCAACACTCCCCTAGTCTGTTCTGCCCTAACTGCCGGGTCACAGAACCCCTTTAATCCGGGTTGGAGCCACCAACCGGGACTAAAATGTTAGACCCATTTAGTCCCGGTTGGTCGCTCCAACACGGACTAAAGGTCTAACCTATAGTCCCGGTTTGTGTCACAAACCGGGACGTGGTCCCGGGTTGTAACACAAATCGGAACTATAGGTACACCACGAACCGGGACTAATGATGTCATAGTCGAACCGGGACTAATGGTCACATGAGTACTGGGATGTAATCGAACCGGGACTAATGAGGTGAACCTAAGGTCGTTTTTCTACTAGTGTTGATGTGTCTAGGATGTGTCGGCCAGCGGCCACCGCAGCTCAAACTGTCGTGCTCTCTCTCTCTCTCTCTCTCTCTCTCTCTCTCTCTCTCTCTCTCTCTCTCTCTCTCTCTCTCTCAACTCAGGTGGACAAGATGTTTCACCCAGCGCACAACGTTACTGCTTTTCTGTTTATTGTTGTTCGAGTTGTGTCGAATATAGTGTACAAGGTAGGTTACAGTTGGACTTGGAGTTGTATTGTGTTTACATAGGATGTGGAGTTGTGTCCTAGTAGGATACTTGTATCCTAGGCCTCTCATATATAGCGGGGGTGTAGACACACGATGTAACCTATGCCAACATAATAGCACAGGCGCGCAAGGGGGAGCCGGCGGCATGTGCCGGCGCCCGAGTGGCCGGTGTGCGGTATTGTGACGGTGTCACGGGAAGGAGCGCCCGTAGTCAGGCCCCGGGGATGTAGCCATATCGGTGAACCTCGTTAACAAATCTCGGTGTCGTGCTCGTGTGATTGCTTGGTCCTCGAATGATCGATGGAGTGCCTCGGATTTATTCTAACAATTGTTGCCTCTTATTCTATTTGAGCTAACAAACTTGGCTGCAGCAAAGCCACGGCCCCGCTCGCATCGAACATGCCATCCCATGTTCACCAGGTGGACGTGCTCACTGCGATAATGCTACACCTACAAAACTGTTTAAGAAACTTTCCTTCTAATCTTCTCGCCCCCCCACCCCCACCCCCACAAGCCCCCTGATTTCAACGGGGGTGGGTCCCCCTTCCCTCTTACATCCAATATAAACATGCCAACTGGCCAATCGCTCGTAAACGTACGTAGTTTTCCGTGGATGTAACATTGCTCCGTGCTCACTGCGGCCATCTCCTAGACCTACACTAGTAGAAAAAGAGGCTTCCAGGCGCCCCCATTAGTCCCTAAAATAATAGAACCGGGACTAAAGGGTCTTTAATCATGATTCGGGAGGAGACCATGACACCGTGGCGGACGGGAGGGCTTTAGTCCCGGTTGGCTCGCCAACCGGGACTAAAGGTCTCGAGCTGGCCCAAGCCTTTAGATCGCGGTTGGACAGGCCAACCGGGATTAAAGGTTAGACCTTTAGTCCCGGTTGGTGCGCCAACCGCGATTATCGGAACCTTTAGTCGCGGTTGGCGAGACCAACCGCGACTAAAGTTAGACTTTAGTCCCGTTGGTGCAGCCAACCGCGACTAAAAATTTGAACCTCATTTTCAAACTCTACCCCCGATCGCCTTTTCAGTTTTAGAAAAAACAAAAGAAAATTATGGAAATGTCAAAAAATAAAATAAAATAAGTTTTCCATGTGATATGTGGTCTAGTTGTTGGGAAAATTAACAAATATGAATTTCGACTTTATTTGCAAAATCTCTCGAAATTCTTAAAATTGGCATAACTTTTGCATACGAACTCGGATGAAAAAGTTTTTATATGAAAAATCATCTACTCGAAAAGTTACATCCGAATTTAATCGGGGAACCCGTTAAACATTTTAGAATCCCCAAAACCTAACAGAAAAAAAAGATACGGGGCTTTTAAGTTACGGAGAGGCAAAAAATTCAAAAATTTCAAATTGTGGTCAAACTGTGGTCAAACAATGGTCAAACTAATTATTCTAGAATATTAGTGTTACTAAATAGTTATTTCAGTTTTTTAAATTTTGGTCAAATCTGGTCAAACTGTGGTCAAAAATGGTCAAACTAATTATTCCGAAATATTAGTGTTACTAAATAATTATTGTTTTTAAAACAATAGTTTCAAACTCAAACAGTGAAATGTGTCACTTCATGCTCAAGCTAAATACGAGGGTTAATAGAATTGACATCCTACTATTGTCGGAAAACAACAAGTGCAGACTTGGAAGCGAGGAGAATAGAACCCGGAAGTTAAGCGTGCTCAGTGGGGAGTGGGAGGATGGGTGACCGTTCGGGAAGTTAGATGATTTGGAATTATGAGGGTGATTAGAGATTAGAGGATAAATTGAGCAGTGATGAGGGGTGGTGATTAGAGATTAGAGGTTAAAATAATTCAGAAATTTGAAAATAAAAAAAATGAAAAATTAGCAAAAAAAAATTAGTAAAAAATTTAAACCTCGGAGGAGGCCTTTAGTCCCTAGTTAGCCACGAGAACCGGGACTAAAGCCTTTAATCATGATTAAATGAAAGGCGCGACTAAAGGGGGGTCTTTAGTCGCGCATAGTTAGTCGCGGTTGCACAGCCGGGACTAAAGGCCTTGGCGAACCGGGACTAAAGGCCTTTTTTCTACCAGTGCTAGTCATGCACGGCGTGCACAGATCACAGCCATGCATCTTATTTCATGCAGAAAGAAAAGAACCGGGAAACCGGTCTAGCTACAATCAGGGTTTAACTAACAGGATGCATGCCATATAGATAATTGGAAATTGAACCTGCTCCTGGAAGGAAGAAAGAGAAACACATGCATTTGTTGAAATATATTGCCCATCTCCCTCCATCGATTCGGAGTTTTGGATAAGTTGACTGGTGCATGAATTCAATATGGTATTCGAGCCAAGAGGTCTTGAGTTCAAGACCCTGCCAACGCGGTATTAAATAAAACGATTCTGCGGCCTACATCGATCCCACGTCTAAGGACTAAAATAGTTTAGACGTCTAAGATTCTGCGTAATAAGTATCTTCATTCCAAAACTTTGTCCCAGGTGACAGTGAGGCCGACGGACTTGCCTTTCTGGAAAGCACTGATGAGAGTTAAATCAGTTTTTTCAATAGTACAAAGTTTATAGTCGGAAACGGTACCACTACGAGATTCTGGGAGGATACATGGCTAGGGGAAACACCCCTTGTACTTCAATATCCTTCGCTTTGTAGAATTGTTAAACGAAGAGATGCTTATGTTGCAACAGTACTTCAGTCCAGTCCTCTCAATATTCAGTTCAGGAGGACGCTAACCGGAAACCGTTGGGAAGCCAGGCTCCATCTTGTGAGAAGACTGATGGATGTTCAGCTTTTGAAATGGCCCAATCAGTGGTGCTGGAAGCTAACTAGTAATGGAGAGTTTACGGTTAAATCTAAGTATCTTGATGTTATCAATTCTAGCTCTATTCCTAGTTCTAAACACGTTTGGAAAGTCAAAGTACCTTTGAAAGTTAAAGTGTTTATGTGGTTTGTACATAAACAAGTCATTTTAACTAAGGACAACTTGCCAAAACGAAACTCGACAGGGTCTACAAGATGTAGTTTTTGTGATCGTGATGAATCCATCAAACACCTCTTTCTTGACCGCCCTTTGGCAAAAAAAACATGGCGGAAGGTTCACATAGTCTATAATATTACTCCTCCGAATACTATCAGCACGTTATTTGGGACGTGGCTTGAAGGGATAGATTCCGAAACAGCGAGACATATTCGAGTAGGAGTATGTGCTTTATTATGGGCAATCTGGAACTGCAGAAATGATTTGGTCTTTAACAGAACAATAAACATTCATTTTTTGTAGGTTATTTTCTGAGCCACTGCGTTGATCCGTATGTAGTCACTACTCACTTCGACGGAGGCCAGAGAGCGTATGGTTACTGGATCTATCCGATGAGAGATGGTAGCACGGGCTATTTTCAACCGATTTGGATGGCGGTTATGTAATAGGATAGGCAATTAGTTTTTCTATCTTTCTTACGCCAGCCGGTTGTGGTTTTACTTTTATTTTTCTGCTCTTTGTGAGCATTTTTTGTTCTTTTGTTTGAGACATCAAGACTTGTATTGAACTTATTTGTTTTTTAATAAGTATGGCCGTATGCATCGTTCTGATGCAGAGGCCGGGGTGCTCCCCCTTTCGAAAGAAAACTTACACGACATCCCAATATAATACGAAATGGGCAAGAATTTGAGCTCAATTATATTGAGATAAACCTCGCACTGATCAATTATTTATGAATTTTCCTCTGCATATATTATTGCGAAGATGTTTAAACATGATTGGCACTGCTGTGTATGATCAAAAAAATTGACGATCACGCACAACAAGCCAACCAACAGCATACAGAATAAAGAAAGAAAATTTACCAGAGGCCGCATGTGGCCAAACCACAGAGTCGGCCTCCTCCGAGAGCGCAGGGAAGAGGGCAGAAAGACTTTGCCATTCTTCCAACTCTTCAGGAGACAGGGCCCGACGAAAAGCCAAGTCCCAATTATTAGCAGCCACCTCCGCGATGGAGATTTGCGGGTTGGGGCAGTAAGAGAATAGAACCAGAAAGCTAACAGCCAGGGGAGCATCCCCAGACCACCAATCTAACCAAAAACGAACAGCAGACCCATTACCCACACAAAATTTGACGTGCTCCAGAAAAATCGGTCGAACTTTAACAAGGGCTTTCCAAAACTGCGAACCACGCCGCGCGGGGGCAAACCTGGGGTTGGAGTTAGGAAAATATTTAGCCTTAAGAATTGAAAACCATAGCACATCGGCCCCCACCGTCATAATTTTCCTCCACCACTTAATGAGCAGGCAAATATTCATCACTCGAGTGTTAATAATGCCTAACCCCCCAAGGTTTTTAGGCTTGCACATAAGCTGCCATTTAACCAACCTATACTTTCTTTTGTTATCAGCAGAATTCCAATAAAAGCCACCCCTATGTTTGTCGAAGCCATCATGCACACCATTCGTGAGACGATAGAAGCCCATAAGGAACATCGGGAGAGAGGATAGGCAAGAGTTGATTAGAGCCACTTTGCCAGCATTGGTATTATATCTACCCCTCCAAGGAAGCACCCTATTCCCCACTTTAGCAACCACCGGAGCGAAGTCTTTCGCGTGAAGCAGACCAGGGGAGATAGGGAGACCTAAATATTTGAAAGGAAAGGAACCTAAGGTGGAGTTTGTTGGAAATATGCCCTAGAGGCAATAATAAAAGGATTATTATATTTCAATGTTCATGATAATTGTCTTTTGTTCATGCTATAAATGTATTATCCGGAAATCGTAATACACGTGTGAACACTTAGACCCAATGAGTCCCTAGTGAGCCTCTAGTTGACTAGCTCGTTGTGATCGATAGCTAGTCATGGTTTCCTGACTATGGACATTGGATGTCGTTGATAACGGGATCACATCATTAGGAGAATGATGTGATGGACAAGACCCAATCACAAGCTTAGCATAAAAGATCGTATAGTTCGTTTGCTAGAAGCTTTGCCAATGTCAAGTATCTATTCCTTCGACCATGAGATCGTGTAACTCCGGTTGCCGTAGGAGTGCCTTGGGTGTATCAAATGTCACAACGAATCGGGTGACTATAAAGGTGCATTACAGGTGTCTCCGAAAGTATCTGTTGGGTTGACATGGATCGAGGCGGATTTGTCACTCCGTATGACGGAGAGGTATCTCTGGCCCACTCGGTAATGCATCATCATAATGAGCTCAATGTGACCAAGGTGTTGTACGGGATCATGCATTACTGATGCGAGTAAAGTGACTTGCGGTAACGAGACTGAGCGAGGTATTGGGATACCGACGATCGAGTCTCGGGCAAATAACGCATCGATTGACAAAGGAATTGCATACGAGGTTTGATAGAATCCTCGACATCGTGGTTCAACCGATGAAATCATCGAGGAGCATGTAGGAGCCAACATGGGTATCCAGATCCGCTGTTGGTTATTGCCCGAGAGTCGTCTCGGTCATGTCTGCGTGTCTCCCGAACCCGTAGGGTCTACACACTAAGGTTCGGTGGCGCTAGGGTTTGTAGGAAGTCAAGTATGTGACCACGAATGTTGTTGAGTCCGGATGAGATCCGGACGTCACGAGGAGTTCGGAAGGGTCCGGAGGTAAAGAATAATATATAGGAAGTGGTGTTTGCCATCGGGAAAGTTTGGGGTTTCGGTAAAATCAGGGACCACCGGAAGGGTCCTGAGGTCCACCGGTGGGGCCACCTATCCCGGAGGGCTCCATGGGCGGAGGGGAAGGAACCAGCCCACGGGGGCTGGTGCGCCCCTAGGCCCACCCTGCGCCTAGGGTTGAAACCCTAGGGGTGGGGCGCCCACCGGCAGGGGGCACTCCACCCCTTGGCCGCCGCCCCTTGTAGATTGGATCTACAAGGGCAGCCACAGGGGCCTATATAAAGGGGGAGGAGGGGCTGCTGTACACAACTCCCAAGGCGCAGCCCTCCCTCCCAACACATCTCCTCCTCCGTAGAGCTCAGTGAAGCCACAGCCGAGATCTTGCTTCTCCACCACCATCACGCCGTCGTCTTTGCCGGTGGAGCTGTCTTCCTCAACCTCTCCTCCCCTTGCTGGATCAAGAAGGAGGAGGCGTCGATCGTCCCGTCGTGTGTTGAGCGCGGAGGTGCTGTCCGTTCAGCACTTGGCATCGGTGATCTGAATCACGTTCGAGTCGACTCCATCATCACCAAGCAAGCTTCCGCACGCGATCTACAAGTGGTATGTAGATGCAAACTCTCTCCCGTTACTCGTTGCTTAGATGAACTCATAGATGGATCTTGGTGAAACCGTAGGAAAAATTTTAATTTTCTGCAACGTTCCCCAACAGTGGCATCATGAGCTAGGTCTATGCGTAGTTCTCTATTGCACGAGTAGAACACAAATTTGTTGTGGGCGTTGATCTTGTCATCTTACTTGCCCCTACTAGTCTTTTCTTGCTCAGCGGTATTGTGGGATGAAGCGGCCGGACCAACCTTACGTGCGCTTCGTGAGACCGGTTCCACCGGTGACATGCACTAGTTGCATAAGGTGGCTGGCGGGTGTCTGTCTCTCCCACTTTAGTTGCAGCGGATTCGATGAACAGGGCCCTTATGAAGGGTAAATAGAAGTTGACAAAATCACGTTGTGGTGATTCGTAGGTAAGAAAACGTTCTTGCTAGAACCCAATCGCAGCCACGTAAAAGATGCAACAACAACTAGAGAACGTCTAACTTGTTTTTGCAGCGATTGATCATGTGATGTGATATGGCTAGAAGTTGTGATGAATGATGAATTGTGATGTATGAGATCATGTTCTTGTAATAGGATTCACGACTTGCATGTCGATGAGTATGACAACCGGCAGGAGCCATAGGAGTTGTCTTTATTTTTTGTATGACCTGCGTGTCATTGAAGAGCGCCATGTAAACTACTTTACTTCATTACTAAACGCGTTAGTCATAGAAGTAGAAGTAGTCGTTAGCGTGACAACTTCATGAAGACACGATGATGGAGATCATGATGATGGAGATCATGGTGTCAAGCGGTGACAGGATGATCATGGAGCCGAAGATGGAGATCAATGGAGCTTGATGATATTGGCCATATCATGTCACAACTATATAATTGCATGTGATGTTTATTATGCTTTTACATCTTGTTTACTTAGGACGACGGTAGTAAATAAGATGATCCCTTATAAAATTTCAAGAAGTGTTCTCCCTAACGTGCACCGTTGCTACAGTTAAATCGTTTCTAAGCACCACGTGATGATCGGGTGTGATGGATCCTTACGTTCACATACAGCGGGTGTAAGACAGTTTTACACAGCGAAAACACTTAGGGTTAACTTGACGAGCCTAGCATGTGCAGACATGGCCTCGGAACACGGAGACCGAAAGGTCGAACACGAGTCGTATGAAAGATACGATCAACATGAAGATGTTCACCGATGATGACTAGTCCGTCTCACGTGATGATCGGACACGGGCTAGTCGACTCGGATCGTGTAACACTTAGATGACTAGAGGATGTCTAATCTAAGTGGGAGTTCGTAATTTTGATTAAGAACTTTATTATCATGAACTTAGTCTAAAACCTTTGCAAATATGTCTTGTAGATCAATGGCCAACGCTAATGTCAACATGAACTTCAGCGCGTTCCTAGAAAACCAAGCTGAAAGATGATGGCAGCAACTATCGGACTGGGTCCGAACACGAGATCATCCTCATAGCTGCCAAGAAACAAGATGTCCTAGAAGCACCGTTAGGTGACCCACCTGTCTCTCCAAAGCCTTTGCAAAGACGATTTGAGCGTCTGGCGGACTCGTTCGATGATTACTCCCTCGTTCGGTGCGGCATGCTCTACAGCTTAGAACCGGGGCTCCAAAAGCGTTTTGAGCATCACGGAGCATATGAGATGTTCAAGAGCTGAAACTAGTTTTCCAAGCTCATGCCCGGTCGAGAGATATGATGTCTCGACAAGTTCTACAGTTGTAAGATGGAGGAAAACAGTTACATCGGTGAGCACATCCTGAAGATGTGCAGGTTGCACAACCGTATGACCCAGTGAACATAAACCTCCCAGATGAGGCGGTCATTGACAGAATCCTCGATCGCTCCCACCAAGCTACAAGAGCTTTGTGATGAACTACAACATGCGAGGGATGGTAAAGACCATTCTGAAGTGTTCTCGATCTTTGAAGTCAGCAGAGGCTGAAATCAAGAAAGAACATCAAGTGTTGATGGTCAATAAGACCACTAAGTTCAAGAAGGGCAAGGGTAAGAAGAACTTCAAGAAGGACGGCAAAGATGTTGCCGCGCCCGTAAGCTTTATTCTGCGGGAAGAAGTCAAAGAATGGACCCAAGCACGAGACTGAGTGCTTTTATTGCAAGGGAAAGAACACTTTGGCGGAACTGCCCCAAATACTTAGCGGATAAGAAGGCCGCAACACCAAAGGTATATTTGATATACATGTAATTGATGTGTACCTTACCGAGACTCGTAGTAACTCCAGGTATTTGATACGGTGCCGTTGCTCACATATGTAACTCACAGCAGGAGCTGCGGAATAAGCGGAGGCGGCAAGGGACGAGGTGACGATCTTGCGTCGGGAATGGTTCGAGGTCGATGTGATCGCCGTCGACACGCTACCTCTACATTTACCTACGGGATTAGTTTTAAACCTCAATAATTGTTATTTAGTGCCAAGTTTGAGCATGAACATTGTATCCGGATCTCGTTTGATACGAGATGGCTACTCATTTAAGTCTGAGAATAATGGTTGTTCGATTTATATGAGAGATATGTTTTATGGTCATGCTCCGATGGTCAATGGTTTATTCTTGATGAATCTCGAGCGTAATATTACACATGTTCATAGTGTGGATGCAAAAAGATGTAAAGTTGATAACGATAGTCCCACATACTTGTGGCACTGCCGCCTTGGTCACATTGGTGTCAAGCGCATGAAGAAGCTCCATGCTGATGGACTTTTAGAGTCTCTTGATTATGAATCGTTTGACACATGCGAACCTTGCCTCCTAGGCAAAATGACCAAGACTCCGTTCTCCGGAACAATGGAGCGAGCAACCAACTTGTTGGAAATCATACATACCGATGTGTGCGGTCCAATGGCGTTGAGGCTCATGGAGGATATCGTTATGTTCTCACTCTCACGGATGACTTAAGTAGATATGGGTATGTCTACTTGATGAAACACAAGTCTGAGACCTTTGAAAAGTTCAAGGAATTTCAGAGTGAGGTAGAGAATCAACGTGACCGAAAGATAAAATTCTTCGATCGGATCGTGGAGGAGAATACTTAAGTCACGAATTTGGTACACACTTAAGAAAATGTGGAATCGTTTCACAACTCACGCCGCTGGAACACCTCGGAGAAACGGTGTGTCCGAGCGTCGTGTCGCACACTATTGGATATGGTGCGGTCTATGATGTCTCTTACCGATTTACCGCTATCATTTTGGGGATCGCTCTAGAGACAGCTACATTCACTTTAAATAGGGCACCGTCTAAATCCGTTGAGACGACACCGTATGAAATATGGTTTGGGAAGAAACCTAAGCTGTCGTTTCTAAAAGTTTGGGGATGCGATGCTTATGTCAAGAAACTTCAACCTGAAAAGCTCGAACCCAAGTCGGAAAAATGCGTATTCATAGGATACCCTAAGGAAACTGTCGGGTATACCTTCTACTTAAGATCCGAAGGCAAGATCTTTGTTGCCAAGAACGGATGCTTTCTAGAGAAAGAGTTTCTCTCGAAAGAAGTAAGTGGGAGGAAAGTAGAACTTCGATGAAGTACTACCTCTCGAGCGGGAAAGTGGTGCGGCGCAGGAAACCGTTCTGTAATGCCCACACCAATCAAGAGGAAATCATTGATGATGATCAAGGTACATCGAATCAAGTTACTCTTGAACTTCAAGGTCCACAAGGACACGTTCCGCACAGAGTGGTACGCAAACCTGTCATGGAAATCATGTTGCTAGACAACAATGAACCTTGAACTATGAAGAAGCAATGGCGGGCCAGGATTCCAACAAATGGCTTGAGGCCATGAAATCCGAGATAGAATCCATGTATGAAAACAAAGTATGGACTTTGACAGACTTGCCCGATGATCGGCGAGCGATAGAAAATAAATGGATTTTTAAGAAGAAGACGGACGCGGATGGTAATGTTACCATCTATAAAGCTCGACTTGTCGCTAAGGGTTATCGACAAGTTCAAGGGATTGACTACTGACGAGACTTTCTCTCCGTGGCGAAGCTTAAGTCCGTCCGAATCATGTTAGCAATTGCCGCATACTATGATTATGAGATATGGCGAGATGGACGTCAAAACGGCATTCCTTAATGGACATCTTAAGGAAGAGCTGTATATGATGCAGCCGGAAGGTTTTGTCGATCCTCAGAACGCTAACAAAGTATGCAAGCTCCAGCGATCCATTTATGGACTGGTGCAAGCATCTCGGAGTTGGAACATTCGCTTTGATGAGATGATCAAAGCGTTTGGGTTTATCTTGAGACTTATGGAGAAGCCTGCGTTTACAAGAAAGTGAGTGGGAGCTCCGTAGCATTTCTCCTGTTATATGTAGATGACATACTCTTGATGGGAAATGATCGACACTCTGGACAGCATTAAGGCCTACTTGAACAAGTGTTTTTCAATGAAGGACCTTGGAGAAGCTGCTTATATATTAGGCATTAAGATCTATAGAGATAGATCGAGGCGCCTCATAGGTCTTTCACAAAGCACATACCTTGATAAGATTTTGAAGAGGTTCAAAATGGATCAGTCCAAGAAGGGTTCTTGCCTATGTTACAAGGTGTGAAATCGAGCTCAGCTCGACCACCGACCACGACAAAAGATAAAGAAGAGATGAGTGTCATCCCTATGCTTCAGCCATAGGATCTATTATGTATGCCATCTTGTGTACCGGACCGATGTAAACCTTGCCGTAAGTTTGGTTGCAAGATACCAAAGTAACCCGACAAGGAACACTTTGGACAGCGGTCAAGAATATCTGAAGTACCGAAAAGGACAAAGGACATGTTTCTCGTTTATGGAGGAGACGAAGAGCTCGTCGTAAAGGGTTACGTCGGCGCTAAGCTTCGACTCAGATCTGGATGACTCTAAGTCACAAACCGGATACATGTATATGTTGAATGGTGGAGCGATGGCTGGTGCAGCTGCAAGCGAAGCGTCGTGGCGGGATCTCGTGTGAAGCGGAGTACATGGCAGCCTCGGAGGCAGCGCATGAAGCGATTTGGGTGAAGGAGTTCATCACCGACCTAGGAGTCATACCCAATGCGTCGGGGCCGATCAAACTCTTCTGTGACAACACTGGAGCTATTGCCCATGCCAAGGAGCCCAGGTTTCACAAGAAGACCAGGCACATCAAGCGTCGCTTCAACTCCATCCGTGAAAATGTTCAAGATGGAGACATAGAGATTTGCAAAGTGCACACGGATCTGAATGTCGCAGATCCGTTGACTAAACCTCTCTCGCGTGCAAAACATGATCAACACCAGAACTCTATGGGTGTTCGATTCATCACAATGTAACTAGATTGGTGACTCTAGTGCAAGTGGGAGACTGTTGGAAATATGCCCTAGAGGCAATAATAAAAGGATTATTATATTTCAATGTTCATGATAATTGTCTTTTGTTCATGCTATAAATGTATTATCCGGAAATCGTAATACACGTGTGAACACTTAGACCCAATGAGTCCCTAGTGAGCCTCTAGTTGACTAGCTCGTTGTGATCGATAGATAGTCATGGTTTCCTGACTATGGACATTGGATGTCGTTGATAACGGGATCACATCATTAGGAGAATGATGTGATGGACAAGACCCAATCACAAGCTTAGCATAAAAGATCGTATAGTTCGTTTGCTAGAAGCTTTGCCAATGTCAAGTATCTATTCCTTCGACCATGAGATCGTGTAACTCCCGGTTGCCGTAGGAGTGCCTTGGGTGTATCAAACGTCACAACGTAACTGGGTGACTATAAAGGTGCATTACAGGTGTCTCCGAAAGTATCTGTTGGGTTGACATGGATCGAGACTGGGATTTGTCACTCCGTATGACGGAGAGGTATCTCTGGGCCCACTCGGTAATGCATCATCATAATGAGCTCAATGTGACCAAGGTGTTGTACGGGATCATGCATTACGGATGCGAGTAAAGTGACTTGCGATAACGAGGCTGAGCGAGGTATTGGGATACCGACGATCGAGTCTCGGGCAAATAACGTACCGATTGACAAAGGAATTGCATACGAGGTTTGATAGAATCCTCGACATCGTGGTTCAACCGATGAAATCATCGAGGAGCATGTAGGAGCCAACATGGGTATCCAGATCCGCTGTTGGTTATTGCCGAAAGTCGTCTCGGTCATGTCTGCGTGTCTCCCGACCCGTAGGGTCTACACATAAGGTTCGGTGGCGCTAGGGTTTGTAGGAAGTCAAGTATGTGACCACCGAATGTTGTTGAGTCCGGATGAGATCCGGACGTCACGAGGAGTTCGGAAGGGTCGGAGGTAAAGAATAATATATAGGAAGTGGTGTTTGACCATCGGGAAAGTTTGGGGTTTCGGTAAAATCTGGGACCACGGAAGGGTCCCTGGGTCCACCGGTGGGGCCACCTATCCGGGAGGGCTCCATGGGCGGAGGGAAGGAACCAGCCCACAGGGGCTGGTGCGCCCCCTAGGCCCACCCTAGCGCCTAGGGTTGAAACCCTAGGGGTGGGGCGCCCACCGCAGGGGCACTCCACCCCCTTGGCCGCCGCCCCCCCTTGTAGATTGGATCTACAAGGGGCCGGCCACCCCACTGGGGGCCTATATAAAGGGGGGGAGGGAGGGGGGCTGCTGTACACAACTCCCAAGGCGCAGCCCTCCCTCCCAACACATCTCCTCCTCCGTAGAGCTCGTGAAGCCACAGCCGAGATCTTGCTTCTCCACCACCATCACGCCGTCGTCTTGCCGGTGGAGCTGTCTTCCTCAACCTCTCCTCCCCCCTTGCTGGATCAAGAAGGAGGAGACGTCGATCGTCCCGTACGTGTGTTGAACGCGGAGGTGCTGTCCGTTCAGCACTTGGCATCGGTGATCTGAATCACGTTCGAGTGCGACTCCATCATCACCAAGCAAGCTTCATACGCGATCTACAAGTGGTATGTAGATGCAAACTCTCTCCCGTTACTCGTTGCTTAGATGAACTCATAGATGGATCTTGGTGAAACCGTAGGAAAAATTTTAATTTTCTGCAACGTTCCCCAACAGAGTTTAGGAGCCTGGCCACCCGCAAGGCCTCCGCCCGGTCAACCCCCGTCACCATAACCTCACTCTTGGCGAAGTTGATCTTAAGACCAGAAACAGCTTCGAAACACAACAAAATGAATTTCAGATTGGCAATACAGGCATTGTCCAACTCCACCAGGATGATTGTGTCATCCGCATATTGCAGATGAGAGACCCCTTCCGGAAGTAGGCGAGAGACCACAGGAATAATGTGACCACATCGAGCCGCTTTGGAGAGCATACAGGAGAAAGCGTCAGCCACAAAGTTGAAAAGAACAGGGGAGGCAGGATCCCCTTGGCGGAGGCCCCTCCCATTTGCAAAGAAGTTGCTAATAGCGCCATTTACAGCAACTGCAGTGTGGCCACCCGAGACCAACTGCATGATACGGTGAACATAGGCACCGTCGAACCCTTTGGCAAGAGAATCTGCCTGAGAAAAGGCCAGCTAACAGAGTCATACACTTTCCCGAATGGCGTTGGCACTAATAAAGTCGTTAAAAGCATTGGCTACAGACCAGGAAAAATTATCATTATTCTTGTCAAGAGGGCATCGCAAAAGATTGAAGTCTCCCCCTATAACCATCAGAAGAGTGCAGGACTCAATCTTGATCGAAAGTTCATCAAGGAAAAGGTGTGAAAAGGAGTGATCCGCGGGCCCATAAACAACTATAAATTCACAGAGGGTATTCATAGATCTGTGCGAGAGAACAACACTAGCCCAATAAAACCCGTAATCAAAAGCAACAAAGTCAAAAATATCCTTATTAGAACCAATCAGAATCCCACCTGAGTGGCCCGAAGCCGGTAAACATTGTCAATGAAATCTATCCATACCCACGATAGCAGATAGCTCACTGGGGGAAAAGGAATCCTTAAACGTTTCAACCAACCCCACAAAATCAATAGAATTAGAACGGACCAAATCTTTCAGTTGATCACGGCGCCCCCTAGCACCAAACCCTCTAATATTCCAAAATAAGGCCCTCATTTATACGAAAGGTTCTTGATACGGAGGCTCGACCTGCTGGGGGCCACACAGGGTTTGGATCGTTTATTAGTACCCCTCTTAGCAAGGCAGGATGAGGGCTGGCCACTACCAGCACCCGAATCCTCCCCCGCAACACAACCAACATCCGCGACCCGCGAGGCAACCGCCTCTTTGGCTTTCGCAATGGCAGCTTGGGCCAGTTCATTAGCCCGAATAATAGCAAGAAGCGAACTGGGAGAGCCAACAGAAGAATCAACCACCAAACCCACGTCTGACATAATGTTTAAAAGATGATCATCAGACATCGAAGGTAAAACCACCCGAACCGGAGAAACAGCGACAGATGGGGTTGAGGAGGTACCTGGGGGAGGGAGGTCCTTCGCCGCAGCCCGCTTCTCCGCCCTTTCCAGAATAGAGCCACCAGCCTGTGACACCCACCTACCTTTGCAGGCCGTGGACACTGGGGAACGGATAGCAGGCGACCGCGCAGCAGGAGAGCCAGCATGGGGGCCCGAGCGAGACATGGAGCCCAGATCATGATCAAGACGCCGACAGATCCCCGTCATGGATTGCTTCGAGCCCGAAGAGGTCCGGCTCTTAGCCGAGTACTTGCGGACTGAGGATTTCTTCTTCGAGGGGTGCTGAGATTCCACCATGTCACAAGCAGGAGAGCCAGGAAGATCTTCAATACCCGAACGAGTGGGGAAGGTAGGGCGGGCCGGAAGGTTGGAGCATGCCGCAGACACAGGAGTGGCCGAGCAGGGCGGGGCCTTAGGCAGATCAGCAGCTGCAGAAGGGGCCATCTGGGCAGCAGGGGGAATCACAGCCTCTTCACGAGGAGCATCACCAACAGGCGCTTGAGAAGGAAACAACTCACGTTCTGAGTCTGCCAGGCCATCCCATTCAGATTGAGTGAAGCGGAGATTAGACCCAAAACTCTGATTGGGACCACCAAAAGAGCCATCCCCTTCCTTGTCATGTTTATCCGAGGGATTAGCAGGAGGAGGGGGGGAGGTGGAGCATGGAAAGCCGCCGCCGCCCCCTCCACCCGCACCCGCAGCCTGATTCCATTGGGAGAAGGATAAACATCAATGAGGCCATGCACCCGATCAGGATCAACACACCAGACCTTTATCCGAGCAGGACCAACCTTGTTCAAAGACTCCTCATCCACCTCAATGGGTTTCCCAATCAAAACCCCAAAGGACATGAGGAAAGCAGACGAGCGCAGACTCGCAGGAAGATCATCAATCAACACCCAGATTTGAGACAGAGGACCAACTGCAGTACCATTGGATGCAGCCGCTTTGACAGAAACCACCAGTTGATTAAGAGGTAAGGTGAAGCTGGTGCAGGAAGCAATCATTCGCAGGCAATCTTTGGAGGGGAACACCACAGAGAAGTCAAAATCTGACAGCTACACAACTTGCCAGTCCCAACCAGCCACATCCCAGATGCGAAGCCCTTCCAGCAGAGTTTGGGGGGAGATCTTTTGGTCTTTGACAGAGACAATAGCCGCATTGGACAGCGTAGGAGCCACCTCTCGAACAGGCAGATCACCATCAAAGGCGAAGAAGGAGCAGCCAGGGAGACCCAGACCAAACTGGATGACCGCGGGAGGTTTCTGCCTATCCATGCAGTGAACCGTGAGGTGGCCATCAGAGCGACAGATCAGGCAAAAAGGGGTATTGGTGCAGCGAGACTGAAAGTGGCCCGGTCTGTGACAAGCGAAGCAGGTAAGCGCCGAGGGGTTGCTGTGGGAAGAGGAGGAGGGGCGGGATTGCTGCTGCGACGGGGGAGGAGGAAGGATCCCATCCCCCGAAGCCGGACCGGGAGGCCGACGCGCTGGCCCCGCGAAGGATCGAGGCGGTGGACAGAAACAAGATCCGGCCCCGCGAGGAGGAGGGGGAGGCAGGGGCCGAGACGGGGCCGACGGGCCACGCCCAACACCCGAAGCCGGGAGGGAAGCCGATGACGAAGACACCCCACCGCTAGAGGCCACCGCCGCCTCCCACGGATCCAGCACCGGGGAAGGAGAAGGACCAGACCCAGAACCCTGCAGGCCAGATCCAGTCACTCCCTCCTTCACCGGGTGCTGCACCCGCTCCGGACCCGAAGCCCAGGCCTCGCAGGCACAAGCCGCCTGCTCGCGCGCCGCTTGCTCCGACTCCAGCTTGGAGCGGAGCGAAGCCTCAAGCTCCAGATCCACCGCGGAGGCGGGGGAGTCCTCGCGGCGTCGCTTGCACCCAGAAAGCGCCTCGCAAGAAGAGCCCCTAGATTTATCCATGGAGATCACCGCAACAAAAGGAAGAAGGAGGGGTGGAGGTGGGGGGGATCTGAAGAAGCGCTGGATGGGAAGACGATAGCGGTGCAGGTCAGCGGCGGAAGCAGGAAACCCTAGCAGGGGGGAGCCGAGCCGCGTGGGATCCATATATAACCTGAGCGAGCCGTGCCCCCCTGGGCCCGACTCGCCAAATGGGCCGGAGAGGGATGGGGAGCCGGTAACCGGGCGGGGGGCCCAACTGGGCCAAAAGAAAGGAGCAGGGGGAAATCGATTACCGAAGAGAGGGAGGGGGAGGTGGAGGCCCACTAGCCAGCACCGCCCCGACAGGCCCAGCAGGCCCACACGGGGAGGAGGCCCGCGAACCGGCGGCCACTACTTGGAGATCTGGATCTAGGTCACACGGAGCGACCACCGGACCCGCCGCCGCCACCGCCGGCGACGGAGCCCCCGCAGCCGGAGACGGAGAGGGAGATGGAGAGCCTCCAAGCTCCCCATCGGGAGCACGACCCAGGACACCAGGCGCAGGGGACGCGAACGCAAACTTACCAGATCTACGCCGATGCCGCGAGATCCGGAACCAGCCGTCGGCCGACGGAGACACCCCCAACGGCCGGCCCCGACCCCCGGGGGCAAACTTACGAGGGCGAGGGGCGGCGCAGGCGACCCCCACCTCCCCAGAGCAGGAAGCCACACCACCGGGGGAGGAAGGCAGAGAACGAGAGTCCTCCTCATCCGACACCAGCGCCCAAAAACGAGATCCAAGAACCGGCAGCGTAGAGAGGGAAGGGGAGGGATCCACCCGCGGGGAAACAGGGGAGGATAGGGGAAGGGGAGCTACACATGAAGGTGAGGGCGACCGGACGCCGGCCACCGGGGAAGGGCAGGGAGCAGATCTGCCGAGGCGAGGAGGAGGAGGGGGGGAAGAGAGGGAAGGGAGAGAGGAAGGAGGAGGAGGAGCCATTTTCCTCATTCAAGCCTTCCTACTAAGATTAAGATTTGGTGGTACTACTTCGGCTAGATTCTCTTGTGTTTGGAAATCCAAGGTCCCTCCTAAGATTAAGATTTTCCTTTGGCAAGCCTTCCGTGGTCGCCTCCCTACTGCTGATCAGATCAAAAAACGCAATGGGCCGGGCTCGGAATTCTGTAACTTGTGTGGGGCTTTGGAAAACTCTAATCACATCTTTTTCAACTGTGTTCTTGCCAAATTAGTTTGGTCTTGCGTCCGATCCTGGCTTCGGGTTTCCTGGAATCCCTCCTCTTTCTCAGATATTAGATCCCTAGCCAAATCTTTGGTAGGGGTTACCAAGGGGCTATTTTGGGTCGGCTTGGGAGCCTTATGTTGGGCTCTATGGACCATTAGAAACAAATTTACTATTGAGCTTACATTCCCATCTAAGCCTGCTGATGTTCTTTTCAAATCATGTATATTCTTGCAGCAGTGGAGATTATTGACTAAGGAGCCAGATCGGGACGCCCTGGACCTGCTCATTGCCAAAATTCGGGCTTCGGCTTCTCAGATCTCCGGGTCGAATCATGCCGTATAATTCTGGTGATGTAGTTTGCGGGATTTAGGTTCCTTCTCTCCCCGGCCTGCGTGCCGTGTTTGGCAGCTGCCTGTATCGTGAGTACTTTGGGTCCTTTTAACTTCTCTTTGTGGCTCTATGATTGTGTGAACCTTGGGTATTTGTGACGCTGCCGTGTGGCTTTATCTATAAAGTCGGGCCTTGGCCTTTTCTCTAAAAAAGAATAAAGAAAGAAGATTTAACTCATGTCACGCTCTAGTTTAGGTTGTTGGAGCGGGGCGCCGGCGGGTGTCGCCCCCGAGCTTGGTGTCGGTGCTCTTCTCCTTTTTCTATTTGATGAAGGAAGCGACCTCTCCGCCTTTTCATTGTTGAGATTAGAATAAATGGCGGCATGCTTGGAGGTCAACTCATTCAAAAGAGAAGGGCAGGTTTTGGAGAGATGATCCAAGTCATCTGGTGTCATGACTTGATCTAGTGTGGTGGGAGACCTGAGGATGAGCTCAAAGCACGCCTCCTTTAGCATGTGGCAGCCATGCTGCTCAGCCAAGGCCAGAGTGGTCGCCGCCGTCGCCACGCTGACTTTCCGGCGTAGCACGTCCTCGCAGAGCAGCTTGAGTCTCTCCATGGCATACCTGTCCGCAGCCACCATGAGATGCTGGGCCATCGCGACCACCACGTCGTCGTGGTCGTCTTGGTGCTCCGTCTCCGATTGCGGCAGCGAGTCGGTGTATGCGAAATGCAGCAAATTGTTGAACACCTCGGCTCTCATGCCGTCGATCCGTATGCTGTGGGTGGCGCCTGTTGGAATCAACCACGTAGTAGAAGTCCTGTCCGGCACGGACTTGTAGCAGTAGCCGAGTCGTACATGTACTAGGTAGAATATAGGTAATATAAATACCAGTGCGTGTATCACCTGTAAGATCAGATCAATTGAATCAATAAAGTGCAAGGCTCGATACGAGCCTTTTGGCCAACTCTCGCGTCCTTGTCTCGTTCGTCTCGTGGGTTTCTGAAGTATTCATGCGCGGCCGTTCCAGCGAGCGGCGGCTCGCTTAAAGCTAATTAGCTAGCTTGGCGTGCGGGAGTGTCTGCAGGAATCGATCCAGTAACTTTGGTTCAGCCGTGCGTGCGGCGCGTACAGTCGGAAAGAACTTCGTCGGCTGATCGCGGCAAGTCGAGGCCGCCAACAATTGGTATCGAGCAAGGTTGATCTTCTAATAACGGAAGGTCATGGCGGGCAAGGAGATCGTGGAATCGTCGGAGCGGCTAAAGTACTTGCCGTGCACTGGTACGTCATACCCACAGTTTGATCGCGAGAACTTGAGTGCAGAAGGCCCTCATGGAGTGTGGTCTCCGCGCCAACAAGCTATGGGGCGTGGTCGATCCAGGAGGTGGCGCGTTCAAGAAGGAGGAGCGAACACGGAAGGATCGGCGGCGGCGTCGGCGATTTACTCGGTGATGCCGATGGATGTCCTCAACACCTGATCGCCAAAGAAACGGCGAAGGCGTGGGATACTTTGAAGCTCATGTTCGAGGACACACCGCGTCAAGCAAGCCAATCTCCAAACTCTCCTAAGGAACTATGAGACTTTGGTCATGGCGACAATGAGTCCGTGGATGCGTTAAGCTTCACGGGTGGCTACTCTCGTCAATCGGATCCGCGCGCTTGGTGAAAACCTTACGGAGACCTCGGTTGTCCGGCGGTTCTTGCGCGCAGCCCCTCCCCGGTACCTGCAAATTGTCACGGCGATCGAGCAGTGCGTCGATATCGGGACTCTCTCCATCGACGATCTCGTCGGACGCTATAAGGCTCACGACGAGCGTATGCGGTACAGTCTCGGGGATGGGAGGAACGATGAGAATGTCATGCTCACACGGGCTCAGTGGCTGGCGCTGGACTCACGGAGAGGAGGCGAGGGCTCTAGCAGCAACACTCGCCAAGATCGTGCGCCAAAAGAACAAAGTAAGAAGAACGCCGGTGACGGCGCTCCGAAGAAGAAGAAGTTCGACAAGCGCAAGATCAAGTGTCACAACTGTGGCATCATGGGGCACTTCAAGTCGGAGTGCAAGAAACCACCGAAGGAGAAAGCTCTCATGGCCAAAGGAGGCGATGATGGAGACATGATGCTCATGGTCGAAGTATGCGAGCTAATGGATGAGGATAGTCCAGCTCCAAAGGTGCCGGCTACAGAGGTTGTCACGCTCATAGAGGAGGCAGTTTATCTTCACGATAAGAAGAGGATGAACACGTCGAGGCACGTGTGGTACCTCGACACGGGCGCTAGCAACCACATGACCGGCGACAAGGACCAGTTTTCTGAGCTCAGTGCTTCGGTGGGAGGCACGGTTCGATTCGGCGACGGACGGACCGTTGACATCGCAGGGCGAGGTACTGTCCTGTTTGAGTTGAAGAATGGCGGTCACAAGGTACTCACAGATGTGTACTATATTCCCAAGCTAAAGAGTAGCATCATAAGTCTTGGCCAGCTCGAGGAGCGTGGTTGCAAGATTGTGCTCAAAGATGGCTTTCTATGGGGGTATGATCGTCAGAGGATGTTGATTATGAAGGTGCAGAGGTCACCAAACAGGCTCTACGTCCTCAACTTGGATCGTGTGGATCCGGTATGTCTCTTGTCGAGCATGGATGACTCGGCATGGAAGTGGCACGCACGCTACGGTCATCTAAATTTCCAGGCTCTTCGGCAACTTGGACAAAAGGAGATGGTACGTGGTCTACCGTGCATCAATCATGTCGACCAAGTGTGCGACGGTTGTCTCATTGGGAAACAAAGGCGAGCCCCGTTCCCAAGAGAGGGAAACTTTAGAGCGAGTAAAGCTCTTGAGTTGGTCCACGGAGACTTGTGCGGACCGATTACACGGCCACCCCTGCGGAAGCAGATACTTCTTGCTCGTGGTCGACGACTTTAGCAGATTCATGTGGATTGTGTTGTTGAAGACGAAGGACCAAGCTTTGCAAGCCTTCAGGATTATAAAGATGGCGGCTGAAGTAGAATCTGAAGCCAAGCTGAAGGCCCTCCGTACCGATCGGGGGGGTGAATTCAAGTCTCGTGCATTCACGGAATTTTGCGAAGCTCAAGGGATCAAGAGGTATCTTACGGCACCATATTCACCGCAGCAAAACGGTGTTGTGGAACGGAGGAACCAAACCGTGGTGGCGATGGCACGAAGCATGTTGAAGAGCAAAGGCATGCGGGCAAGTTTTGGGGTGAGGCGGTCAATCGGCCGTTTACTTGCTGAACGGGCTCCAACCAAGAGTGTGGTTGGGATGGCGCCGTCTGAAGCATGGTATGCGGACACAAGCCCACGGTAGATCATCTTCGCACTTTTGGGTGTGTGGCGCATGTGAAGACGGTGACCGGGCATACTAGCAAATTGGCGGATCGGAGTACTCAATGGTGTTGGTTGGCTATGAAAAGGAACAAAGGCATACCGTGCGTGCAACCCCTCGACCAATAAGGTGGTTGTGGCGTGGCGTGGTCTTTGAAGAAGCGAGGTCATGGAATTGGAACTCCACCGAGCGGTATACCCATCTTCGATGAAATTTTCAGCGTTCTTTCGATGATTATGAGCATGCAGACATTGATGATCAACGAAGGCGTCGAGTGCATGACGAGTAGTCGCGGCGCAGTAGAGAAAAAGGACGAGAGGCACGCGCCGAAGCTGCAGCAGCCGGCGTGTCCGAGGGCACGAACGGCACGCCCGGCAGCAGCGCTCGCCCTGGTGGCGTTGTTCCATCAGGAGGGCCAGAGCAGGCCACACCAGCTCGTGGCTCACGTGGCACAGCACCGGCCAGCCCATGCAAGATCCTGTCAGCTGGAGGTGTTTCCAGCATGCAGGAAAGCAGCCCACGTGCTGCACCACGAGCACATGAAGTCCTTGTACGTGAAGGCCATGTACGTGAAGATGGTACACCTGTTTTGGCTGGTTCGTCCGAAGCTACAACCAGTTATGAAGAACAGCAATCGCCAGAAATCGGGAGTTTGGCAACTCCAGATGATGTTACTTCATCTTCGAATGAACAGGAGAGAAGGGAACGTCCGCCGACACCAGTACGTCTTCGATCAGTGGTGGATTTATATCCAAAGGAAGCGCTTCCAAAAGTAAATCCAGTGAAAATAAAAAGAAGAGGACGACAATGTCTGCTTAGCGTCGAGGAACCGACGAAATTTGAAGACGCAAATACGGAGGAGTGTTGGCGTCGTGCTATGGATGAGGAGTTGGGATCGATCCAAGACAACAAAACATGGGAGCTCGTGGATCCACCCAACGACCATAAAAATCATAGGGCTCAAGTGGGTGTACAAGGTCAAGAAAGATGCCGAAGGAAACTTGGTGAAGCATAAGGCGAGGCTCGTAGCCAAAGGATACGTGCAAGAGCAAGGTGTAGACTTCGAGGAAGTGTTCGCTCCTGTCACAAGGATGGAATCGGTGAGGCTAGTTATAGCTCTCGCGGTTCAAGAATCTTGGAGGCTACATCACATGGATGTAAAATCCGCTTTTTGAGCGGGAGTTAAAAGAAGAAGTGTATGTGAAGCAACCACGGGTTACATCAAAAGGAGAGGAGCACAAGGTGTTGAAACTACACAAGGCATTGTGCGGGCTATGCCAAGCTCCTCGGCGTGGAACATCAAGCTTGATCATACACTAGTTTCTCTTGGTTTTGAGAAAAGTCCTTTGGAGCATGCTATGTACAAGCGAGGTAAAGGCAAGGATCGTCTCCTAGTGGGCATCTATGTTGATGATCTCTTGATAAGCTGGAGCAGATGAGGAGGAGATTGCTAGATTCAAGCTACAAATGAAGGAGCTTTTCAAGATGAGTGATCTAGGGCTCTTGACTTACTATCTCGGGATCGAGGTACATCAAAAGCAGGAGGAATCACACTATGCCGGGAGGCATACATAAAGAAGATTCTTGAAAGCTGTAGCATGGAGGACTGCAATCCAAGTCATGTTCCAATGGAGCCTCGACTTAAACTTAGCAAGAGGAGCCAAGCACCCGCGGTTGATGCAACGGAGTATAGAAGTGTGGTCGGAAGCCTAAGGTATCTTGTGAATACACGACCAGACTTGGCCTATTCCGTTGGCGTAGTGAGTCGCTTCATGGAAGCACCCACGACAGAACATTGGGCAGCTGTGAAACAAATACTCAGGTACATCAAAGGGACAACTAACCGGTTGTGTCTATTTGAGAGAAAGCGGAAGGAGATGGTGGAGCTACTTGGCTACAGTGATAGCGACTTGGCAGGAGATATTGACGACCGTAAAAGTACTTCGGGCGTGGCATATTTCTTGGGAAGAAGCATAGTGAGTTGGCTATCACAAAAGCAGAAGGTGGTCGCATTATCATCATGTGAAGCAGAGTATATTGCAGCTGCAACATGGCAGGTCAAGGTGTGTGGCTAGAAAGGCTACTCGGTGACCTCAACGACAAGGAACGGAAGGAGTGGTGCTCTATGTTGACAACAAGTCCACAATTGCTCTGTGTAAGAATCCAGTGCATCATGATAGAAGTAAGCACATTGATATAAGGTATCATTACATACGAGATTGCGTGGAAGAAGGGAAGATTGAAGTCAACTACATTTGCACCGACGACCAGCTTGCAGACATCCTGACCAAGTCTTTGGGACAACAGAAGTTCACGGAGATGCGGGGAAGGATCGGCGTCCAAGCTGTGAAGTGAGGACATCGTGCTTAGGGGGGTGATTGTTGGAAATAATCACGACTAGGTAAGTATAGTCCGGCACGGACTTGTAGCAGTAGCCGAGTCGTACATGTACTAGGTAGAATATAGGTAATATAAATACCAGTGCGTGTATCACCTGTAAGATCAGATCAATTGAATCAATAAAGTGCAAGGCTCGATACGAGCCTTTTGGCCAACTCTCGCGTCCTTGTCTCGTTCGTCTACGTGGGTTTCTGAAGTATTCTGTACGCGGCCGTTCCAGCGAGCCGGCGGCTCGCTTAAAGCTAATTAGCTAGCTTGGCGTACGGGAGTGTCTGCAGGAATCGATCCAGTAACTTTGGTTCAGCTTCGTACGTGCGCGTACAGTCGGAAAGAACTCGTCGGCTGATCGCGGCAAGTCGAGGCTTCGCCAACAGCGCCCTCCATCATTGGGCCATAGAGCTCCGCCTTGAACACCGGCGACCGCGCCGCCAGCAGGCACCGGTGCGCGGCGAAAGTCTCATCGCCGACCAGGAACCTCACGTCCGCGCCCTGCCCGCTGTGCAGGAGGTCACGCAGGTGCAGTGGCCAGTCCGGTGGCGGCGGCATGGCGGGGGCTGCCAGGAAATCAAGGACCATGACGTTGCACCTGACGGAGAGAGCAATGCCGTCCTTGAGCAAGTCCTTGTCCTTGTCGAGCTCTTCCCGCTTGATGAAGTCGCCAAAGCCCCAGTATTCACCCAGCTGGGTAAAATCGTGGATGTTGCCGGCCCTAGCGTAGCGCGGCACGGGCTCTCCGGTGGCCTGGTCGAGCAGGTCGAACCCGACCTTGGCCATGGTGGAGACCCCGGTGCCGGTGCGATCGAGAACGGCGAAAACGGACACGAATCCAGCTCTCTCCGGGTTGTCGCCATTGGGGAAGAAGTCGATGTGCCAGCTCGTGCCTCCCACGGGGAAGGAGTCTGACCTGAAGCCTTTGCCGTTTGGGTAGATCTCGCTCAGCGCTGGGTATCCTTTGATCCTGAGGACGTGCTGCACGGTGGCGGTGGTGGCCTCGAAGCTGGACTCTGAGTTCTCGCCGGTCTCACGTTTGGATATGAAAGCCCTGATGGGGTGTGGCTCCAGCGGCGACGCTTTGGAGTTGAATCCGGTGGCGGCCATAGATGATCCCCGGCCGGCCGTGGCACCTCGACCTCGACCTCGACCTCGGTGTGAAGGCGACGTGTATGTGAACGGGAGGCGAGTAGAGGCACACGCTGGGGCTTTGGTTACGGGCCCTTCTGATGTGGTGAGCTATTTATCGTACAGGATACAAAGTCTCAACCCAGTCGAACGTACGAATCCTAATCGGACAGCCACGCAGTATACAATGATAGGGGATTATATAGAATCCGTTTTCAAAACTTTTATTACAAAACATGGTCCAGATTACGTCTAAAGCTAAGAGCATATGCAACCACAATATACGTCTGACCCTCTAAACGTAGGTGGACGCATCCGGACAGTGTCGGGCGTGTCCACTTTTCATGTCATTAGTAATTGTATACACAATGCATGCTAATATTAGGTAAAATACTTCCTCCATTTTTATTTAGTCCATGTATTAGCTTTGGTCAAAGTCAAGCTTTGTAAACTTTGACAAAGTTTATAAACAAAAATATTAACATATACAATGACAAATCAATACAATTAAATTCATTATTGAATGTATTTTCACATCATGTAGATTTGTTATGATAAATGTTTATATTTTTTCTATAAATTTGGTCAAACTTTACGAAGTTTGACTTCACTCAAACCTAATATGCAGAGTAAATAAAAACGGAGGGAGTATTAATTATACTAGTAGAACGCATGTGCGTTGCTACAGGCTATAATACATATATATTGATCAAACAAATAATTAAGGTCGTCTTCAAGGTAGAAGCTCAATTCTTCCTCATACGTTCAATCATGTTTTGGACATCAATCAAACAAATAATTAAGCACGCCTGCAATGTAGAAGCTCACTTCTCCCTCACATATCCAAGCATGTTTGGATGGGCACCCAGCAGACTCCTCAAAAATTAACCGCCTGGACAGTCCAGGCACCCCTAAATTTAGTCCAAATCGGGCTTTTTGAAGGTGGTTGTCCGAACTATCCATCAAGTTATCTCCAACAGGCGGGCCCAACGCAAAAAATCCTTTCCTTTTACTGCGGGACCCTCCCCTACTCGCTTGGTTTCCCGCCGTAGCAGGACATTTCTTGCTTGAAAATTGGATGGCGCCCACCTCACCTTTGCCATGGCACCCTCTCTCCTTCACACCATTCTTCCGCACAAACCGTCGAGGACACCCCCGCCAACCGTCCCGCTCCCCAGCATGACCCCTCCCCACGTGTTTGTGTCGATCCGCCACCTCCATCAAGGCGGAGGAGGCATGTCTTCTAAATCATTGCTTTGTTGTGACATACAGCTGAATGTCATGCGTTACCACGAAACAAAAATATGATATCCGTTGTTGGGCATGCAACTGGTAGGCACCATGTTTGTTATTAACTCTTGAAACAACCAACCAGTGTATTTACCCTTCTATATTAACCAAAAAATTGTATGGGTTGATTATATATATATATATATATAGACACAGTTTTACCTATATATATATATATATATATATATATATATATATATATATATATTTTAAAACATTATAACTGGGCATCCTAGGAGCTCCCTCGCGCTATCAGCCTTCGAAGCCGTTCGATTTCACATTATGGCTGTCCCTGGCCGTTGGATGCACAGTTTTTTTTTCGAACCCTCCCGTCCCCGCAGCTTGTCGAGGGCAGCTACTCCCGTAACATTTTCTGACTAACGTGGTTAATTGGGCCCAACAGCCCACCTGTCGGCTGAAGCGAGGGAGAGAATTCCGCGAGGAGAAAGATCACTCGTGGGCGATTGGTGTGCTCGCTAACCCTAACCAAGGCCAACGGCGATGGCGGCGGCGAGCCGAAACATCAACGGAGTTCGAGCCCGTGCTGCTATTCGCTAAAGGGGTCCATCACTGAGGATCTAGAGGAGCGACCGTGTGTGCGTCCATCCAGTCCCAATTTGAGGCGCACAGAGGGCGGCTGACCGTGTGCCAGATGCGAGCGTTGGATTGTATCGACCGGAGGTGAGGATCGGACGGATCGAGCGGAGTAGTGGGAGCAAACCATAGCACGGCAACCGACGCCGGGCTGTAGCAGCGGCGCCTCTCCGCGACCTTCACCTCCTTTCCAGCTCGCCTTGCGGTCGCGCCTTGCAGTCCGAGAAGAAAAGGGGTGTGGTGGCGGCAAGGACGAGAAGGTTGGCAAGGAGAAGAAGAAGGCGGCCGCTCTCCCCGTGGTCACCGCCGTGCTCAAGATCGATATGCCTCGTGGCTTATGTTGCAGCAGCCGCTTAAGGAGCAGAAGGGCAGAACGTCACGTACAGGTAAATGCTTTCTTGGTGTCTCTTTCAATGTATTGTTGTTCAGCGGATTCTACCGTTCTGTGTGGTCACAGTGTGCAGGCAGGTCTTCCTGGCATCATGGAGTCTGAGAGAGAGGAAGGAGTACATGGCGGTCGTGATGTGCACTGCACACAACGGATCCTGGTCAGTATACCAGTCCATCCATGTTGCTATTTGATTTAGATGCATGCTTTGCATCTTTTAGTTTCAGAAAATAGAATTATGAGATACCGCTGAATAATGTATACAGAGGCTCTTTGTAAGATATAGAAGATGATGTTCTTCATATGTCGCCTTCATGCTTTCCTGAAAAGCATAACATATATAACTGACATCACCATATATGGGCTGGTGTATTATTGTGATCTATCGTTGTACCTATGTGCATCTCTTTTTTAGGTAATTCTTGTTTTACAGGCCTCAATGTGGTTCGATTCAATAAAAAGAATGTGCCCTATAGTATATTTTCAATGCGACGGAACAACATCCGAGAGGGTCAAGCGCTGGACTATAGGTGTGTATACAAGTCTGCAGATTATGTTACTCTTCTGTATGATCCTCCATGGAGCGAAATTTATCGTCAGGGGTGATAAAAAACAGGTTTGATCTGTGCTAATGGAGTTGCTGCTGTGAGTAGTCTCTTGAGAGATAGGTGTACGGACTTTGAGACAGATTTTTTTGCGAAAATGCTGCCTTCTGAAGGAGGTGCTCACAAATTCATTCCTTATTTCCGAAAAATTATCATCTTACTCTGATCATGCTTTTAGTCGTTCTGCTTTAGCAGGGATGCAGGTTTCCATTTTTGCAAGAAAGGTTATTTCGTTGCTCATGTCTTTTTTGTGGTTGGGCTCTTTCAAGCAACAGGAAACACACATTTCCGCAGGGAATCGCACAGCTTTCAGCAGTGATGTCCAACAGGCTATCGTTACACCCAGCAAAATAGGATAGGGATTCCAAGTTGCTGATTTTTCTGTCAAGTAAAACAATTGTTCATGCAAATGCATGTTCAGCTCTATTTTTTGTTGCAATGTTGAATTCTCTTTTAATTCGGTGTTCTCCTTGCGGACGTTCTTTCCTGTGGACCGTCTCAGCTTTGGATAAACATCTATTATGTTCTCTGAGGAATAAGCAATAGCCTTGTCGTGCGACTTCTCATGGGTTATTCCTTTGTCGTTATTATTATCGTAGTCTGTATGTACGAACCCAGTTTGTTGTTTGGTTTAAATATAAGACAACATGGTTTCCATACATTTTAAATTACAGAACATGTTACGCTTATGGGCTACAATATATAGGTAAAATGTGTATCGTTTGTGACAAAGATTTCTGTGAATTTTGTCATCTTTGTCCGGACTACTCTGTCATGCTAACAAAATGCAGGAAGAGTAATGCTTCATATGATCAGCAGGCAAGCCTGCCTGAATTGGGTGCCATGTTTCCTTGCAATAAAGGACTTTCTGATACACTTGAAAAGTAGCTTATAAAATCGAAACAAGAGTTTGCTAATTTATTTATAAAGGACTTTGTGCGTTTAGAGTTTGATATTGATAGACAATGGTGGAATGACCACGATCACTCTACTTTGTTGATTCATCTTGCAGTACCAATAATGATATGCCAAATTATTAGCATTATGATTTGGAATAAAGAATTTTAGGCATCATTTATTTTTTCTTACGTTAGTATTTGGAATAAACATTCCTTGATTCTTAAGGTATTTAGATGAATAGTTGTTCAAATAGTAGGGTCCTTCCATTTCTAGAATTATCTTTTCTTTGCATTATATTTTAGAATAAATAGCTCTTACATTTTATGTTCTTTTTGGCTAAATGGATCCTTATGCTTGTCTTATACATAACATCTATAGTAGTTTGTCATGAGCATATGGCATTGTGTACATATTTATCACAATATTTCCCTTTATGGTGCATCTTTAATTTAGTCCAGCTTAGTCGTCACTCGTCACATATGTTCATCTTCTTGTTCATCAGATTTGATGAGAGACTGCTACTGCTGCGAGCATAAGTGCGAGTGATTTATGTGCATGCACTGAACCAACCAAAGCTAGCATTGATTCTGTAGCTTCTTCCTAGGTAAGATTAATGTGCGCTCATGTTTGCATAATTTTTATATAGTTATAAGTTTGTAATGTACATGACCAAGTGGGGCCAAATAGTATTTGTTGTGTCTTCGACTATTATTTATAAAAAAATCATTTGTATTGATTGGAACCGAAATGTCACATGTGCATTTAGGTTCCATGTATGTAGTACTTTCACTTGTCTTTTTTCATAGATAAATATACAGGGCGCAAGCATTGGGAGTATCAAATGCACCAAGGGTTGAAGGAGCTCATCCATCCAGTGAGAGCATTGCAACTTTCCACATGTCGTTGATTAATCCATATGCTTTAGTTGCATCAGATAATCCGTCCTTCAATTGTGTTGCCGATGACACTTACACATATGTAACTAAGAGAAAATACTACTTTGCAAAGATGTCACACTACAATTATTTTGACGTGTTTTGTGGAGAAGCTTTGTAAAGATTATTAGTATAGTGATCAGTTTCATGGAATGCCATTTGTTTCCACTTCACTTGCACGATCACCTCTTGGCACATTCATGGTCATGAAATGCCTATGTTGTAGATTTATGATCCAATTTATGAGATGCTAGAAAAAACTTCGCAGACATGGACCTAAGAGGATGGTCAATATGACCCAGTGTAAAATAATAAATATTAGTGTAGGTTCACAAGTTCTTTCCTTGAAAATAGGAATTAGTTCTTCCATGTCTATCTATTTGTAAAATTACTATAATTTTATTGAAAAAATAGACGGGCGCGGCAACGCGCGCCATTCATGATCTAGTATATATATATATATATATATATATATATATATATATATATACACACTCTAACCATCTAACATCCAACCACAGGTTGGTTCACAGGGATTGCCTTTTTTATATTGACGTCTATCACATTTGATCAACATTTGAGACGTGCGTTGCACGTGCAGGCTTACTAGTCACGGATAAAAGAAAGACAAGGGGCGACCGTATGGTTCCTTCCCTGACAACGGGCGCGACGGGATGGGTGAACGGGGGAGGGAGTGAGCAAAGGTCAAACGGATGTGTTCTTGACCAATAGCCACCCATTATGTGCATGACTCCCCCCTGCGTTTCCCGGCCATGCTAGGGAAAATAGAGAATCTATTTATTCTTGCGAAAACACGATGGAGGGAGGCTCTCCTTCACATTATCCGTAACCTATTTAGGGCCGAGGTAGCATCCCAACCACAAAAAAAAAAGATTTCCATTAGTGCAGTAGGTGTACACATGGGAGAAAACAGAAAGCTAAGGTCCCATGATCCACCTAGTTCATTCAACATCAAAACATCGGTTACATTCAAATAGATCCAAAAGGCATCTACATTACACAATTGAAATCATGTACATAGGACATCACCACCCGACCTTCATTACGGTGGAAGGCCCAGAAGAAGGAAACGGATCCTCCAAGTTCACCATCCTTGGGTGAGCATCCTTGAGGCATCCCCATCGCGCCATGGCCAACAGATTGGACAACTCAGCCACACGGTGTGCCCACTACATGATAGGCCATGAGAGCAAATGGCAAATGTGGGCACCCACCTCAGCTGCCTCTTCTTCGGTTGCTTCGCTGATGATGCGGATCGCTGGTAGCGGTAGCTATGCATCCGCCGACCGCTGGAAGAAGGCCTGCTCGCGGAGGAACACATGGCCTAAGATTGGGTCAGCACAAACCACCCAGTTCGCCTGTTCTAACTCCAATGCCGCCTCCTCCCAGGTTGTGAAAGTCTGCCTGAGACAAGAAGCATGCCTTGTTGGATGATCGCCAGGATATCTCCAAAGCAAGCCGCTCCGGGTGCGCCGCCAGATAAGGGTTGATGGCCTGCAAGACACACATGGTGGTGTAGCACTTCCACGTAAGTATTTTAATTGGTAACCGTCTCAAGGAAAAGCGGAGGAGAGTATTTATAAGTAGCACTTCTGTCGCACACAAGTTGTCACAACTCTTATGTGAAGTAACTGCGTGTGATTTTGCAAATGTTGTTATTGTTCCAAGAGGCAAATGAACCACAATAATAAATATGAAGAGTTTGTAACAGCGACAGTAATAATACTTGAAACTAAGAACATAAATAAAACAAAATGTAAGCTTGTGTTTCGTACAATTGAGAAGTTAGGGACAGAGAGAATTCAGTTCGTGGTATACATCAGTTGTGTCAGTGCGACGGTAATACAAGTTACTTGTATCATGAATATAGTATTTGATTTGTTCGTCCAATAGGTGGATCACGTTAAGATCATGGAACACCTCCTCGTGAGGTTGTATTCCATTCTACCGTCCTACTTGGCCGTTGCCACAGAGTGGTCGTCTTCATAATTAAGGTCCTTAGACTAGATCACTAGAATCAAATATTAAATTTGACGAATTACCGTTAGCTCATATTGTCTTCGGTCCTCATAGACGTCCCCAACTATCACGCCAGAGGTCACAGATTTACTACACAATATGTGTTACCTGTGTAAGTCTTGAAATCATTAGCTGGGTCCTTAAATTGGACAACACACATAGAGTTCACCACAGTATAACAACTTATAAAACAGATTAATGTGAAAAAAGAAACTTACTAGACATATCATAATACTACAAACTCAAACAACAACATACATAATGGGCACAAATTTGCTCTTCTCACAGCGGTCGATTAAGGTGGGATGTGAGTAGAGAAATTTTAGCGTTTGTTGTAACGCGGCCAATTGGCAACGTGGGGGCCGGCCCATAGGCCGGGGCAGCGGGGCGCCCGCCCTGGGCCCCAGGAGGTAGGGGCCCCGACCAGTAGTAGAACCTAGTGTATTGTTGTCTCAGACCGAAGAAATCTTGAGAAAAAAAATAAAAGGGCCCAAGGTGCAACCATGTAAGTGTAAAGCCCATTAAACTGGTGGACATACGAGCAATAGTCACGGAGAAGTCAAATCGGTTTCCACTGGATCCACAACTCCCTCGTTCTCCTCCATATCCGGTGACTCCTCTCCTCCCAACTTTGCCTAAATTTACAATCCCTGAACAACGCCGCCGTTTCGGTGCCTTTCAGATTCCAAGGGCACGGCAAGCGATTAACGGATGATCATCAGTCCTTCCAATCACAAAGATCTGCATCCTCCCTGTAATTCTCTTCCTTAGTTTAATGATTCTATTGCACTTTTCTCTCCATCTCTGGCTCTAACTCCTTCAGATCTGCTGACTTGCATAGGTCTTCTTATAATTTTCTGCTCTTCATCGGTTCTGAGAAAGCGTTAAGGAGATTAGGAGAATGGGAGACGTTAATTCAATTCATGGTGGTGGCTTCTCATTTGTGCTGACTATTGTGGCATTCATACAAATTCACATTATGCCATATGATATCCTTGTGCTTTCTTGATCTGTATTGAACATGTTTTATGCGCCTTATACGGTGACATGTCTTGCCAAAAACATTTCTCTAGTAGTAGTGATGAAAATATGAGAAAAAACATGTATAGATGAACAAGTAGAATTCTGAATCACTGCTACTGGCAATATATAGTACTCCCTCCGTTCGGAATTACTCGTTTTAAAAATGGATGTATCTAGTAGAACTAAAATACGTATAGATACATTCATTTTTGCGACAAGTAATTCCGAACGGAGGGAGTAAATGTTTGAAGTTCTCTTGGTCGATAAATAAATTGTAGAGTTAGTTTTAGAATTCAAAGATAATGGATGTATCTATTCCATCTACTGAATATTTACTTTGGTTTTGACATACAAATTTTTTTCAGTCCATGTGTGTCAAGAAAAAAAAAACAAGGGCCCCTTGTTGTCTTGCTGCCCCGGGCCCCGTATATACGTGGACCGGCCTGAACGTGGCTGACACATTCTTCATCCTTTGCACGTGGCAACGCGCCGGCATTGTCCTAGTAATGTTGGCATCCCGGACGTTTTTGGCTTTTGGATCCCAGCCTGCTGAGCTCCATTGAATAATCACAGTGTGATGTAGGCGTGGGAACGCCCAAAGACTTGACCAGGTTTATTTTTTGACTCAAGACTGCAGGACTAAATTGTTTTTCAAGTACAAACAAATCTCGCAAAGTTTGCCATTTGTTTGTGCGACCAACGACGCAATTTTATTTGTACTATTTATTTAATCCTGCAGTCTTGAGTCATTGATCGTGGTGTGTTAGCAATCGATATTATTGTCGACCTACCAAGGAAAGCAGAGCGTGCTCCAAACCGTCGACCAACCGATCGGCATGGCTGCTGGGGGCGGCGAGCCGGCGCTGCGGTCCAAGAGCGTGTGCGTGGTGGGTGGCGGCATGGCCGGCCTGGCGGCGGCGCGCGAGCTCCTGCGGAGCAGAGCGGCGACGTCGGCGGGCAGTGGCTGTACGACCCGACGACCGACGCCGAGGACCCGCTCGTCGCCGCGGCGCCGGTGCGCGTGCCCAGCAGCATCTACGCCTGCCTCCGCCTCATCAGCCCGCGGGAGGCCATGGGCTTCTCCGACTTCAAGTTCTTCCCCAGGGACGGGGAGGGCCGTGACCCGCGCCGCTTCCCAGTCCACGGCGAGCTGCACTGCTACCTCAAAGACTTCTGCGACGCGTTCGGCCTCATGGACGCCGTCAGGCTCAACACCAGTGTCCTGCGCGTCGCCCTCACGCCGACGTCGACGACAACGACGACGCGTCAGTGGACGGTGAGGTCCGTGCGGCTCCTCGGTGGCACCGAGGATGATGATGTTGCGCAGGAGGAAGAGGAGGAGGTGTTCGACGCCGTGGTGGTGGCCACGGGCCACTACTCGCAGCCGATGCTCCCGAGCGACATCGAGGGCATTGGGGAGTGGACGCGCCGGCAGCTGCACAGCCACTCGTACCGGACGCCGGAGCCGTTCCGCGGCGAGGCGGTGCTGGTGGTCGGGTGCGCGGAGAGCGGCAAGGACATCGCGCTGGACCTCTGCCGCGTCGCCAGGGAGGTGCACCTCGCCGCGAGCTCCGAGGCCACGGCCGCCACGCCGGCCATGTCGAGGATGCTGGCCAACCATGGCGACGTGCTGCGCCTGCACACGCGGATCCACCGTCTTCACGCCGACGGGCGCGTGGAGTTCGCGGACGGCTCCTCCGTCGTGGCCGACACGGTCATCTACTGCACCGGGTACACCTATTCGTTCCCGTTCCTGGACATGGGCGGCGGGGTCACCATCGATACCGACGGCCACGTCGTCGGCCCGCTGTTCGAGCACGTGTTCCCGCCGTCCCTCGCGCCGTCGCTGTCCTTCGTGGGCGTGGCGAGGAAGGTCCTCATCCCGTGGTTCTTCGAGGCGCAGGCGCGGTGGGTGGCGCAGGTGCTGTCCGGCCGCCGCGCGCTGCCGTCGGAGGAGGAGATGCTGCGGTCCGTTGAGGAGCACCTCCGCGCGAGGGAGGCAGCCGGCGTGGCGAGGAAGCACACCCACAACATCGCCGGCATCGAGCCTGAGAAGATGTACGAGTTCGGGGAGAGGTACTCCGACTTGCCGCCGCTGGAGGAGTGGAAGAAGGAGCTGGTCATGTCCAGCCTCGCCAGCATGTTGGCCGACGTGGAGACCTTCCGCGACTGTGCCTACTACGACAGCGAGATCGTGCGGAAGGGCCTGCGGGGATGGCTCGACTTGGCTACTCAAGCTCAAGCAAAATCTATGGCTGTTGCCGTTGACGTTGAAGCTGATGTGCAGGCCATACTAATTAAGCTGTCCTCAGCGGAATTACGAGTAGACCGCGTGACATTTTTTTCGATAAAGGGTGCTTTTATTATCTCGAAATGTAGCATCAAGCGGATACAAAACATTATGAGTGACACCCGGCCTCTGCATAACTAGGATGCACACAGCCCAACACGGAAAGTCTGACAAAATGAATGAAAAAAACGACAAATCGGCGACAGTAGAGTCCTATAGACCGACACTATGCCTATGTCGCAAGGGATGGTGGACCGATCCGGAGATTATGCTGCCACCCATGTTGGGTAAAAACCACCGTAGCCACCTGCTCCAACCGCGTACACACCGCCTTGAACAGCGGTTGGTACTCCCTGTTGTGGCGTAGACCACGTCGAAGCGAGTCGTCATAACGGAAAATAACCTGCAAAGGAGAAGCATTTTTATCATTGAAAACCAAATCATTTCTACATAGCCAGCGACCATAGTAAGGCGTATGCTCCCACCCGTATTAGCGTTTTGAATCTATTTGGAATACCGTCCAACCAGTGACCAAAAATATTGGCGACACTTGTGGGCGGATACAAATTGACGCTATTTGGATGATTGACCATGTAGTGCGTGCAAACTTGCATTGGAAAAAGAGGTGTTTGATTGTCTCTTCATGAGTACAAAAACAACACTTCTTACTCCCTGGCCAGTTAAATGCGATGCGAGGTTGTCTTTAGTTAGAACAACTCCCCTCGAAGATACCACATGAAGATTTTAACTTTTAGTGGAATCTTGACTTCCAGATTTTCTTATTGTTACTCACGGTACCTCGAGAATGCATGAGTGCACAGTACATAGAGTGTACTGTGAATGACCCCGATGTAGTAAGGTTCGATGAAACACATCGGCCTTGTCTAATATTAATCGAATCCAGGCGAGATAAAAGATTATGCCATGACATAAGTCGGGGCCCAATCAAATCCGCCTAAGCGAAATATTGGGTGGGGATGAACTGAGCACTTGCGCAATAGTATTATTCTTTTCGCGAGCAATGTTGTATAGGGCTGGATATTGTTCTCGAAGACTGGCATTGCCTAGCCGGATGTCTTCCGAAGCGAACCTCCGACCCGTCCCTTATCGCGAAAGACCCAAAGCGAAAGAGATGTTTCTTTGCGCCATTAGGCCAGCCCAAAAGTGCGAGTCGCCAGGTGTCCAATATGCAGAGACACGCCTTTTGGCCTAGATACTTATTATGTAGCATGGTTTGCCAAACACCATCCTCGGTAAAGTTTGAACAACCATTTACTAAGTAAGGCCTCATTCTTGATTTGCAAGTCATGAATTCCAAGGCCACCTTGGTCTTCGACCTACAAACCACACTCCATTTGGCCAGTCTATATTTTTCTTTTCACCATCTCCTTGCCAAAAGAATCTGGATCTAAAATAGTCCAGTCTTTGGAGGACCCCTTTTGGGAGTTGGAAGAAAGAAAGCATATAGAGAACCATATTTGTGAGGACAGAGTTAATCAAAACCAGCCGTCCTCCAACCGAGAGCAATTTGCCTTTCCAACTGCTCAATCGTTTCTCTAACCGCTCCTCTACATGCTTCCACTCCGCAACGGTGAGACGTCGATAATGAATCGGTATTCCCAAATATTTAATCGGGAATTGGCCATGTGCACAACCAAACAGGTCAGCATATTCGGCCGCCGCCTCGTTAGCTTCTCCAAAGCGAAAAGTTCACTTTTATGGAAGTTTATTTTAAGACCCGACATTTGCTCAAACGCGACAACAAGAGTTTAAGGTTTGAGCCTTGTCCAGGTCATGTTCCATAAAGAGAATCGTGTCATCGGCATATTGCGAATAGAAAGACCACCATC
Source organism: Aegilops speltoides (assembly GCA_021437245.1). Classification (NCBI taxonomy): domain Eukaryota; kingdom Viridiplantae; phylum Streptophyta; class Magnoliopsida; order Poales; family Poaceae; genus Aegilops; species Aegilops speltoides. The sequence continues at coordinate 496,142,598 of CM038144.1, forward strand.
CACAAGATGTGGCACTACTCCTGCAATCTGGCCGTCCCGCTTAGCGCTCAATCGTAATAGCCAACATGTCGCGACAATGTTAAATAACATTGGAGACATGGAGTCACCCTGTCGTAATCCTTTTTTGTTTGAAAGTAATGGCCTACATCATCATTGATTTTGATGGCCACACTACCTCCGTTACAAAATTATGGATCCACTCGCGCCATTTATCGGAGAAACCTTTCATCCTTAGGGCCTGTTGGAGGAAAGACCATTTGACCTTGTCATAGGCTTTTTCAAAGTCGATCTTGAATATGACTCCACTCATGTTTTTTGATTGCATCTCATGGGCGGTCTCATGCAGGATTACTACACCATCAAGTATATTTCTTCCTTGCATGAAAGCCGTTTGAGATGGCGGACAACATGGTCAACTACGAGTTTAACCTATTCGTAGCCACTTTGGTAAAAATTTTGAAGTCGACATTAAGGAGGCATATGGGTCTGAACTGTTGGATCCGTTCAGCCTCCTTAACCTTCGCAACAAGACAATCTCACCAAAATTAAGTCTGAATAGGTCAAGGTTGTCGGCATGAAGGCAATTAAACAACTCCATTAGGTCGACTTGATTATATCCCAGAAATTCTGATAGAATTCTGCGGGAAAACCATCTGGACCTGGAGCTTTGTTATGTTCCATTTGGAACACCGCAGCTCTCACCTCTTCTTCAGAGAATGGTGATGTAAGGATATCGTTTTCTTCAGCCGTGACTTGTGGGATATCATCTGTTCGGGTCTCATCAAGGGTGAAGTTCCTTGGCGATCGCCCGACAGAGATTTGTAGTAGTTAGTGATATACTTTTTGAGCTCCTCCTGACCTTCGATCCGCCCCTCATCTTGTTGGAGACTGTAAATACATTTCTTCCTATGCCGCCCATTGGCGACACGCGTGACATGTAAGAGGTTTTTTTTTAATTTATTTTTGCAGGGAAGATTCAATCTCATTCCCTTCGAGTTTCAATTAATAATTGCCTCATGAGCAAAAAAGTTTGGTTACCACAAAAAGACTGTGTCATTGAATTCAAGTATGATTGTCGAAACGTAGAAATAGAAAAAAACATCGAATTCTCATAGACCCACTTATAGAAGCACTCGAGCATGGTTTCGGCCTATAACCAGAGGGAATGTTTTTCAAAACCGACCTGATTTTGGGCATTCATAGAGGGAAACGACAATCATGCGATAAGCGAGGTAGAGGTTCGTCTATCCAGAGTAGCCATTCAAGGAGACAAGTACTACCATTGTACATTACATCATCCACCATCCACCTTACAATTGAGGCCGGTGGTTCCTCAACCCACGACGAGGGTGATGTTGAGACCGCTAGCCTAGCTAGCTCATGAGAGACACAGTTTGCCTCCTAGGACAATGGGCGAAAGACACTGAAGTATAACCTACCAATAAGACATTGCAGTCTGCATAAATTGTCGCTGCTCCTGTCACAATGAAGCCGCCCACATTCATCGTGTTGATCACCTCCAAGTAATCTGCTTCCACCACCAGCTTGCTTACTCCCATCTGTTGAGCCAGAAGAATCCTGTGTCGCACTGCATATGCCTCTGCTGAAGTTGCGTCCGAAACATGCTCAAGTTTTTCATTGGATGCTGCTATGAATCCTCCTTTGTCATCCTGCAGCACATCCCCGTCCGCTCCTTTAAGAGTTTGTACATAAAATGTTGTGTCAACATTAAGCTTAACATGCCCCTCCTTTGGCTTAGTCCATCCTTCCTTCTTCACACCCGCATCATTCTTCCTCGCCTTGACATAGTTCGCTGTTAGAGTTGAGATCGACAAGGCCGAATGAGCAGGCTTTTGCACATATTCTCCATGGACTTGTTGCCTTCTTTCCCACCACACATATAACAAATGCCCACGAGGATTAAGACCTATGCACTCACATCCGGAAGCAAACGTTCTCTCATCGGCGCACACAAAATATAGTCCAGCAACAATGAACCGGCTCGGTCCACTTCGCATGCCTCCTCCACAAAACCATCCAAATTTAGACACCTCCAGATCTCTATTGCTCTTGCACAAGTAAACGGCACATGATTGATATCCTCACATCCTCCTGCACACATTGGACAGTTCCTGGGCATAGCAATATGTCGGTTTACCAAGATTCCGAAGCATGGTATAAAACCATGCAGCACTTTCCATGCATGTACTTTTATTTTAGCCGGCAGTGAATTATCCTACCACTTCGTCAAATACTGGATATTGTTGTAACGGTTCTCCTACAATTCTCTCAAAATAGCGCCCGAATTAATGATCCCACTCTGCATAATACGCCGATCTGACCGTGAACATGTTATTCCTTGTGAACCTCCATGCCAAAAAATCCTCCATCATTCCTTGCAGCGCAAACGGAATAGATAAGATTCTCTCCGCTTCTACCTGCCAAAACATGGCATTGATAATTAAGATCTTGATCCCATACTCCTGTTGGCGGATCAATAAGGTCTCACACTTTTGAAAGCAGGTTTGCTCCTCTCGGGGTAACTATGCATCCGTTTGCACTCGTGGCAATCCATGGATCAGACCAAATATTAACTTGTGAGCCATCCTCGATCCTCCAAATTGCCCCCAACATGTGCGCATAGTGAGTCGGGATTTTCCATAAGTCTCCATACCAGCTTGGCCAGCGAGGCGAGATTAAAACTATGCAAATCTCGGAATCCCAACCCCCCCCCCCCCTTTGTTCTTCGGAATACAAAGTTTCCACCATGTTGCCCAATGTATCCTCTTCTCCTATGATTGTCATCATCACCCCACCAGTATCTTGATATGGCGTCTGGCATACCACCACTTTCTCTTCCACTTCCAAGTTTGAGCTGAAGTACACCCAGGTTCTGAGAAGCTCCTTTATTGCTATAATTCTTGTTGAACCTTTTCTATAGTCAACAATTTCTGCAATCAGGGAGAAGGCTTGCTATACCTTAAATTCCAAAACCACGACAATTATTGTGCGGCTATCATTTATCTTTCTGTTGTATTTTTTTTGGAAAAGGAGGATGACCCCCGGCCTCTGCATCTGGGAGATGCATAGGGCCACTTTATTGATTATTCTCGAGGACCTTACAAAGTATTACAACAATGAGTCTGAATCCACCATCTTGGCAACACATGCCGCTACTCCTATCCAAAATGATGAAGGGGTGCTAGCTGGGCCACTACCCAAACCACTCACCTAAGCCTAACATCAAAAAGCTGGAAACCGAAACCTATTCGGAAGCCCCAGCCGAGCCACATACAGGTGCAGGGCACAATCCGGTCGAGCGACTTCGTGTGTCGTCGCCACCATCTTTCACAGGTCCGTCTTCAGATCATATTGAGGCTTCTACCTTGTATGGCCACTCTGCCATCGACGTCACAATGATGTCAGACAGCAACCTCCTCCTGCGCGAGTCCATCTCCGCGCATCGGGCGGCGAGCCTCCACAGCGCCATGCCGCTGATCTTCTCCGCCATCAATGAGTGAGATGAAGTACCGCTCCACCATGGCATGTACAGGGTGAGGAAGGGCGAGGTCCCCATAGGAGACACGGCCGGAAGAGAAGCACCGCAGCCCCGAGACACTGACCGGAGCTGCGACGCAGCAGAGCAGGCGGGCCGCCACCAGGAACCAGACAAGCTCGCCATGCACACCCAGCATCCCCATGCCCAAGTCGGCGTCTTCAAGAAGGTGACGACACTGTGGCGCCGCCGCCGCTTAGCCACCGGGGCTAGGGTTTTCACTCGGGCGCAGGGGAAGGGGGGAGGCAGGGGAGGTTTAGCCTCGGCGCCGCCACCAAGGAGGGAATGGCGTCCGGGACGTCATCGACGCCGTGACCGCCACCGGCGGCCAAGGGTTTCCCCCGGCCAAGCACCCTGCCACCACCTCCGAACCAGCCACAACATCCGCAGGCGCGAGTACGCCGGAGATCCAGGCCGGCCGGAGGTCATGCATCACGAGCGGACCAGGATCGCCTCCGATCGATGCGGGGCCCGGGCCTCCAGCGCCATGACCTGCGCCCACCGGGACCTCGCTGCCCGCGCAGCCGAGGGGACCCGGCCTACCTCACCGACGAGCACTCCCCGCCGCCGGGGGAGCGCCGTCCGCACCAGCGAGGCCGCCGCCTCAGATCCGGACTCTCACCACCGAAAGGGAGCGGTCTCGCCCCGCCGCCACCATCCCGGGAACCGGCGCCGGCTTCGCCGGCCGTTCCTCCGGTAGCGGCGAGGTGGGGAGGGAGATGGGAAGGGTGGAGGGCGGCCGGATCTTTCTGTTGTATGGTATAACATACAAATGGTGTCAAGATTATATCCTGATAGGGTGTTCAACTATGTTGGTAGATGGATGCATGTTCTTGCTGTTAAATTAAGGGCTCAATTATTGGTTTATATATCGGCGCTGTGTTGGTCATCATTGCGTTTATGTAGAAAATGATATGGTCTTGTACGAGAGGAATATATCTCCTCCATCGTAGGTTGTATTCTTATGTACTTATTAGCTATGTACCAGTCTATTGTTTTACCGTGTGGTCGGTGTATGCGCAACTTAAGCAGGTGGACACATATGTGTGTACATAGAGTGGACTGAGGTCTAGGCATCAGAAGAAGTGCTTCTCCATCCTAGTGTTTTTTTTCTTCTTCTCTCTTGCCCCGAACTGTTTTTTTAGTGATCTTCAGGTAATATTTGTGTGCATTCTCAAAATTATATGTTGGCCATTAAACCCATATATCATTGTTAAAAAGCTTTTCATTTTTCAGAAGTCTTACCTTGGTTTTTATTAACAGCTGGGGAGTGGCCCAGCAAAATGGGTTGTCTGGCCTTTTTCTGTTCGTGCTGGAGTGGGTCTTTATCGAAAGATTCGGTTCGGTAGAACCTCCCTCTCCGAGTCAATGCATCGTTCGGTCTAGGGCTCCTCCAGATCGAACATTCGGTACATCTCGGTGTCCAAATTTAAAGTTGCAACAAGAATGTAGTACACGCACCTGCTCTTAGTATGTACTCTGAAGTAAGAGCTCCTTTACGGTGATTGGGGCAGTACTGGGAGTACTTTCGAGTACTTACCCCTCCGAATTTTATTAGCCGTCCGATCTGGCGGGGGATTAAAAATGAATTAACCTAATTATTTTAATCAGAGAAGGGCATAATGGTCCAGGGTAAAATATTCTGTTTTCAACCGATCACGTCCACGACGTCTAGATCCAGTCCTCGTTCTCGTCCTCTTCCTTCTGTCCGACGAGCCCGGCGAGAGGTACCAACAACGTCGCCGGCGTCGTCCTCGTCCTCCACCTCGTCCCCTTCACTGTAAACGACGTGCCCGGCGGCAGGAAGAAGATTAAGGCGTGACATCTGCGGCGGCAGTGTCAGCGGTGGCGGTGGCGGCGCTATAGGAACTCGCCCCCGCCGATCACATCGCTTTCGGGCTTGCATACTAAGGTATGAATCGTCCGAATCTCAACTCCTCCCCGTTTGATTGGCCCGTTGGAAGTGACTCTTGGCAGGAACTCCAACTTCCTCGTAGATGGATCTATACTCTGCGGTCGGCCCCTCGGTTAGGCCGCCGGGAGATATCAATTCTTGTTCTGAAAGTAGGCTTGTTTTTCTTGATGCAGTAGGAGATATCAATGCCTGCGGGAGATATCGCCATAAACTTACTTTGTTTCGTAGCCTGAACTTCCTACTTAGATTTGTTTAGTCATCATCGATTTAGGTTCCCCTAGTGCATGCAATTCAATTTAGAATTTTCATCATCCATGTTTATGGGGGACCCAGTTTATGGACGTTTATGATCGCTTGCCATAACATGTACAAGGAGCAAAGTTTAAAATTCCACGCAAGCTTTCGTACTGGGTTGTGCATGCATTTATGCTTGTCTTTTCAGATTTTTATTCGTCTGAATTATGATGCAGGAAGACATGGCGGATGTAAGTCATGAGTCAATGATGGATTACTATCATATTGCCAACAAGATGTTTAATAGTGAGGATGAAGGTTATACATTCTATAACAAATATGGTGTTGAGAAAGGTTTTAGTGTCCGGAGAAGCTATGTCGAGTGGGATGGATCCAACTGCCATATAATTTTAAGGAAATTTGTGTGTAGTCGTGAAGGGGTTCGTGAAGAGAAGCACATGAAGAGGAAGATGGAAGATAGAAAGAGGAGGCCACGGAGTATAACTCGTGTAGGGTGTAAAGCTAAATTGGTGATTGCAAGACAGGAGGAAACAGGTCAGTGGTTTGTCAAGGATTTCATCGATGAACACAACCATCCTCTAGCCCCACGGGATCTGTCGTGTCTTTTGTGTTCACACAGAAGAATTAGCGATGAGCAGAAAGCGGACATTGTAGACATGGAAAAATCTGGGATCAGAAAACACCATATTATGGCTATTATGTGCATGCAATACGGTGGATATGATGAGGTTGGATGCATTATGAGGGACATTTACAATTTCTGCCATGCTAACAAGCAGGAAACAATTTCTTCCAGCGATGCTCAAACGGTGATCAATCACATGGAGGCGAGGCAAGAGCAAGATTCAGATTTTTTTTTCTTTAGGTACTTGGTTGATGAAGCTGGCCATCTGAAGGGACTGTTCTGGTGTGATAGTCAATCCCGGCTTGACTACGAGGCTTTCGGAGACGTTATTGTTTTTGATAGCACATACAGAACCAATAAGTACAATCTGCCATTTGTGCAGTTTGTCGGGTTGAATCACCACCGCAGCACCGTTATTTTTGCCTGTGGTATCATTTCACATGAAACAAGCCAGACATACGAGTGGATGTTAGAGACCTTTTCTGATGCTATGGGACAGAAGCATCCTATATCTGTGATCACGGATGGGGACCTTGCAATGCAGAGAGCAATCAGGGTGGTGTGGCCTGACTCAAACCATAGGCTCTGTATATGGCACATTCAGCAGAACATTGTACGCCATCTACATGATGATGCGATAAAGGAGGAATTCAGATCTTTCATATATGATACATCTTCCATTAAAGAGCATGAGAGAAAATGGTTACACCTCTTACAATGAAATAAAGTAACAACTGAGGACTCCTGGCTGCAGCAGATGCATAAGATGAGAAAACTATGGTGTGCTCATATCTTGAGGGCCGCTGTTTCCTAGGATTGAGCAGCAATCATCGGAGTGAGAGTTTAAACTCGGTGCTACATACGCTTGTTGAGGCTAAGATGACGTTGTTTCAAATGCTAGAGCACTATGAGTGTTGCCTTGCGTCGCAATGCTTGAACAAGGCTCTCCAAGACCTCGAGACCTTGCAGTCCGTTTCGTTCTCAGAGGAAAATGCTTTAGTTGTTGAGAAACACGCAGCGAAAGTTTTCACTCCTGTTGTGTTTAAGTTAGTCTTATGGAGCATAGATGCTGTCAAAAATGTGAGATCATAGAGGTACTTGATGCAGCAGAGGTTACTACATACGTTGTGTCTAAGAAGGAAAGAACGGATAAAAAGATCGAAGTGTGCACGGAGTCGAAGGAAGTTCTTCTTCGCAGTATCAGTTGTTCTTGCCGCAAGTTGGTATGCGCATGCACACCGTGTTCCCACATATTTTACATATTGGGAATTTTACAAGAAGAAACACTGCCCAGGTGTTGTGTTCCCACTAGGTGGACAATGAGTGCAAAATGTGCATTCACACCGACCAGAAAGAGAGAGATGTATGCATACTCTGCAGCCCTACAAAGGTACCGTAAGCTAAGGAATTTTAGTCAAGCAGCATGTTTCAAGGCATGCCACTCTGATGAGGCGTTTCCGCATCTAAAAAGGGTTTTGGAAGGACAAGATGTTTGCAAGGGATCAACAAGTGAACAAGATGATAGCAAGGGATCAACTAAGGCTCAGGGTAACAACATTAGGTTTGGCCCGCTGATGCCACAATCGGTTAACGTTGATGGTGAAGGTTTAGAAAAGGTTCTGGATCCAGTGCATGTGCCAGGCCGAGGTGCTCCAGAGAAAAGGCTACATGCAAAGATGAAGAAAACAAGAACAAAGGGTAGATGTAGCTATTGTCATGAGGAAGATGGTCACAATCGACGTACGTGCGCCAAATTGACAGAGGTAACTAATATGCCGTACTTTAATGTTTAAATGTTTCGAAATATATTCCATGGCATTAACAATATCCTTATGTGCAGGATCTCAAAGCAGAACTATGATAGCTACAACATTGTGCGCACGGTCGGACAACAAGTATGTCGACGATCAACCTGATGTTGGCGTGTGCATTGTTGTCTATGTCCAGTATCGTGTGACCTTTTCTCTAAAATACTTCATTCTTTCAGTTAGTGACTTCCTCATAATGTATGACTCAGCTATTTGGTTGTCCACTCCCTTGTAACAGTATGAGTTTGGGATATTTTTTTTTTGCATTTTATATGTGAGTTTTTGAAGTGCAACCTCAAGAATCATGGTTTCTTCGTGGCTAGCGTGTAGCTTGTTTATGTTGCACAATAAAATTTGGAAATAGATGTAATGGAGGAATTATATTTCACTCCCGAAAACAAAATAAAAGCCGATAAATCTGAAAAATACATTAGTCATCCATGCTCTCCAATTGAAGAATATACAGGATAAATAGATATGATGAATCATACTTATCCTACATATCCTCCACGTAGAGTATAAGGAAGACCAACGCTTGTCATAATCAAATAAATTAAGGTATTTTAGCAGGTGCAGGACTTGCTCAGGGGGCGAGGTGGGACTAAAAAAGTTAAGTCCGGGCGCGAGAAAAGGTGATTTTTTTCAACTCCTCCAAGGTTTTATATTTTTTTTGAATTTATACTGCCCTCTAGACTAAATGATCAAAACATCGGTCTATACCTCTAGGGGGCATTGTAAAATATATTTTTTCCAAATTTTCTTTGATAGACATGTTTCGCACATGTGGGTCACCGTGTAAAAGAAAATTTGGGTGTTTTGGAGGTGGTGGAAAAAATCACCTTTGTTCAAAAACTGGCTTAAGTTATACCAAATGGTCCCTCCGGAATGCGGTGATTTTTTCGACCACCTCCAAATCACCTCAATTTCGGAACACATGATCTCTTGCACAAACAAAGCTAGGTTTCCAAGGTTTTTTATTTTTTCGTTTTTTTTAATTTATACTGCCCTCTAGACTGACTGATCAAAACATCGGTCTATACCTCTAGGGGGCATTTAAAATTATTCTTTTCCAAAATTTCTTTGATAGATATGTTTGGCACATGTGGGTCACCATGTAAAACAAAATTTGGGTGTTTTGGAGGTGGTGGAAAAAATCACCTTTGTTCAAAAACTGGCTTAAGTTATACCAAATGGTCCCTCCGGAATGCGGCGATTTTTTCGACCACCTCCAAATCACCTCAATTTCGGCACACATGATCTCTTGCACAAACAAAGCTAGGTTTCCAAGATTTTATATTAATCTGAATTTTTTTAATTTATATTGCCCTCTAGACTGAGTAATCAAAACATCGGTCTATATCTCTAGGGGGCATTGTAAAATATATTTTTTTTCCAAATTTTCTTTGATAGACATGTTTGGAACATGTGGGTCACCGTGTAAAAGGAAATTTGGGTGTTTTGGAGGTGGTAGAAAAAATCACCTTTGTTCAAAAACTGGCTTAAGTTAGACCAAATGGTCCCTCCGGAATGCGGTGATTTCTTCGGCCACCTCCAAATCACTTCAATTTTGGCACACATGATCTATTGCACAAACAAAGCTAGGTTTCCAAGGTTTTATGTTTTTTTTGAATTTTTTTGAATTTATACTGCCCTCTAGACTGACTGACCAAAACATTGGTCTATACCTCTAGGGGCATTGTAAAATATATCTTTTTCAAATTTTCTTTGATAGACATGTTTGGCACATTTGGGTCACCGTGTAAAACAAAATTTGGGTTTTTGGAGGTGGTGGAAAAAATCACCTTTGTTCAAAAACTGGCTTAAGTTAGACCAAGTGGTCCCTCCGGAATGCGGTGATTTCTTCGACCACCTCCAAATCACCTCAATTTTGGCACACATGATCTGTTGCACAAACAAAGCTAGGTTTCCGAGGTTTTATATTTTTTTTTGCATTTATACTGCCCTCTAGACTGACTGATGAAAACATCGGTCTATACCTCTAGGGGGCATTGTAAAATATATTTTTTCCAAATTTTATTTGATAGACATGTTTGGCACATGTGGGTCACCGTGTAAAAGAAAATTTGGGTGTTTTGGAGGTGGTGGAAAAAATCACCTGTGTTCAAAAACTGGCTTAAGTTATACCAAATGGTCCATCCGGAATGCGTTGATTTTTTCGACCACCTCCAAATCACCTCAATTTTGGCACACATGGTCTCTTGCACACACACAAAGCTAGGTTTCCAATTTTTTTTTTGTGAATTTTTTGAATTTATACTGCCCTCTAGACTGACTGATCAAAACGTCGTTCTATACCTCTAGAGGGCATTGTAAAATATATCTTTTCCAACTTTTCTTTGATAGACATGTTTGCCACATGTGGGTCACTGTGTAAAAGAAAATTTGGGTGTTTTGGAGGTGGTGGAAAAAAAGACCTTTGTTCAAAAACTGGCTTAAGTGACCAAATGGTCCCTACGGAATGCGGTGATTTTTTTCGACCACCTCCAAATCACCTCAATTTTGGGATGCATGATCTCTTGCGCAAACAAAGATAGGATTCCAAGGTTTTATATTTTTTTGAATTTTTTTGAATTTATACTGCCCTCAAGACTAACTGGTCAAAACATCGGTCTATACCTCTAGGGGGCATTGTAAAATATATTTTTACCAAATTTTCTTTGATAGCCATGCTTGTCACATGTGGTTCACTGTGTAAAAGAAAATTTGGGTGTTTTGGAGCTGCTGGAAAAAATCACCATTGTTAAAAAATTGGCTTACGTTAGACCAAATGGTCCCTCTGGAATGCCGTGATTTTTTCGACCACCTCCAAATCACCTCAATTTCGGCACACATGATCTCCTGCACAAACAAAGCTAGGTTTACTAGGTTTTATATTTTTTCAATTTTTTTGAATTTATGCTGCCCTCTAGACTGACTGATCCAACCATCGGTCTATACCTCTAGGGGGAATTGTAAAATATATTTTTTCCAAATTATTTTTGATAGACATGTTTTGCACATGTGGGAATCCGTGTAAAAGAAAGTTGGGTGTTTTGGAGGTGGTGGAAAAAATCACTTTTGTTCAAAAACTGGCTTAAGTTAGACCAAATGGTCCCTCCAGAATGCTGTGATTATTTTGACCACCTCCAAATAACCTCAATTTAGGCACACATGATCTCTTGCACAAACAAAGCTAGGTTTCCAAGTTTTTATATTTTTTTGAATTTATACTACCCTCTAGACTGACTGGTCAAATCATCGGTCTATACCTCTAGGGGCATTGTAAAATATATATTTTTCCAAATTTTCTTTGATAGACATGTTTGGCACATGTGGGTCATCGTGTAAAAGAATATTTGGGTGTTTTGGAGGTGGTGGAAAAAATCACCTTTGTCCAAAAACTGGCTTAAGTTAGACCAAATGGTCCCTCCGGAATGCGGTGATTTTTTCGACCACCTCCAAATCAACTCAATTTCGGCACACATGATCTCTTGCACAAACAAAGCTAGGTTTCCAAGGTTTTATATTTTTTGAATTTATACTTCCTTCTAGACTGACTGATCAGAACATCGGTCTATACCTCTAGGGGCATTGTAAGATATATTTTTTCCAAATTTTCTCTAATAGACATGTTTGACACATGTTGGTCACCGTGTAAAAGAATTTTTGGGTGTTTTGGAGGTGCTGGAAAAAATCAGCTTTGTTCAAAAACTGGCTTAAGTTACACCAAATGGTCTCTCCGGAATGAAGTGATTTTTTTAACCACCTCCAAATCACCTCAATTTTGGGACACATGATCTCTTGCACAAACAAAGCTAGGATTCCAAGGTTTTATATTTTTTTGAGTCGTTTTGAATTTATACTGCCCTCTACACTGACTGGTCAAAACATCGGTCGATACCTCTAGGGGGAATTGTAAAATATATTTTTTTCCAATTTTTTTTGATAGCCATGCTTGGCACATGTGGTTCACATTGTAAAAGAAAATTTGGGTGTTTTGGAGGTGGTGGAAAAAATCACCTTTGTTCAAAAACTGGCTTAATTGACCAAATGGTCCCTTCGGAATGCGGTGATTTTTTCGTCCACCTCCAAATCACCTCAATTTCGGCAAAGATGATCTCTTGCACAAAGAAAGCTAGGTTTCCAAGGTTTTATATTTTTTTGATTTTTTTGAATTCATACTGCCCTCTAGACTAACTGATCAAAACATCGGTCTATACCTCTAGGGGCACTGGAAATTAATTTTTCCAATTTTTTTGATAGACATGTTTGGCACATGTGGGAATCTGTTTAAAAGAAAATTTGTATGTTTTGGAGGTGGAGGAAAAATCACCTTTGTTCAAAAACTGGCTTAAGTTAGACGAAATGGTCCCTCCGGAATGCGGCGATTTTTTCGACCGCCTCCAAATCGCCTCAATTTTGGCACACATGATCTCTTGCATAAACAAAGCTAGGATTCCAAGATTTTATATTTTTTTGAATTTTTTTGAATTTATACTGCGCTCTAGACTGACTGGTCAATATATCGGTCTATACCTTACGGGGCATTGTAAAATATATGTTTTCCAAATTTTCTTTCATAGCCATGCTTGGCACAATGTAGGTCACCCTGTAAAATAAAGTTTGGGTGATTTGGAGGTGGTGGAAAAAAAATCACATTGGTTCAAAAACTAGCTTAAGTTAATACCAAATGGTCCCTCCGGAATGCGGTGATTTCTTCGACCACCTCCAAATCACCTCAATTTTTGCACACATGATCTCTTCCACAAACAAAGCTAGGTTTCCCAGGTTTTATATTTTTTTGTTTTTTTAATTTGTACTGCCCTCTAGACTGACTGGTGAAAACATCGGTCTATACTGCCCTCTTGGTTTCCAAGTGTACTTTATAACAAAATAGTAGTAATTCATTTGGGATGATGTAACATTGTGATAGATGAAACATAGTACTAATTGATTTGGGTTCAAAAACATGTGACAGATTAAAAATTGTAGCAACTGATTTGGGATGAAAAACATGTGACATCTGAAAAAGAAACACCCTTACTAGCAGTACATTTCAACAAACGTATATGCAAAACAAATGTCTATTACATGTAAGTGAGTGAGCATGTGTAAAATTTTGCTGGTGATATGAAGAAGATCAAAACTAATTTCAACATGCAAAAAAATGCCCACCTACCAGAGGCAGTAGATTTCATACACCACGGCCTGTATACGACTAGGAACCCAACAGTTTATGGGCCAAGATGCAGGCCCGTGGTGCAGATTACTGTTCTGCTGGTAGGCCCAACGGGGCAGAGAGCACGATGATTAGGCAAAGTATTGCCTGCATAGGAGAGGAGCTTGAGTGGGGAGGCACAGCCAGGTATATAAGCTGGTGCGTCTCCCTCTCGCTCGGCGAGGTGGGACTAAACTCCCACCACTGTCTACTCTGCCCTGGTGCGCCCATGCGATGGGCTAGACTAGATGGGCTTTCACAGGCCAGCCTATCCCGCGTGCTGGACCACGCATGGGTCTAGATGTCTAGGCTGGCCCATGCTTTTCCTTTTGTTTATTACATAAAAATTACCTGACCACTCAAAAATTAACATTAAAATTACATGACGCCTCGAAAAATAACATACAAAAAATTCAAAAGGTATTTTTATCAAACACAGCTTTTTAAATATTTATATTTTCTTTTCTTATAAATGAGTGACATTTTCAAAATTCTAATAAGTAGCATAATATAACTTTATTAAAAATATATATTACATCTTATTTCAAATTCTCTTTTTTGCACACGCTATTTTTAATAGTCCACACACTTGTAACAGTATGATTTTGCGATATTTGGTTTGCATTTTCTATAAATTCGAAAAAATACATCAGTCATCCATGCTCTCCAATTGATGAATATACAGGATGAATACGGATGATGAGTGATATTTATCCTGCATATCCACCAAACAGAGTGCAAGGAAGACCCACGCTTGTAATAAGCAAATAGATGAAGGTATTTAAGCCGGTGCAGCACTTGCCCGGGGGGCGAGGTGGGACTAAAAATATTAAGACGTGATCCTGGCACGAGATCAGCGTGACGTGGGCCGGCCCGCGCTGAATTGCTTGAATGGGTCGGGCTTTGGGGGAGGAGGCGTGGTGGATGTGGGAAACCTACGTGCATGCATGGCGTCGGTAATCACGCCTCCACGAATGAACTCCACAGCAGGCGGATCGCGCGGGATTATCGAACTAGGCCCGAAAGGCGTACATGTGCGGGGCCCGCACCGAATAATTCGGTCGGCCTGTCTCCGGGTGACGACGGGCGCGCGTGCGATGGCCCTTTCTCGTGCGCTTTGGCGGGGATCCGCCTGCGCTTCGATGCGCCCTGACACCGCACCGATCCCGGAGCAGATCTCGTCAGGCCTGACTCCGCGGATCCCGAGGATGATTCGTCAGCACTTTTGTCACGTTGTGCCACATAAAATGTCCGTTTGGTTTATTTCCTGCACCGTTTTGCAGCAAAAAAATTTCAATCGCTGTTGTACATGATCCTGCAGCACCTGCTCACTACCAACTACTCCCTCCGTTCGTAAATATAAGTCTTTTTTTGAGATTTCAGTATGAAATATGTACGGGGCAAAATGAGTGAATCTACACTCAAAAATACGTCTATATACATCCATATGTAGTTCATACCGAAATGTCATAAAAGACTTATATTTAGGAACGGACGGAGTGTACAGTTGGGTATAAACACATGCATGTCGCGTCGGAAATGGAAATCACATTCTACCAAAAATGTTGTTACAAGACCTCCATCGTGAATGAATTGTTCCATAACTGCAAACATTCGTAAAAAACCAAAAAAATGTTGTCTCCAGCTTAAAACATTTCAAATAACATTAGCCCTCGTATGGAAGCTTGTCTCCGGTGGCAAAATCCAGTGACTTCTTCGTATTGGTCGTTGGAGTTTGTGTCCGGATTGGCGACGACCCACCTTCTCTCATATTTTTACATGGTACATCAATGTCACCTAAGGAGTTCAGTTGTTCCTCTGCCTCAAGCTCTCTAGCCAGAGCCTCCTCATGATGCATGTCCTGGATGCGCAGTTCCTGTCATAAATCATACGAACGTATTAGGACAAACTTAAGGATGATGAAGCTGTAAAATTGATGTAACATGAAGAATAGGAACGTCTGAATCCATGTTTGACCACCACCCGTAATCATCTTTTGGTGGACGATTATACACCAAATACAAATGACATGTCTTGCGGCCGTTCAAACTGGAAATCATCTTTGCAAAATCACCTGGTCCGGAAATCAGGAACATTCCTTCTGGTAGGTTGCACGCATGCTCAGGTAAGAAGTGGTACAAATCTGAATCCTTTTTATAACCATATCCAGCCACTTCTTTCATGAGCAAATCATAGTCCAATACGCCGGGGTCAAACAATCTCATCTCAATGGGTCTTTCGTCTAAGTATCCTGTCGGGACATGCGAAAGCTCACAATCCCTATGAATGTAAAATTCCATTATCAGCACCTACATACAAGTATCTCACATCAAATTTAATACATTGCAATCACCAAAGTTCCATAAATAATTTTGCATGTGCGTAGCAACATCGCGACAAAGTTACCTTATTATTATATGGGATGTAAACTTTATCTGCGAGGATTCGGGATTGTTCCATCACTGGGATGTGCGTACCTACGTATGAGTCGCCGACATAGAGTTACATACGAATTAAATATGGTCATACAAAATGTTGGATGTGAATGTTTACCATGGGTGCGAGGTACTTATAGGGGGAGAATTGAAGACATGTTCTTTGAGTGGAGAACTGTGGCATTCAACGGGTGACACCGACATCACTAGGCCTTTAGTGTTTGGAGATTGTGCCGTGTAACGCTTTTTGGACTGCATATGAATAGCTTACACAAAGTTACTCACAAAAAAACTATTCATAGACAATATCGGTCGCGATCGTGACTGAATAGCATCGTTGCAAGGTACTCATAGTGGGAGTACTGAAGACATGCTCTTGCGGTTGACTGCTGTGGCATTGAACATTGGATTGAAACATCACACGGTCTTCCAGCATCTTTCCTTCCATCATGAGCTGCTCCACCATAGCCTTGTAGTCCATGTCCTTGCGCTCCTGTTGCAGCCTAATGTCCATATTGGCACATGCCTGCAACACATTCGCGTCCATGTTGACTCGCTCTGACTGTATAAGGCCGTCGACAACCTTCCGGTCCTTTTGCAATTTAAGCTACAAATCCTTGTACGCCAGCTGGAATTTCTTTTCCATGACCTCGCGGTCCTGCTTTAACTTATTTTCCATCTCTTCACGCATCTGCTTAATCTTTTGAGACATATCAACACACTCATCCTTAAGCATCCTATTGACATACGCACGTTCTTGCTTGAGTGCCCTGTCCATCTCATCACGTTCGTGTTGGACCTTCGCGTCGATCTCCCGGTGGGCTTCACGCAACAACCTGTCATACCCCGCACGCTTATTGCCATGCACATGTGAATCCATGGTGCCTACAACCCCAGATAGTAGAATGTGATTAATGAGATCCAGATTGTCAAAATATACCGATTCTCAATAAAACATAGGCCTATTTAAATACCTCGTAATATAGAATAGCATGGTATGTGTGAGACAAACTGAGTCATGAATTTCCAGCAAAAGCTCTAATCTCCTAAAATTCGTATTCCTAATTTGGTATGAACAACCTCATCCAAATCAGTCCTAAATAATCCAGCACCTCCTTCAACAGCACCTCCTTTACTGTAGTATTGAGAACAAGTCTTTGTACGCCACATCTAAATGGCTAAATCAAACATCATCCAAATCATTCCTACTAATGCAACATAGCCTAAAGGTCTTGTAAAGAAAATCCAATGACAACAAAAAAAATCCATAACTAGATCGTATGATCAGGATCCCCTAACACCAATCGCAAAGCTCTTGCATAAAATTCTTCGCTCCAACCTTATGCAAATCATTCATAGTAATCCAGTATAGCAGAAAGGGCTAGAAAATTAGCTCCACCAACATAATATTTCCGTAACCAGTTCGTATTATGAACTACTGTGAACTTGCAATCACATCTAATCTCATAACAGCCTTTACTCCAAGTAAAGACAAGAACACACAATCTTGCACAAAAATAGTACCTTCGACGGAAAACTAATCTGCCAGGAACAAATACCAAAGATCTTGCACACAAATATGGCATCTCTAATCTCATCACAACCTCCTTTTTGGTCCAATCAACGAAAAAAAAGTATGAATCTTTCAAGAGAGGGGAGGAGACGTGGAGGATGATACTTTTTCTTTTTACTCCGACGTCGGCGGGGGCTTCCGCAGAGCGATGGCGATTATCCCGGCGACGGCTACGTCTGGACACCAAAATTTTCTGGGCGGTTAAGGAAGGAGTGATATGCGGAAAGAAAAGATGGGAGGGATATGCGGTACGATGGAAGGGTACATATCTCCCATGTATCTAAAGATATATTTACAAGTAATGCGCATGGATGGTCCGTCAGTGATTTTAGGGTGGGCTAGTCGGTTGGAAGATTTGTTAGTTAGCCTATTTAGAGGGAGCAAGATGCTCTGGTGCTGTTGTTAGGGTTTGTTATCCCAGCGGAGGAGTCCCTAGTTCCTCTCTTACCCAAAGGATTACGACCACCGTTTGTCATTGCCACAGTCGCCTGACACCAAATCAACCATGTCGTCGTCGAGCTCGATTAGGTGCGCGCTGAGGGGCCAATCAGTTGATGTGCCCCTGATCCATTGCCCTGACTGTGGCGAAACGGTTATATTCTATCTCTCCAGTACCGAAGAGCATGATGGTTGGGTGTTCTACAAGTGCAAGCACCACGATGTACAATCCCTTTACACTTTGGGTTGACATTTACTGCATGAGTAATTTTTCTACTGTTTTGTTAGTACTGGTTTGATTTGTGTTCACTTGATTCATAGGATCCATGTGATTTCTGGCGCTGGGAACTAGAGTACATGGATCATCTTGTTGGTACAATTTTCCTTGTTGGTGCTTATGCCCTTGATGCAATGGCTGCGACACAGTATAGAAGGGAACAACTACAACGCGCAAAAAAAACAGTGGGAAAAGAATGCATGTACCAAGAGTGGCAACATTGGAGGTAGGACAAATTACCGTCAGAGCAATCTGGCAACCATTACGAAGCACCAAGCTTATACGATGTTAGGACTAGGGAGACAAATTGTTTTCATGCTGAAGCTGTTGACGGCTAGTGTAATGGTGTGGTGTGTGTTGTGTGTGATGTTGATTGTGAAGAAATAATATATTTGTGATCGTATCAAGCTTAATAAGAAGAGGTGTTCTACCCCCCGGACCAACCCTCTTTTAACACGATAGGTAAGAGTAAGAAATAAATCTTACACGATGATTGCATGAAATAGTTGTTTTGATTATTTCTTACCTTCTAGACTATTATGAGAAAATAAGGGGTAAGACGGAGCATGTTAAAAGTGCTAAAAAATAATTAATAAACCGAGTTGCAATGAAGGCAATCAAACGGAAAAACATAAACGACCATTTAAATTCTTTCCCACTATGTTGTGCACGAACACAAGAGTACCATGAAATAAAAATAAAGTACGTCATTATAGCAATGACTTAAAAATCCCTTAATTTATTTTCGCACACTACGTTTTGCCAAAACTACTCTAGAGGCACATCAGGAACATGGGAAACAAACAGATAAATCCCATGATCTCCCAGGTATAGCAACATCAGCACCTTCTATCCTAACAGCAAGAGTTTTTCCTTCTTCTGAACTCGTTCCATTTGTTGACGCAGACACGACCATCAATATCAGAAATGGTGTATGTACTTGACATAGTACTGTGTGGATGATAAACAATGGTTATGGCACCATATTCCTCCATTTCTTTGGGGACAACACGATTAGGTAGTTTCTATTTGAAAACAATATTTGTTACATCAACACGTGGCAACTTAATGTTATGTAGTAAAGGAAGAACAATTAATTTGGAAGAAAGCTAAAAACATACTGAAATGACATAAAGTGAATGAAGTACTGAAAGATGGTTACCGAGAAGATCTTGTTGCAATCTGACCATGTCAACGTATGGAGGAATGCATATGCTCTTCCTTGATCAAAGTTTCCAGCATCATGAAGCTCCACTAACTTGTCAAGGTCCATCACTTGGCGTATGACATACTCCATCATTCTCCAGTTTAAGCTTGTCCCCCTCAGTTACAGCTACATTGTCAATAATATCTCTTTTCTCATTGGACAATTGGTAGTATGCTACAATATTGTAGCACAGACAATTTAATTTATTATATATGGTATATGATAAATTTAGAGTAATAAAACTTGCAGGAGCAAAAAATTATCTTACTCGGATGTATGATAGGCAAATTCCCAGTTGTCACAATGCTACTTGGTACTTCTGAATTGTCAATACTGAACGTAATCTCCTGACCCACATGTAGCGTGTAAACTCTAACAAATTCCTTCCAAGACTCCCCTGAAATGTATGTCAACTCATTGTCATTGGTAATCTCACATGGGACTTCAAACCCCTCATTGGTACTGAAACTTGCTTCAAAGTTCCCATATTTTCCCAAGGGCACTCCAAATTTCTGTGTGAAACTGTATCTGTCGTAGCAGGGGATTACCTTAGTAGCATATGTACGATTGTTAATATATATGAACTGCCTATTAATCTAAAGAATTTGTCCAATCATAGATGACTAGCATAGGATAGTTCACTACTTCTTAGCAGTATTATCATATAACCCCATAGAAGATTTAAATTAACATGCACGTACACAAAACCATTTTATCATCTAAGAAATCAAGATGCAATATAACTCTTTTTGCAGTAAACATTATGAACAACTTACTAAGTACAAAGGGTCCGAGTACAATATTCGTTCAATATTACTGCCTCCGTCCAAAAATTTGTGGACAATTTTTTGTACATACGGATGTATCTATGCAGAAAACATGACGAGATACATGCGTTTCTACATGGATCTAACACATTAATTTTGGATCGGACAGAGTACTAAATTTCTCATGATATTTGCTACGGGTCATGTCAGACTGGATCTTACTGTCTTGTTTGCAAATCCCGCGTAGGGTGACGGTACAAAACTCCCTCATACGATGCTCACCGGGGCACAAACCCTTGGTGTCCAAACAAATGCCACACTCCGAATCGAGATCAATCTCATTACTAGTACGTACAGTCTTAAAGATTAGTGCTAGCAGTTGAATTCAGATCAGACCGATTCTATAGTGCAAATACGTACCGCGCTGATCTCCTTAACCATTTTCGCTCGAGAGAGGGATGTGAGGAGGTGGGGGCGAAAAGAGCAGTCACTTCCGACCCCTAAGCTGACGATGGCGGCGGCGGCGTCTGGAGATTTCAAAAAGCGTGTACGCCCGGCGTCTCCGATCTTATATTGGAGCGGTCATGGAGGTGGTAGGAGGCCCCGATGCCACGGGTGGTTAGGAGGAAGGCGGTGCAATCACGGAATTTCAGGAGAGGTGGTGTGCGTGAGTTATGGGATCTTTTAACATATATCATCAAGATTAAAAAAAATTATGTTGTGCTAAAAAATACATTTCATAAGGGTGAACTAGGTTTTTGGTTCGAAACAAGTAAGAATGATATATAATTCCAAAATTGGCCTTGTCCATTTTCCAAATAAGCTTCACAACTATACATGCCATGACCAATGCAAGCAAGCATGCAAAATGGTTTTTAGTTTAGCGAAGTTTTTCATTTTCGGACGAAAATGCCCGAATGTGGCCGCACGTGAAAACACTTGCAATCATTGCCGAAAATGGTTCAAACTAGGCATGGAGGCGTACAATGGCCATGAATTGTCACCACAAAAAAGTTCGGTTGACTTAAGATAAGTGAACAAATCGTCGAGCATTTTCGGAGGGTGCCAGGCTAGCCCGGAAGGGCGAGTCCGGGAGCACCTCCATGTTAACACCACATACAAATGATTCCAACTTTTTTTCATGCCCTCCCATGAGCAAATCAAGCAAACATGCAAATATGGTTCTCAGTTTCGACAACTTCTCCACGTATTGACATTAATTGCAAACTTTACTTAGAATACTTCAAACTTGGCATGGAGGACTAACATGACCATGAGTTGTTACCCCAATTTTTTTGTGTTGATTTAAGAAAGGTCAACAAACCAGCATGTGTCTTCTCGAAGGATACCATGTTAGCCCAAAGGAAGGGCGCATATTGGAGCACCTCCGTGTTTACGATATCCACAAATGATGCCAAATTTATTTCATGATCTCCCATGAGAAAATCAATAATGCATTCACAATGGTTTTTAATTTGGCCAACATTTATAATCCTTCTGCAATTTCGCAGCGAAAAAGAAACATCGCATGCATGGTCTACCCCCCTACCCACACATCAAAAGTAGGGGGCACATGATGCATTACAATTTGTTTGTCTTATGGTGGACCGAGTTGACACACCAAGCCTAGTAGGATAATTGGCCTACACCGGATTCCATGTCGTATGAAACCTCGGGCACATCAACTGCTCCCGTCTAGAACCTTCTAACTGCACTGTCCACTTTGTGAAGTGTGACACTCCAAAACTTTTTTTGTGGGTTTTGTCTTCAAAAAAAAAGGGGGGGGACCTTGTTTTATTTGAAGTCAATCCTTTAATTAATTTTTTTTGGAAACCTTTTGGTTTTGGTTTTCACTTGATTTTTATTCATCCTCGTTTTGCCAATCCCCTTATGGTAAAACTCCCCTCAAAACATTTGGACAACCCAAACACTCTGTCCCAACCAATAAAATCTATTTTTGGATTTTATTTCAATTATTTTCTCTGTCCAAATATTCTACCTATTGCTTTTGAGCCTAAGAGATTTGCAAAGCAAGTACCCTAATGCTTTGGATTTTTAACCTAAACCCAACTCCCCTGGATAGTCCTTTGTACCCACAACCCCGAACCATCTTGATCCACTCTCCCGCTTCTCAAATTTTTCAAATTTCACTCACTGTAAGTTTGGACCAGATTTGCCAAATTTGGTGAAATTCATATCTACACTTCTCCAAAAATTCTACAAAAATTCAGACAGCCTATAGTTGCAATGAGAGGTCACTCCACCAAAAATCAGCTCAAGGAAAAATCCCTACATGCCTGGATCATTCTGTCGAACACCTTGCATGCACTGTTCTCCTTACACTTTCGGAAAGTTCAGACTTCAGTTTCGACAGCTTCAGTCACGCGGTCACAGTGCACTTGGCACGTTGCTCACGGCCTAACCTGCTTATCCGGAGCCTCACACGCGTGCTTGGCGCGTTCCTGGCGTCGGTGGCACCTTGGCCCGCCTGCGCCGGCGTGTTTTGCGGCGGCCGAACCCCCGTAGCGGCCGACAGCAAGCAGAACGGCGGCGCAACGCCGTTCGGCGCCGCCCAAACCACCTGATGGCTCCGCGTGGCGATATTCTCACCAGTGCACGCATGTGGCACCGTCGCCGTGGCGCGGCGCGCACAGAGCGCGCTCTCTGCCGCCGACGGGCCCGCGCCGCCCCGTTCCGTCGAACTCCACCTAAGCCACCAAATTCCCACGCGGTTAGCGCACAAACCGGACCAGAGAACGACCGTGATGACGCCCCACCTCTGCAACCTTCCGTTCAACCTCCACGCCGCCGTAATCACCCCGCCGGAGAACCCCGTTCTCGGCCACCGCCTCGGACCGCCTATAAAAGGGGCCCCGAGCTCGCCCTCGAGCACACACCATCCCCGCACCACACCAGCACCCCACCAGGCCACTAGGAGGACCCCGAGGAGGTCTCCTTCCCCAACTCCGGCCGCCCCGTTCCGCCTCGGCCTCCACCTCGATTCACTCCGGTTAGGCCGTCTCCGGTGCCCAAACCCCGTCGGCTACCCCCTCTAGCTACCAGAAGTCTAACCCCCTCGTCAATTTAAACCTTGCAGCCCTCTCCGGTGAACTCCATCCTCGTCCGAACCGCCCGTCCGCCGGAGCAAGAGCCGCCGTCGACCACGGTACTGGCCGCGACCACTTCCACCTTCCTTAGGCGCGAATGGTGCCTGAACACAGAGGTACTACCCGATCCCCCTGCCTCGCCGTGGATCGCCGCCGGCGACCACCGCACCTCTCGGGCGCCGTCGGGCGCCGCCCCTCTCGTTTGGATTTTCAAACCCGACAGGTGGAGCCCACCTGTCAGCCTCTCCGTTCCTTTTAAACGAAACGTTTTCTGAAGGCATCTTCTGCCAAAGTCGTCTCCCCTCGGGCGGCGTATTTCTAGTCGGGCCGTCTATGTTTTATAAACAAGCCCTGAAACTTTCTGTTTCATCACAGATGGGTCCTTGGGCTAAAACCTTTATAACTTTTTAACCAAGGAATTTTTGAATGATTCCTTTTCTTCTCTCTTTAAAATTCTTTCTAGTTTTTTTTCATATTTATTTGGAAAATATTTGGATCAACTTTATGTACCCCACGGTATTTACGATAGCGCGTGTATTTTTGTGTACCGTAGATACCGAAGGTGGTGAAGGAGACGCGAACTTCGCCGAACTAGGCCCCGACTACTCCGAGCCAGGCAAGCATGTTTGAACTTTTGATATGATGAGTGTCTTGGCATGTTTGCATTAAATGGTTTCATGACATGTTCATAAGCATCCCGATGAATTTTGTTTCATGAAAAGTTGAGACAAGTGAGTTAAGGAAATCCATGAGTGCATGGAAAAGAGGTTGCATGGCCACATGGTGGCACGAAGAAGGCTAAGATGGTAGTGTTGTAGCATGCCAGTCTTATGCCAGTGTGTTTGTTGACCCCGGTATCAATTCCCGTTCATTTCCTTTCCGTATTGCCACATGTTTCCATAAGGAATAAGGTTTAGTAAGATGTAAACCACTTCCCGGTACACACCAAATGGAGAGGCCGGGATGAAGGTTCCATGGCCCTGGATTAAAGCCTCTCATCCGGTCAGGGGGCATGGGTGTTTCCGGTTGGGACCGAGAGGGGGGCACCCCTTAGAGCGCGCGTATATAAATTTGATCCCATGTCATTCGAGTGTGTGATCTCCCGTCTCAAAGTTTTTCTTGAGCGCTGTCAAGGGTGATTCACAGCAGCGTGAAGTGGAATGGGTGTGTCTTGGTTAAGTTGTGTTTCTTCGAAATACCATAAGCGGAACTAGTCCTCGTGACTACGGAAATCCGTTGGCTGTGGGCATTTTAGTACAAACTCTGCGAGTCAACTCCCCATTTCAACATCCTATCCATGACCTGTTGCGGGTCTTATCCATCGTGTCAATAGTCAGCCTTGATGGCAGGACCCGATAAGCTAAAAGGAGTGTGAAGTTTGGCTAAAGTTGTGTCTTGTGAAGGACTAACCATTAACCATCCTGTGAGGAATATTTTTGTATACATTAACCCTCACCCGTTATGACAATTTTGTTATAAGCCCTTTATGTGGCGTCGCTCGGACGTCCATTATGACATTGTTATTATTTATTTTGTTATAAGCCCTTTATGCGATGTCGCTCGACGTCCGATCGCGGCATTGTTATTATTTATTTTGTTATAAGCCCTTTATGTGACGTTGCTCGACGTCCATTGCTGCATTATTATTATTTATTTTGTTATAAGCCCTTTATGTGGCGTCGCTCGACGTCCGATTATGCATTATTATTATTTATTTTGTTATAAGCCCTTTATGTGGCGTCGCTCGGGCGTCCGATCTGACATTATTATTATTTATTCTGTTATAAGCCCTTTATGTGATGTCGCTCAGACGTCCGACTGCGGCATTGTTATTATTTATTTTGTTATAAGCCCTTTATGCGATGTCGCTCAGACGTCCGACTGCGGCATGTTTTATTTATCACTCTTTCTTTCGAGGCGTCGTTTCAGACACTCGACTAGGTTTACGTTTATTTCTTTGGGTTTTCGAGCGGACTACCGCCGATTCCCATTTTTCCCTGACTTGCCTTTATGAATTAAATGCGCCCTTGTTAAAAATACTCATGACGCATTCATGCATGCATTTGTTATATCTCTCGTCCGAACTGTCTTGCGAGTACATTCAAAGTACTCACCTGGCTTGTTGATTTGGCGGATCTTGTGAAGCGATCTCATGGATGAGGAGTTCGATAGCGAGTCCGGCGCTTAGAGGAGTCCCGATCGATCACGTCGACCCTGGTTTTGGTCATCTGTTTATCACCGCTTCCGCTACCTAAATAAAATTCATCGAGCCTCACCTCGGCTCGATGAGCCACCGATGTAGTAGTATTGCTACCCACTCCATTGTGTTATTCCACCCAACCACTATTATCTCAAGTCAAGTAGCATTGCCACCCCCACCATTGTGCCATATCCGCCATATGTATAATTATTGGCGTGCTTGTAATAATTGTTGGCGACTTCAGCTCAACCCCGTAATATATCAATGCTCTTGGCTTATTGTACCAAAGTTTTGTCTACTAGTGAGGAGGATTTTCCTCACCTTTGGGCATGAGAAGATCAGTCTTTCAATAAATATTTTTATTGAAAAACGGGTCGTGACAAGCTTGGTACCAGAGCCAGGCTGACTGTAGGAAGCCACTAGGTGCGATCGCTAATCGGATATTAGCAAAAATTAGAGCTATTTATTATTTTTGCAAATGTAGTCATTTTCTGACAGTCAGCATAAATTTATGATCTGACCACTCAAAATTTTTGCCTACTTTTGTAGATGGCCGACAACAACTGCGAGTCTCAGGTGTTCGCCAACGAGCCCGATGGGTTCGTCAAGCTTCTCACCTTCATCGTTCAGGTGGCGATGGGGCCATCCGTGCGCCCCGTCTTCTCACTCTGTCAGCACAAGGTCAACGACGGTCTGACCATGCACCAGGCTGCGGTGCAATTCAAGGGAGGGCGTCTTGAGCTACGTCGCTTCCGGTACTTGGGGAGAGCCATGCCTACGGAGAGGCATGCTATGCAGATGGCAGCCCGTGAGGCGATAGCTCGTCTCAGGGAAGACCTTCCATCGATGAAGACTCGTCGTTACCGCTACCTTCCATGCCACGTGCCATACGCCTGTCACTACTCATACGCTTGCCCCAGAGGGGAGCGAGATGAGGCCTTTGAGATGCTCGTCGGGTATCTCCGAGCTCTGGAGGCAGCCTTCGACAGCCTGGTGGACGACCTTGTGGCTGCCCGCATGGACTCAGTCCATGGCTGTGCCGCAAACAGGAGGGAGCTTCTGCACACCGCACCGCCACTGACGTTCGTCTCGTCATCAGCATCTTATGCACCGACCACTCGCGCCATTCCTCGTCGCCTGCCTTCCACCGAGGAGTTCAACCAAGCCATTGCACCCACTCCAGTTCGCTCAGCGCCACCCACTGCGCCCACACCTGTACGTGTTTCTCCATATAGGGCACCCGTTCCATCTACCCAGCGCAGCACTACCCGACTGGAGCCTATTAGCGAGGAGGAAGTCGAGTCCCCGCCCTCACTGCATCTCACCCTTGGCAGGGCAAAGGAGGTCCTCAACATTTCCTCCGACTAAGTGCGCTTAATCGCCATGCGATGTACCGACTTGTATGATATGTACATAGGTTGTGAGCAGTAGCCTGTTTGCGCATCATGTAGGAGCTGGAGAAGTGCACTAGCCTAAATAACATGTCAGGAATATGTACGCATATCCTGAGTGCTGTATTGTATAATTACCACCTGCATGTAAAATATGTATGAGCAGTCCTTCTCCGAGCGCAAACGATGTTTTATTTCAAAAAAATCCTGGAGTGTCCTTTTTGGTTTTGTTTGCCCTTGCACATTTATTTTTGTGACTCAGTTTCCCTTCTTATGAGTTTTGCAAAATGTATCCCCAGAGAGAAAAATGTCTCGTCCCTGGACGCGCTCCATGCCAGCTCCGCCAGAGGAAAATTATGATGCTCAACACAGCAACAATTTCACACAGGGACAGTCGAGCCAACAGGGCAATGAATCGGCACTTTCACAAATGTGCCGCCTTTATGAGCAGAGTCAGCAACAGCATCAGGAATTAATGAATCATGTCATCACTACGGGAAATCGCCCCGGACAATTTCAGCAGCAATCCAAGTTGTCTGAGCTACAGAAGACGCGTCCCCAAACATTTTCTCATACTGACAAACCTCTTGAGGCCGAAGACTGGCTTCGAGACATGGAGAGAAGATTAATCATTGCTAAGTGTTCAGACCAGGAAAAAGTGTTGTATGCCCCCCACTATCTGACAGGTGCAGCTGCATCATGGTGGGAGAATTTCCTCCACATGCACCCCAACGAGAATAATATAACTTGGGACGATTTTAAGGAAGGTTTTCGTGGGGCGCATATTCCTAAAAGCCTTATGAAAATCAAGAAGAGAGAATTCGATGATCTCAAGCAAAGGACCATGACAGTGTCAGAATACAACGGACAATTTACACTATTATCTCGCTACGCCAATGAGGAGCGTATGACTGAAAGTAAGAAGATGGAGAAATTCTTGGACGGCCTGGCGCCTGCGCTTAAATGCCAACTGGTCGTACACACTTTTCCAGATTTCAAGACACTAGTGGATAAGGCCATTACCTTGGAAAATGAAAGGCGCAGCCTGGAGGATTTCCGCAAGCGAAAAAGGGACCAGAAAAATCATGCTCGCAATCCCCGAAGCAAGGCGGATTTTCAGAAAGGTGACGCACGCAAAACCCCAACAAATGTCCCACGACCAGTCCAGAATTTCCATGCCAGAGATAAAGAGTTCGCATATCGCCCAGGCATAACCTGCTACGCTTGTGGGGAGGAAGGGCACTATTCCAAGCGGTGCCCCAAGCCAAGGAACTTCGACCCGAAGCCAAACAACAGTGGTAATAATTCAGCGCCCAAGCGCAACAATTTTCAACCCCAACAATAATCACAGGAAGGGTCACCTGAACCACGTGACCAGAGAGGAAGCACGGAATGCCCCAGATATCGTATTCGGTACGTTTCCTGTCAACACAATACCTGCCATGGTTTTGTTTGATTCTGGAGCTTCTCACTCGTTCGTTTCGAAAAGTTTTGCCTTGCAAAATAATTTTTCGATTCTTCCCTTGGAAAAATCAATGATCGTCAAGTCCCCTGGGATTAAGCAAGTCACCCAGAGTTACTGCCAAGGTGTGACAATTGAGTTTGAAGGATTGGAATTTCACGCCAACCTCATTGTATTAGAAAACAAAGGGCTGGACGTCATCTTAGGGATGGATTGGTTGACCACCAACAAAGGTTTCATTGACTGCTTCAACAGGACCGTAATCCTCACCCATCACCACGGGAAGACAATAAGAGTTTCAGCCAAAGAGAGGAAGATATCCCGGCAACCGAGATTGAATAAGGTGGATATTTCTGAATTGAGCAAGGTTCCGGTAGTATGTGAATTTCCAGACGTATTTCCTGAAGAACTGCCAGGAATGCCACCAGACCGAGAAATAGAATTCAGCATTGAGCTAGCACCAGGAACTGCTCCCATATACAAGAAACCATACAGAATGGCACCATCCGAGTTAGTAGAATTGAAGAAACAAATAAAGGAATTATTGGACAAAGGGTATATACGAGCCAGCTCCTTACCTTGGGGTTCACCAATATTATTTGCCAAAAAGAAGGATGGCACACTGAGATTGTGTATCGATTATCGAGCACTTAACATGGTCACAATCAAGAACAAATATCCCATGCCACGAATAAATGATTTATTCGATCAGCTCGCTCACGCCAAGGTATTCTCCAAGATTGACTTGAGGTCAGGGTACCACCAATTAAAAGTACGGACAGAAGATATTCCAAAGACAGCCTTCACCTCCAGATATGGGCTGTATGAGTTCACAGTAATGCCATTCGGGCTAATGAACGCCCCCGCATATTTTGTTCACCTCATGAACAAAGTATTTATGAAGTACATGGACAAGTTTGTTGTGGTATTCATCGACGACATTCTGATATACTCCAAGGCGCTCAAGAGCATCTGAACATCTCCGAATTGTGCTAGGAGAACTCGGGAAGCATCGATTATCGCCAAATTCAGCAAATGTGAATTTTGGCTAAGGCAAGTGGGCTTTCTGGGCCATGTATTAACCCAAGAAGGTATTGCTGTAGACCCAGAAAAGGTCACGGCCGTGCTTGGTTGGAAAACACCAGCCAGCGTAACGGACGTACGAAGTTTTCTAGGAATGGCAGGTTACTACCGAAGATTTATTGAAGGATTTTCCACGATAGCTAAACCAATGACACAACTTCTCAAGAAAGACAAGAAGTTTGAATGGACGGAAGCTTGTGAGAAGAGTTTCCAAGAGCTGAAGAAGAAACTAACGACAGCACCAGTATTAACTGTGCCAGACATACACAAGAGTTTTGAGGTATATTGTGACGCATCGCGAAAGGGCCTCGGGTGCGTATTAATGCAGGAAGGCAAGGTAGTCGCGTATGTTTCCAGACAACTCCGCAAGCATGAGGAAAATTATCCTACTCATGACCTTGAGTTAGCAGCAGTTATCCATGCACTCAAGGAATGGAGACATTTCTTACTTGGAAATCGGTGTGAAATATACACGGACCATAAGAGCCTCAAGTATATTTTCACCCAACCAGAACTCAATTTACGGCAACGACGCTGGTTGGAATTAGTAAAGGATTATGATGTTGGAATCCACTACCACCCAGGCAAGGCAAATGTTGTAGCAGATGCACTAAGTCGGAACCCCAGTCCAAACAATGAAAGCGTGACAAACTTGAGGCCTGAATTTCGGCAGGAATTTGCTAAGCTCAATCTATTGATGGTCACCGAAGGAAGTGTGTCAAACTTAGAGATACAACCTACCCTGATAGAAGAAATTAAGGAGGCTCAGCGTGGTCACCCCAGCATTGAAGGCATAAAACGGAAGATGAAATTGGGCAAGGCCCCAGAATTCATTGTCGATGAGCAAGGAATATTATGGTACGAGAATAGACTTTGCGTACCAAATATTCATGACCTTAAACAGCAGATCTTGGCTGAAGGCCACACCGCCCCATATTCAATTCACCCTGGTGGGACAAAAATGTACAAAGACCTTCAGGAATCATTTTGGTGGCATGGTATGAAGAGGGACATAGCCACATTTATTGCGTGTTGTGACTCATGTCAGCGCATAAAGGCCGAGCACCAGAAACCGGCCGGACTATTGCAACCAAATAAAATACCCGAGTGGAAATGGGACGAGATTGGAATGGATTTCATTGTTGGGCTACCGAGGTCACAACATGGGCATGATGCCATATGGGTCATCACGGATAGATTGACTAAAGTAGCGCACTTCATTCCGTAAAGACAACTCACACCACCGAAGCTCGCGGGATCAGTATCTCTCCGTGTTATGCATCTACATGGAGTTCGAAGAACATAATATCGCAGAGGCACCCAATTCGTCTCGGGTTTTGGGATCACCTGCAGCAGGCCCTAGGGACCCAACTAGCTTCGATACCGCATACCACCCCTGACCGATGGGCAAGCCGAGCGCGTGAATCAAATTTTGGAAGACATCTTTGAGGGCATATGTTCTCACCTATGGAGCCAGTTGGGAGGAAAGCCTACCATCGCCGAGTTTGCATACAACAACGAGTTACAGACCAGCCTGCAAATGGCACCCTTTGAAGCCTTATGCAGGCGAAGATGCGTACCCGCTAAATTGGTCGAGACCGGAGACAGCCGTATCTTGGCCCGGACATGCTCAAGGAAGCCGAGGAAAAGGTCAAACTAATCGAGGACCGACTTAAGGCGGCTCGAGCCGCAGAAAAAGCTATTATGATCGGAAACATCGTGAAGTAAATTTTGAACCCGGTGAGTTTGTGTACCTCTGAGTATCTCCTATGAGGGACTACAGCGGTTTAAGATTAAGGGAAATTAGCACCAAGATTCATTGGACCATTCGCATAGTGGCACGAAGAGGCACGGTAGCCTACCAGATTGGACTTACCCAAGAATTGTCCGACATCCACGGCGTGTTCCACGTCTCCCAATTAAGAAAATCGTGAGCAACCCACGAAGCAAGTATCCCATGAGGACATCGACATACAACCAGACCTCACCTATCGGGAACACCCGGTGAAAATATTGGAGGAATCAAGCGAAGAACCGACGAGAAAACCATCAAGTTTTTGAGTTCGGGGAGCAATCACACGAGAATGAAGCCACTTGGGAAAGAGAGGATTTTCTTCGGACAGAGCACCCACACCTGTTTAAGGATCAGCTGAAATCTCGGGACGAGATTTTTCCTAAGGGGGTAGGTGCTGTGACACTCCAAAATTTTTTTTGTGGGTTTTGTCTTCAAAAAAAGGGGGGGGGACCTTGTTTTATTTGAAGTCAATCCTTTAATTTTTTTTGGAAACCTTTTGGTTTTGGTTTTCACTTGATTTTTATTCATCCTCGTTTTGCCGATCCCCTTATGGTAAAACCCCCCTCAAAACATTTGGACAACCCAAACACTCTGTCCCAACCAATAAAATCTATTTTTGGATTTTATTTCAATTATTTTCTCTGTCCAAATATTCTACCTATTGCTTTTGAGCCTAAGAGATTTGCAAAGCAAGTACCCTAATGCTTTGGATTTTTAACCTAAACCCAACTCCCCTGGATAGTCCTTTGTACCCACAACCCGAACCATCTTGATCCACTCTCCCCTTCTCAAATTTTTCAAATTTCACTCCTTGTAAGTTTGGACCAGATTTGCCAAATTTGGTGAAATTCATATCTACACTTCTCCAAAAATTCTACAAAAATTCAGACAGCCTATAGTTGCAATGAGAGGTCACTCCACCAAAAATCAGCTCAAGGAAAAATCCCTACATGCCTAGATCATTCTGTCGAACACCTTGCATGCACTGTTATCCTTACACTTTCAGAAAGTTCAGACTTCAGTTTCGACAGCTTCAGTCACGCGGTCACAGTGCACTTGGCACGTTGCTCACGGCCTAACCTGCTTGTCCGGAGCCTCACACGCGCGCTTGGCGCGTTCCTGGCGTCGGTGGCACCTTGGCCCGCCTGCGCCGGCGTGTTTTGCGGCGGCCGAACCCCCGTAGCGGCCGACAGCAAGCAGAACGGCGGCGCAATGCCGTTCGGCGCCGCCCAAACCACCTGATGGCTCCGCGTGGCGATATTCTCACCAGTGCACGCATGTGGCACCGTCGCCGTGGCGCGGCGCGCACAGAGCGCGCTCTCTGCCGCCAGCAGGGCTCCGCGCCGCCCGTTCCGTCGAACTCCACCTAAGCCACCAAATTCCCACGCGGTTAGCGCACAAACCGGACCAGAGAACGACCGTGATGACGCCCCACCTCTGCAACCTTCCGTTCAACCTCCACGCCGCCGTAATCACCCCGCCGGAGAACCCCGTTCTCGGCCACCGCCTCGGACCGCCTATAAAAGGGGCCCCGAGCTCGCCCTCGAGCACACACCATCCCCGCACCACACAAGCACCCCACCAGGCCACTAGGAGGACCCCGAGGAGGTCTCCTTCCCCAACTCCGGCCGCCCCGTTCCGCCTCGGCCTCCACCTCGATTCACTCCGGTGAGGCCGTCTCCGGTGCCCAAACCCCGTCAGCTACCCCCTCTAGCTACCAGAAGTCTAACCCCCTCGTCAATTTAAACCTTGCAGCCCTCTCCGGCGAACTCCATCCTCGTCCGAACCGCCGTCCGCCGGAGCAAGAGCCGCCGTCGACACGGTACTCGCCGGCGACCACTTCCACCTTCCTTAGACGCGGAATGGTGCCCTGAACACAGAGGTACTACCCGATCCCCCTGCCTCGCCGTGGATCGCCGCCGGCGACCACCGCACCTCTCGGGCGCCGTCGGGCGCCGCCCCTCTCGTTTGGATTTTCAAACCCGACAGGTGGAGCCCACCTGTCAGCCTCTCCGTTCCTTTTAAACGAAACGTTTTCTGAAGGCATCTTCTGCCAAAGTACGTCTCCCCTCTGGGCCGGCGTATTTCTAGTCGGGCCGTCTATGTTTTTATAAACAAGCCCCTGGAAACTTTCTGTTTCATCACAGATGGGTCCTTGGGCTAAAACCTTTATAACTTTTTAACCGAAGGGAATTTTTGAATGATTCCTTTTCTTCTCTCTTTAAAATTCTTTCTAGTTTTTTTTCATATTTATTTGGAAAATATTTGGATCAACTTTATGTACCCCACGGTATTTACGATAGCGCGTGTATTTTTGTGTACCGTAGATACCGAAGGTGGTGAAGGAGACGCGAACTTCGCCGAACTAGGCCCCGACTACTCCGAGCCAGGCAAGCATGTTTGAACTTTTGATATGATGAGTGTCTTGGCATGTTTGCATTAAATGGTTTCATGACATGTTCATAAGCATCCCGATGAATTTTGTTTCATGAAAAGTTGAGACAAGTGAGTTAAGGAAATCCATGAGTGCATGGAAAAGAGGTTGCATGGCCACATGGTGGCACGAAGAAGGCTAAGATGGTAGTGTTGTAGCATGCCAGTCTTATGCCAGTGTGTTTGTTGACCCCGGTATCAATTCCCGTTCATTTCCTTTCCGTACTGCCACATGTTTCCCGCAAGGGATAAGGTTTAGTAAGATGTAAACCACTTCCCGGTACACACCAAATGGAGAGGCCGGGATGAAGGTTCCATGGCCCTGGATTAAAGCCTCTCATCCGGTCGGGGGCATGGGTGTTTCGGTTGGGACGAGAGGGGCACCCTTAGGCGCCGTATATAAATTTGATCCCATGTCATTCGAGTGTGTGATCTCCCGTCTCAAAGTTTTTCTTGAGCGCTGTCAAGGGTGATTCCTGGCAGCGTGAAGTGGAATGGGTGTGTACTGGTTAAGTTGTGTTTCTTCCGAAATACCATAAACGGAACTAGTCCCTCGTGACTACGGAAATCCGTTGGCTGTGGGCATTTTAGTACAAACTCTGCAGAGTCAACTCCCCATTTCAACATCCTATCCATGACCCTGTTGCGGGTCTTATCCATCGTGTCAATAGTCAGCCTTGATGGCAGGACCCCGGTAAGCTAAAAGGAGTGTGAAGTTTGGCTAAAGTTGTGTCTTGTGAAGGACTAACCATTAACCATCCTGTGAGGAATATTTTTTGTATACATTAACCCTCACCCGTTATGACAATTTTGTTATAAGCCCTTTATGTGACGTCGCTCAGACGTCCGACTGCGGCATTGTTATTATTTATTTTGTTATAAGCCCTTTATGCGATGTCGCTCAGACGTCCGACTGCGGCATTGTTATTATTTATTTTGTTATAAGCCCTTTATGTGACGTCGCTCAGACGTCCGACTGCGGCATTGTTATTATTTATTTTGTTATAAGCCCTTTATGTGACGTCGCTCAGACGTCCGACTGCGGCATTGTTATTATTTATTTTGTTATAAGCCCTTTATGTGACGTCGCTCAGACGTCCGACTGCGGCATTGTTATTATTTATTCTGTTATAAGCCCTTTATGTGATGTCGCTCAGACGTCCGACTGCGGCATTGTTATTATTTATTTTGTTATAAGCCCTTTATGCGATGTCGCTCAGACGTCCGACTGCGGCATGTTTTATTTATCACTCTTTCTTTCGAGGCGTCGTTTCAGACACTCGACTGGGTTTACGTTTATTTCTTTGGGTTTTCGAGCGGACTACCGCCGATTCCCATTTTTCCCTGACTTGCCTTTATGAATTAAATGCGCCCTTGTTAAAAATACTCATGACGCATTCATGCATGCATTTGTTATATCTCTCGTCCGAACTGTCTTGCGAGTACATTCAAAGTACTCACCTGGCTTGTTGATTTGGCGGATCTTGTGAAAGCGATCTCATGGATGAGGAGTTCGATAGCGAGTCCGGCGCTTAGAGGAGTCGATCGATCACGTCGCGACCCTGGTTTTGGTCACTGTTTATCACCGCTTCCGCTACCTAAATAAAATTCATCGAGCCTCACCTCGACGCTCGATGAGCCACCAGTGTAGTAGTATTGCTACCCACTCCACTGTGTTATTCCACCCAACCACTATTATCTCAAGTCAGTAGCATTGCCACCCCCACCATTGTGCCATATCCGCCATATGTATAATTATTGGCGTGCTTGTAATAATTGTTGAGCGACTTCAGCTCAACCCCCTGTAATATATCAATGCTACTGGCTTATTGTACCAAAGTTTTGTCTACCAGTGAGGAGGATTTTCCTCACACTGGGCATGAGAAGATCAGTCTTTCAATAAATATTTTTATTGAAAAACGGGTCGTGACATGAAGCAAGTACAACATGAAATTTGTGAAATTCGCTCAATCTTTTAAAGTGCATCTCATGACAAAATCAAGTAAGCATGCAAAAATGCTATTCAGTTTACACAAAATTTTGCATGTACGGTAATTTTTTCGGCCGAAAACACTAGAAAACTGGGCACACGTGAATCATATTGCATACTTTACAAAAAAATGGTTCAAACATGGCATGGAGGCCTAACATGGCCTTTAATACTCATCCCAAAAAGTTGGGTCGATTTCATACAGGTCAGGATAGTACTATAGCATCTGCTCTCAAAGCGCGCCAGGCTCGGCCGGAAGGGCTTGTGTCGGGGAACCTCCATGATCACACCATCTTCATATTTTGTCAAATATATTTCATGGCCTCCCATGACCAAATGAAGCATTCATGCACAATGGTTGTAAGTTTCTACTAGATTTTCCATTTTCTTCCATTTTTCGGTCATAAATGCCCGAAAAGTGGTCGCAATTGCCAAAACTTGCAAATTTTGCTGAAACTCATTTTAATGTTGTCTTGGAAGCCTATAATGTAACATTTTCCATTGCATGTCATAAGTTGGGTTCATTCCACATGAAGCATGATCTGCTTAGTTTGTACATTCAACAGTGTAGTCGCGCTTCTGATCGGGAGCGTCACGAAGGTTCCCGAGTCCCGACAAAGGCAGCGCGTGTACCGCATCGACTCCATGGATGGAATCCAGTTTGAACCAATGTTCGCACTTGGTATGGTGTCAATTAGGTCCACCCTTAGGCAAAGAAGCTTGAAGGCATCATGTGCTACCACTTTTGATGGTTGTCTAGGGGGGTAGACCGTCTGGGAGGAAATGAAAAAATCATGAAAATCATGTGTAACCTTGAACACACTGTGCATGCATGCTTGATTTGGTTCATGGGATGGCATCAAAATAACTTGGAATCCTATGTACATGGTCTATTGAAGGAGATGGCCCGAGACAGGCCCTTCCGGGCTATCCTTGTACCCTCCGAAAGCACGTCTTGGTTTATTGACCTATATTAAATGACCGCCAAGTCTGTAGGGTTACAATCCATGGCCATGTTAGGGATACATATGCCAAGTTTGAACCATTTTCATCTAAGTTTGCAAGTTTTTTCATGTGGTAATCTTAGTCTAAGCTGAGAAGCATTTTGCATGGTAGCTTGTTTTGGTCATGGGATTCCATGGGAAATAGTAGACATCATTTTGTATTGTAGATGATCTACTAAACATGGGGGTGCCCCCAAACACGCCCTTGCGGCCTTGACTGGCACCCTCCAAAATCACATGTTGGTTTGTTGACCTACCTGAAATCAACCCAACTTTGCAGGGTTGCAAGCCATGGTAATTATTGGGGTACGTACAAATTTCAACCATTTTCAGCAAAGTTGCAAGTTTTGTCACGTACGGACAATTTTCGGGCATTTTCAGAACAAACAACATATTTTATACCACTTAAAAAATGCATTCCTTTATCGACGGCACATTTGTTTTTTCTTTGGAACATTACATTTGTTTTGGCCAATTACATGCTAATGTTTCAACCTCCCATAACTCACGCCACCCGGATCTCCCAAAATCCCACGATTACAGCTCCTCCCTCGTAACCACCCGCGGCATCCAGGTCCCGTACCACCTCCCACGACTGCTGCCAGATCAGATTGTAGCTGCCACCCGCCGCCCACCGCCCACCGCCCACCAGGAACGTCGCCTGAGGGGTTGGACGGCAGTGGTGTTGTCGCCGCCTCCTACGCGCGTCAACGCGCCGCTGCTCCTGTTGCTGCCGTCGAGCGCCGCACATCCACATCTAGTGTGGGATGCACTATCTGCGTGGAGCATTGGGCCGCTATCGTCGACGACAGAAGGTTACATGATCATAGCTATTTTTGTAATCTTTCTCGGACACGCACGTCTACTAGTAAAGCCCTAATAGGTTTCCCACAAGTTATTCCACCCGTCAAGATTACCTGATCATAGCTCTCATTAATAACTATCAACATGATCAATCTTGGCACACTACACGAACGTCCGAAGAGGTAATACCACAACAAGGGTATCTCTTTCATGAAATAACACGTTGTATGTTTATGCAATCCCAAAACCCTAGTTGAACTGTCCCAATGTTATGCATGACCAAAATCTGTAGTGTGCTTAAAGTTACATGTAGTTCATATTATTTAATAAACTCATCCGTGCCTGCGTATAAGATTCTATTTTTGTTACACATTTCTCAACATGAAGGTCAAATAAATTGAACCGGTTTTGCTTCTGTTCCATAGGTGCAGTAAAATGGAAACTATTGTTAAAAGTGCTGCTAATGGAGAAAAATACGTCTCCGAAATGATCCATGAGGTATGTAGTTGACATTTCGTTTGAAAACTGTACTTGCAGACACTTCTTTCATACTCGATAAAATCTATTGCCACTTTTGCTAGAAATCTTGAGGAAGCATGGCCGTATGAAGTTAGTGTGCTCACCGTCAAGGCTCGCCAAAGTCATGAAATTGTTGTCACCAGAACACATAGAGAAATCATAAGTGATACCGGTCTTGGGTGGCTAAACATGATTCGTGAATTTAAAATCCGGCGCATTATGTTGATAAGACTAGCAAATAGCTTCGATAGTGAGACATCGTCCATTACCATAGGTAAAACACCCATTCCTATCACCGCAGAAGACATGCAACATATATTTGGCCCTGCGATAGAAGGGGAGGATATTGATGAAAAGCTGCAAAGCACGCCGGATCCAAATTTGTTTAACACATTTCAAAACAATGGGAGCATTGATCTGGCTGACCTTGAGATGGCTATCTTAAGTTCCAAAACTCCGGACAATGATTTCCTGGCGCGGTTCGTTCTATTCGGTATTGGCACAGTTTTAGCACCAACAACACAATGTTATGTCGACGCGAAATACCTTAAACTTGTTGCGGATATTAAAAGCCTTCAGAAATTGAACTGGGGATGTTTCACAATGAAACACTTGTTCAGGTCCATACACAAATTTAACTCTCTTGATCAAGTATCTCTACAGGGAAATCTACCTCTTTTCAGGTTAGTGCAACATCACTAGTTAACATTGTACAATTGTTTTTCTTTTCTATATCTCTCTATATTGACGAAGTAATTTATTGTGAAGATTTGGTACTGGGAGCACCTGCGTTCCGGCAAATTGATGTATACTCCTATACCCCCACCATTGGTCGCACGATGGGACGAATGCACGTGTGTAATAAGAGCAGAAGCTTACACCTCAGGAGGTCTTCATAAAGGGCTGGTGTGTTTCTAGATTTGACCCATGTATATATCCGGTTATTTATTTGCTACTATTGATTCATTGTACCTGATTCAAAGGTTGTGATGGAAATTTGTGCTCGACAACCAGAGGCCAACAATACAAAGGATCCAGGAAGCAAAAAATTTGTATGTGAGGATGAAGGTGATTCATCTCGAGCACAATCACAAGGTCAAAATATGAGTAGCCACCAAGTAAGCCCAACAAAGACAATTTTCATTTTCCAAGATCAGTAAAAGGTTGCATCGAAACTCATTCATTTTGCTTTGTTTTGAATGGGGTGTTATTTCGTTTGCACAGGTGGAAATGATAGTTGCAGCCTTGAATGCACGTTGTGCTGAGCAAGAACAGAAGATAGGTAGACAGTTAATGGAATTTCAGCATAGATTTGACGCGAAATTCCTCACCCTGAGGTAAGAGTTAATCGACATTAAGAGTAAATCTGGCAGTAATCCTAGGCTCTCGCTGCTCGAGGATGAAATTAAGGACTTAAGGAGGGAAATGAAGGTAAGTCATGTTGTGCATTTTTTATTGTTATGAATATGTTCCTCCATATTCATTATTGTTATAGTTGTTATAGGAATTAAAAAACCAAACTAAAGTCAGCCGACAATTTGAGTAACAGAAAGCAGGCGTCGAGGTAATAATTATGGCCCACCACATAAGTAGTATTACCAAACTAATTATAATTGACCATTTTTGTTGTTGTAGGAACAAGTCAATGTGTGCAGTGATCCCTTCATGGAGACTCCTAAGTTCAACGCATCCACGCCACGTACTTCGACTCCAACACCAAGTGCCAGACATGTCCTGCCAAACAAGAACGATCCTCGAATCTCACCATTGAAGCCTCTTTTTGATAATGATTACGTGCTCACCGCTGAGGACAAAGAGGCAGCCATTTTCATCCGGGGAACACACGGCCCTGTTGAATTCATTCAAATCAGAGACATTCCCCTAAGAGCGGAACAACTGAAGCCAATTTACGATAAAAAATACATCTGTGGTGATGTAAGCCCCTTGTACTCCATTGTACATAAACAATTTGAACGGTTGGCACATCATTATATGATTACAAATTTGGCAGGTTATTATGGCGTACTCACATCAGCGGAGTTGAGACTGATACTACCTCAGTCATATCCCCCAATGAAACCAGAAAGCTTTTACAAACAAAATGGGTTATTCCAAAGGGCCGTTGAAGCTCGTTGCTTCAGCGTATTGCAAATAAATTTGTAGGACGCCGGAAGGTACCCGTTTTCCTCACTTTCATATATCGTAATAGATAGTGTAGATGAAATATTTCAGGGGTCCCCCGAACCATAATTGTTACCTTATATACATTATTCCGTGGAATGAGTCCTCTTTGACTTTATGGCAGGTCCACATCTCGTTGAATGTGAATGATAACCACTGGATGGCAATGGTTTTCAATTTCGACAAAGAAGATATTCAAATCCTAAACTCCTCAAAAAATCAATTTGACGAGTCGAAGGAAACTGCTCTTGTAAGCTTTATCTTGGTGCCTCTTTACTGTCGCATGGCACATGAACTCCCAAATTACCGTAACCCTTCGTAATACTCGTACTATGCTAGGTGGAGGCGATCCAGGCCTGCATGGACGGAGCGGTGAAGGATGGCTTGGTAACACCAGATAAGCCCATCAAATTTACCGACTGGGAAGTAGTACGCTATGACGACATACCGCAACAGAATGACGGGTACGTATGACCTCCTAAATTATTCCTTGCCGACATGTCCAAGTTTACTAAAACCTAAACTAAACACTGCAGGCATTCATGTGCGTTTTTTACACTGAAGTACATGTTGACATGGAACGGTGAAGTATTTACTAACATAGTGGAGCAGGTGAGCCAAACACTATATTTTCTTGTAGAATATCTTATGACTGAATGCTTTTTTGACATATGTGTCGCTTATCAAATGTAGTCACAGATAGATATATTTAGCTGGAAAATAGTTTCAAGCTTGTTGCGTTCAGATTGCAACAGTCTTCACATGGAAACATAAAGTACCCCATAACGGTTAGCGAAAAAGCACGAATATTTTATTGTATTCACATGTGTCATGACGCTACCGAATGCACTGATGTCTGCTGTACAGGCGGAGACGTATGAAGCCCATGTTGCATCAAAACCTATCAATTCACAAGACGATGTCCAAGAAATTATTGGTACTGTTGAGTGCAAGATATCAGACACGTCGAGCTCCCCAAAGGATCCCGACACCCCGAGCTCCCCAAACAAGCGGAGAGCACGTGGACGCCCGAGGAAGCTTGTTGATGAATGCTACGTCTTGAGCTTGCGTTGGTTTTCCTCGAAGAGGAGAGGGTGATGCAGCAAGTGTAGCGTAAGTATTTCCCTCAGTTTTGAGAACCAAGTTATCAATCCAGTAGGAGGCTCCTCAAAAGTCCCATGCACCTACACAAACAAACTGAGAACTCGCAACCAACGCAATAAAGGGGTTGTCAATCCCTTCACGGTCACTTGCGAAAGTGAGATCTAATAAAGATAGTATGATAAGATAAATATATTTCTGGTATTTTATAATATAGATGCAAAAAATTAAGATGCAAATAAAAGTAGATTGAAAGCAAATATGATAAGAGATAGACCCGGGGCCATAGGTTTCACTAGAGGCTTCTCTCAAGAAAGCATAAATATTATGGTGGGTGAACAAATTACTGTTGAGCAATTGATAGAAAAGCGCATAGTTATGAGATTATATAGGCATGATCATGTATATAGGCATCATGTCCATAACAAGTGGACCGACTCCTGCCTGCATCTACTACTATTACTCCACGCATCGACCGCTATCCAGCATGCATCTAGAGTACTAAGTTCATAAGAACAGAGTAACGCATTAAGCAAGATGACACGATGTAGAGGGATAAACTCATGCAATATGATATAAACCCCATCGTGTTATCCTCCATGGCAACAATACAATCGTGCCTTGCAACCCTTTCTATCCTTTGGGTAAGGACACATAAGATTGAACCCAAAGTTGAGCACTTCTCCCATGGCAAGAAAGATCAATCTAGTAGGCCAAACCAAACTGATAATTCGAAGAGACTTGCAAAGATAACTCAATCATACATAAAAGAATTCAGAGAAGATTCAAATATTATTCATAGATAAACTTGATCATAAACCCACAATTCATCGGATCTCGACAAACAAACCGCAAAAAGAGTTTACATCGAATAGAACTCCACAACAGAGGGGGGAGAACATTGTATTGAGATCCAAAAAGAGAGAAGAAGCCATCTAGCTAATAACTATGGACCCGTAGGTCTGTGGTAAACTACTCACAACTCATTGGAGGGGCAAGGGTGTTGATGTAGAAGCCCTCCATGGTTGATTCCCCCTCCGACAGAGTGCCGGCGAAGGCTCCAAGATGAGATCTCGCGGATACAGAAGGTTACGACGGTGGAAATTGTGTTTCGTGGTGCTCCTGGATGTTTTTGGGGTACATAGGTATATATAGGAGAAAGAAGTACGTCGGTGGCCGCCAGAGGGGCCCACGAGACAGGGGGGCGCGCCCTATAGTGGGGGCGCGACCTCCTATCTCGTGGGGGCCTCGGCTGCTTCTTGACTTGCACTCCAAGCCCTGTAGATCACGTTCATTCCAAAAGTCACGCTCCCAAAGGTTTCATTCCATTTGGACATCCCTATTGATATTCCTTTTCTTTGAAATACTCCCTCCGTTCCTCAATAAGGTGTATTATATTTCCAAAAAGTCAAACTTCTCTAAGTTTGACCAAGTTTATAGAAAAAATATCAATATGTAGAATACCAAATCATTATCGCCAGATTCATCATGAACTATATTTTTACATTTTATATATTTAGTATTATAAATCTTTATATATTTTGCTGTAAAGTTGGTCAAACATAGACAATAGTTGACTTTTTAAAAATCTAATACACCTTATATTTAGGAGCGGAGGAGTCTTGAAATAGGCAAAAAAAAACAGCAATATGGGCTGGGCCTCCGGTTAGTAGGTTAGTCCCAAAATGATATAAATGTGTAAAATAAAGCCCATAAACATATAAAAGGGGAAATATAATAGCATGGAACAATCAAAAATTATAGATACGTTGGAGACGTATCAATGAAGTTAAAGCTAAAAAAACAAATACTATGGAAGAGCTCAAGTGAAATTTGATAGCAAGACCATTGCTAAACAAGTGTCTGCTTCGATATCAAGACGATCACGCAGGCCATCACAAGCTATATCAAGCCCATTCAAGTTAACCAAATGGTAGTTTAGGTACATACTCGGTAGCACTGTAGTTAGCACTACTTATGATACATTTGTCATTTACGATTTGGTGATTGAACTTTATCAAACGTGCATCAACAAGCGGTGAAAGATGGCTTACTAACACCAGCTAAGACCGTAAAAAGTAGGGTATGATAACATACCTCAATATAGCAATCTCTCTGTCATGAGTACATACTTTTGGCAATCACGAACATTATATAATTTTGGCAATTAGGGATACATGCTCAGTTCTTTTGGTTGAACTGCCAATAGGTCATTCTGCCAATCATTTGCATGATGTACTTTTGGCAATATATTATACAACCTAAGTGCATGTCAAAAATGGCAATAGGTACTTTTGGCAATCATGTACATGCTACATTTCTGGCAATTACTAATACATGCTCATTTCTTTTGCTTCAAATGGTAGTATATACTCCTGGCGAACATTTGTGTGCTCTACTTTTGGCAGCTATTAATACAAGATCATTTATAATGGTTTAACTGTCCATAGAAATAACTTGAATGTCATTATTTCTAAACATACCAAATTCAGTGCAAGATATAGCATTAGCATCTTCAGTTAGAGTCATAACATATATGTACCATATATCACCATAGTGGAGGTATTAGGCAAGGTTGACCGCAATGCACTTATTAGTACAGTGTAGGTGCTTACAAGATAAACAATAGTTTAATGTAGCAACGATGCTTATTAGTACAGGGTAGACGCTTAATTAGACGCCTATCAAGTACAAATTGGCACTGCTGCTTCAGAAAACCATGTTTAATATTGTTAGCATGTACCTAAGCACGTAGCATTGGAAGTTGGCCATTACCAGAAATGAGCAATGTACTAACAAAAACTTAAACATAGCATGTTAAACACTCGCAACCCAAAAGATAAACTGGCGCATACGTTCAAGCAGTATGCTGCGGCAAAAGTATCACACGACAACCATAACATAAAAACAGTCTTAACTAGGGTGGGCCAGTAGTAACAACCAAGTAGCGCATCAGATCCTCAGCATCTTGGCCAGACGAGGAGGCCTCGGGAGTTAGAATGGCAGATGCCCCTTCGCGTACTTCCTGAGGAAGGCACCAAAAGCGGCATGTTCAGCCCGGACATGGGGCTTGCGGTTCTATTACCACGACCGATATCAGTGCCATGCATGATCAGGCTGTCATAGTCGCTCTTGATTCTCGCGTAGCAGAAGGGGCAGGCTATGTTGCCGTAGAGCCTGTCGGAGCCGCTGCGGTATGGGATTTCCCCATTCCCCAGCCTCCTGAGGACGTAGCGGCTCTTGCTGTCCCTGCTCTCCTTATTATCATCCACGTCTTCATCATCTTTCTGTGTGTTGTTGATCGACAGCTATGTCAGATTAGGAATACAGAAATGTAGCATTTCATAAGAGTATCAAGTACATTCTGAAAGTAGGAACACAAAAATATGATCAATCAGATGATTCACAAAACATGTACCTCATGTATTGCAATATATGTTTATGTATTATTTGTTATGTTTCTTGTTCTTTTTTCTTTGCTTTGCATGCGTACCTGTTCTCCCCTGTAAAGAAGTACTCCTATATGTACAATCTAAGTTGACAATTAACTAAACGATTTAGGTTTTAGGGTATGAACAAATCATTTTACTGCATTCAAGCACATATTTTATTTCATACTGAAAATAGATAATCCAAAAACAGGATCATTTCTTGCCAGTTCTTGCAACAATATTTTGTATGATCTGGTTTTATCATAAAGAGATACCACACAATATCTAATTTAATTATATTCAAACTAGATGAGTACATACTACAAAGTAAAACTACCGCATCAACAAAGAAAAGATTGCCCTCACTTGATATTTTGAAGACAACAAATCATATGAATCATGTCATGAATTAT
The DNA here is from genome assembly GCA_021437245.1 of Aegilops speltoides. Taxonomy (NCBI): domain Eukaryota; kingdom Viridiplantae; phylum Streptophyta; class Magnoliopsida; order Poales; family Poaceae; genus Aegilops; species Aegilops speltoides. The sequence goes on from CM038144.1 coordinate 496,187,586, forward strand.
GTATAAAAAGAGAAATTTTTGACTGAGGTACATCGGTTGCGAACATAAGAAATTATGGCTTTAATTACTCATCCTTGTTGCTAATAATTACATAGGGTGCATACATAGGAAACTCTACATTGAATTACTGACTGCAATCAGAAAATGTCTTCACAATATAGCTGTAAGGCTTCATGATTTTCATCAAATAAACTAGTTTTTCTGACAACTAAATAAATGTATTGTTTACTAGGTCTCAACAGATTTGGCAATTGGATTGAAAATAAGATGCATAGTCCACTTCATTATATGGAAATCATGAAGCAAATAGAAAAAGTTTGCACTGTTAAGGTATGGAAGATTCTACAAGAAAGGAGAAAATGTGGTATCAGCTTTGTGCATATGGAGCATTAGGATTACGCTTAGTAATGAAAAATTCTATATAGTAAGAATGCAATAGAAAATCTTGTTGCTAGAAATGTACTGTTGCATGGACTTGGCATGCATGATTACTGATGTGGCATAGTTTCATGGATCAATTTGTGCAAGAGAAGAACTAATCCATGTTTCTTGTTAATGGCAGGCAGTGGCCGTAAATTGTTACTGCATGCATCAGTACTAACCAGATGCATAACTCGATGATGTGCCCCAGTTTCATGCGTACCAAAACCAGATAATGGGTTGCCACTATTGAAGAACGGAGCATAGTTTCATGAATAGCAAAACCAGATAATGGGTTGCACAATTGAGGAAGAGAGCATAGTTGTAACAGGGGTTCTACTGATTCAAACTCTCATCATTGATAGTATTGTTGGTTACTAGCGAGGCACACGTGCATGGGGCATGAAAGCAACAGTTAATCTCAATTATTTCAGATGCACTTTACATTGCTATGCTACTGTAGCAATGGATTTTTGTGTGTGTGTTTTATTTAATAAAGTGATAATGTTTGTGCATAATATGCATTCAGATTCACAAAGTTCAAAGCATTAGCAATTCATTTAGAAGAAAAGAGTTTGCGTTGTTAAAATATCTAAGATTCTATAACAATGGAGAAACATAGTGCTATGAGGTTGTTTGTGCATAGGTAGCATTGTGCTTAAGCTTACAAATGGAATATTCTAGATAGTACGCATGCTTGGAATTTTTCTTTTGTAGTAAATAAGATATCGAATGGCCAACAATGCTGGGATTTACCATCTGTCCACCGTTGGATTGGCTTCATCCAACAGCATGTTTCCAAAGTACATGTTTTAAAAGTTACCATTTATAGAAGCTCATGCACCGTTGATAAATATTTACTGTTGCATGCCAAATTTTCAAGTTCTAAATATTAATCATTGATCCTCTTGTTGACTGTCATGAAATAAACAAATTTGTAGGAAATTTTCCATCCACTCAAACCTGTCTGAAAGAATCCTACGTTTTTAGTATGCACAATCAAACACTCATACAATCCTGTAGGATTCAAGATGACATGCCACTCTAATCCCACATTTTCCCTATTCCTGTGTTTTGGAAATCATACGAATCAAAGAGGTGATGCCTAACAAATACACCGTTTCCTAAAGCAGAACTGATTCCTAATTAGTTTATAAATTATATTCTTACTCATCTTCACAAAATAATTGCACGCATAGGGGGATTTTAGGCCTACATGACTACTGTTCCATGCCAACTTTTAGATTGAAGGGGTTTCCTTCCAAATGTATGAAACAACAAGTACTAATCCTAACCCTAAGGGAGAGATTAAGAAACATATCCTATCTGGACAAAATCTAATCCGTGTTGCATGCAATTTAGGAGAAAACCCCATGGGAGAAAACCCCAAAAATAGAGTAGGATAATAGAACAGAACAGAGTAGTACCTCCGAGAGCTCGTCGTCGACCTCCTCGTCGAACTCGACGGCCTCGTCCTGCACTTCCTGAGCATCAAGCTCGGCCTCCTCGTAGTACTTGTTGATGAGCTCGTACTACTCGCGCTTCCGCTTGGCCCTCTGCTCCTCCAGATCCACCGCCACCTCCTCCTCCACCTGCTCCCAGACCGCAGCCTCGACCGCTGCGACGACGGCCGGAGCAGTCACAATAGATGGTGCACCGCCTCCCGTCGTCGTGATGGCGCCGTTGGCCGCGCCAACCGCGGCGGCAATGACCACAACAGGCTTCTCCACTGCTTCTACCGATGCATCCTTCTCCACCACCGTGTCTTCATGGCCGGCCTTCATCTTTCGACGATGAAGGGCAAGGAAGGTGGTTGCTGGCTCGTAGGAGGTAGGGTTCGAGGTGAGAGGAGAGAGTTTTTGCTGATTTGGGGAAGAAAAGCAGCAGGGGTGGGGGAGTGGGGGAGATGGGGGTGGGGGATGCTGCCTTTATTTGGCGTGTGGCTGGACGTTTGGAGTTACCGACGCTAGACGCGTGGCGTCGTGCGCTCGTGCTCGCCCCAACCGCTTTAATTTTTTTTCATGAATTTGTATATTTTTGACCTGTGGTTTAGCGAGGAAATTGCACAAACCACCTACTTTTGGTGTTACTTTTGCATACAACACCTACTTTATAGGGTTGTTGTTAAAAAACACATATTGGGGTAATTTGTTGCAGCAAGGTCTAATCCGCCATTTTGGGTGGGTTGACATGATTTCTGACAAGCGAGTCTACTTTGTAAGTTCACCGCGGGAAAAAACATTCCACATCAGCACCCAACTAGAACTGTGCAAAATTTACAAATAGGTACTCCAAAAATAATTCTCATTGTTTCTGGGCCCACAGAAATGAACTATTGACAGTTTTTTTGTTCCCACATAACATGTTGGCACACAAGAGCATGCACCAAACTTGTTCTCCTTCGACACACAGACGCTATAACAACGGACATGTACCAGTAATGTAATATTCACACTGCACGTGTCGATACCATCTTGACCAACACGCAACAACATTGGTCTCATTGGACTCACACATGCCAAAAGGGGTCCAAATCATTCACCAATTCTTCTAGTCACATTCCACTCCAAGATGCGACAATGGACCGACATGTATCAATCTTGATCTATCTGCACAAATAATTGGTATAAGGGCGAGATGCAACAATAGATGTCACAATGCACTAACACATGTCACTTGGGCCAACAGGCACGATTCCCACATACAAGGAACAAATAAGCCTACAGGATGCACATGCACCGATAAACTACATCTCGACATGCAACAACTTTTTGTAGTCACATTGCACGCATACAAGGCGTACCAAGACACGCCAACGGCCCGTCATGTAGCAATCTTCATGTGTTTTCACTAATCATGGTCTCTTTGGCCTCACGGATGCCATAAGGGCCAAATGCACCAATATTGACACGTTGCACTCAAACGTGCCACTTGGGACAACATGGATCATGGTTTCTTTACTAGCAAGGATCACATAAGCCATTATATAGTGTTTGTACCTAGCTAATAACAACATATATCAACATTGGTCCTAGTTGTAGCTACATAGGACCACTTATGCCACACATGGAGCGCAGCCTTGGTGCATGGTTTTTTTCCGTGCGTCTGTATCTAGATAAATGTCTTAAGGAGAGGCAAATTGGTTCTACCGAACATACTGCATCAGCCGAACTGGCTAGACCCTTTACCTCACACCCGCATGGCCCTGGTTCAAATCCCCGTGAGGCAGTTGGAAATGTCAAAAAAATTTCTATGGGTACTGACACGTGGGGTCCCCTTGTCATCCACACAAACGCGCCACCACATGTACCACATTTGGCTAAGTGCACCTACTACTCCACATAATTTTCAACTTTCTTCGTCCCCTTCTCGACAAGCGCCGCCGCCGCCATCTCCAGACGACGCCTATCTTCGCCGCCGGATCTGCGTGGCCGCCGCCAACTCCGCCAAGTAGGTGAGATCTCCCCTCACCCCCTCGCGAATCTACTTCCCTTCCCCAACCGCGTGCCTCTCCCTCCGGACGTGGATCTGATCCAGAATTTTAATTGGTACATGTGGTAGATGATTTGTTGATGGATATGATGGTTCTTTCATAGATTGATGGATGTTGTAGTGTAGGATCTGAGCGTACCAGGGAAAAGAGAGGCCCTGTGCAAATCAAAATGAGGCCCTATGTGTGAAAAAATAAGTCAAAATAATTCATCCATTCTTCACTATAGTATGTAGTACTAACATTGGATTGGATTGGATTGGGATTTATTAGGTAGATGATACTGGCATTGCCATTGTCATTTTCATTGCTTTTTTAGGTAGATGATAGTAAACAGGTTTAATAGGTATTGCATTTTAGGTTATCACTATGATTTATTATATGTATGATCTTTATATTGTACTTTGGTAGCGTACAATTCAACTTAGAGTTCAACATGTTCTGTGTAGAATGGAGGACGCACCATGTGGACGGTGCAAGTCACGGTGCCGGACCAGCCTTTGTACTGCCACGCTGTTCGGCATCTACTTCCAGCCTACTTTTGTTTTTGCAGCGGTAACATTTATATGAACCTTCTGACAGTTCATTATTTTTGTTTTTTTTCTATTTCCACTAATGCATTATGTTTGTTATTTTTTTTTCATACACAGATCGTCCCATGCAATGTGAGATTGGCATTCAATGACCTCGTCGGAGACATTGTGACCTTCGACGCTCTTGGGGGGGGGGGGTACACTATGCAGGTCGATAAGGGGCGAATGATAACCCAGATTGGAGGAGATGAATGGGATCGTTTCATCGCCCGCTTGCGTCTTAGTGGGGGTGAATGGATCCTCTTCTCCTTAAGAGGAGAAAGGCCCAGGATTTCTGTTATCTATCTGAATTTGATTGCCGATAGTGAGGATGAGGTTCATGAGGAGGACTATGGTGAGGATTCAGATGATGATGAGAACCCACTTGATGAAGCCCTCTATGCCCAACGAGTTGGGCTGAGCGACGAGGAAACAGGCAACCTCTGGGACATGCTTCCGCTACGTGAAGACTACGTCGGGATGCCATTCGTGACCCGCCTCACAAGGACGAATTTTAAACAACATTTCATGGTATGTTACTTAGTGTGGTAATTACATGATATGCATGCTTAATTAGTGTAGTAGTTGATATGATATGCATGTTGTAGTACTGTGATGATATGTCTAGTGTAGAATTCATATAGTGCAGAATTTTATGGTATGCATATGTTGTAGTAATGCGATATATGCTTATGTAGTGTAGTAATATGCAATGATATGCTTAGTGTACATAGTATATAATCTAATGATATGCTTAATTAATGTAGTAATTTGATGATTAGCATGTAGTGTAGTGATGTGATGTGACATATGTGTCTTGAAGTGTATGGTTTGTTGATAATTGCACGTGACATGCTCATATATCATATCAACTGTTTTCAGAAATTACCTAAGAGGTTTTCTGATAGTTGTGGCATCGAGCCGGATGAAGAAGGCATGGTTGTTGGACTACGCCTTACCAGAACGGGCTCCATCACCACCTGTGCCTACGCAGTGGACACGGACGGTCGCACAATTTTCAACCAGGCGGGGTGGAAGAAGTTCCTTCATGGCAAGAATCTTCCGGTAGGTCAGGGCATCCTACTCACTGTTGTGAATACCTGTCGCCATGACTTGAGGATGATGATCACCATCAACCTCATTTAGAACTGGCTGGGCCATGTTTCGATGTGAAATGAACTTGTTATGTTTGCGGTTATTTGTGACTTCCTTGAACTTGAATCTGTCTTGAAATGTTGTTGGATGCTTGGTGCTGTTGCTTTATAGTATAAAGCTGGGGGCATTGGGGGACCTTTTTCGTAGGTTCGGTTAATGGATTTTAGCCCTAATTATACTTATTGTTTTCTTTTCCATACAATTCTGAACCCAAACTACACATGGCACAACCTTCTGTGGTTAGTTCCTTTGATAACTAGTACTCCCTCTGTAAACTAATATAAGAGTGTTTAGATTACTAAAATAGTGATCTAAACGCTCTTATATTAGTTTATGGAGGGAGTATTGAAGAGCAGCCACAGAGTTCCATTCACAGTTTACTTGAATATTTGTTTTGATGGATAAACAAACTACGTACTTGATTACATAAGCAAACTTGTTCAACCCTGACAAACAGGACATAAACAAACTGGTTCAACTCTAACACACGTGACATAACCAAGTTGGTTTAACCCAAGAAAGGCAAACTACAAATTTCAAACAACAAGATAAAGGACAAGCACAAGCGCAAGCAACATGAAGGCAGATTTTGATGTCTCCTCATCCCGCATAGTGGCAGTGGTAGTAGGGGTCCTCTTCCTGCTCTTTTTAAATTTCTAGACCTCTTCTGATGTTGTCGTTTATCTTCCATGACTTGTAGGTGGGTACGCATCTATTGTTGCATACTCGATGAGGTAATCTGGTAGTGGGATGACCACCCACAATTTATGGTCTGCCTACTTGTCGATCTTGTTCTTCATCTTGCTGTAGAATGGGTGGATGACGCTGGCTGCAACATCAGCCAAGGAGTCATACGGTTTTCCGTTGTATGGAACTCTCAAGTTGCGCTGAATGTCGATGTGCTTGTTGGGGTTTATCTCCAAACCGGACATCTTCAGCTTGTCCCTGTCATTCTTAATGCTGAAACCGGCAAAGGTGAACAACTTCTACTCCTGTAGGAACTCTTTGAGGCTCTTTGGCCTTCTAGGGGAGAGACAAGTGATGAATACATGGAGTACTAGTATTTATTTTTCAAGATTTAATCATCTGTTTTTACGGTTTACAAGTGAATAATACATGGAGTAGATGCTTATACAGTATAAGTCATGGATGAATGTAGTTCAGAAACTAGTACAAAAAGTTCTGGAATTAAAATCAAGTACACCCTGTTATTTTTCTTTTTGGAATATATAGTTGAGGCAATGATCTATTTGCTTTCTTAGTGCCAGTTTAGTTTTATTTGTTGAATAAAATAACATATACCTCTGCTTCACCAAGTTCTTAAGTTTTTTTGGTGGTGAAAATAACACCAGACCAAGTTCAAAAACTACTTCACTACATCAAGTTCAGAAACTACACTAATGAATCAAGATGAGAAACTACACTGGTACATCAAGCTCACAAATTAATCTTGTGCAACAATTTCAGATACTATTCAAGTGCATCAGGTTCAAAATATATTCTAGTGCATCTACTTTGAGGAACTGCATTAGTGCATCCATTTTCACAAACTACACTAGTACATCTAGTATGAAACTAGTCTAATGAAATTTCGAGGGAGCAATATTGCTGAATGGAAGAGGGCGAATGAGTAGGATTTTCCACCATTTTGTGGCTGCAACGATGTGGTACAAGAGGCAGAGACCCTCCACGCTGAACTGCAGAACTGCTGCCATCTGCGGAGGTTCATCATCTTTGGTAAACTCCACATCAACGCCGATGATGTGGGGATACGAGCCGCATGCGCTCCTCCTGATCCTAAAGATCATCTCACCGGCCTTGTCTGGTTTGCTGGTGCAGACGACCTCCATCATCTCCTTGCCGTGGAGCTCAACCCCTTTGAGGGTTACGGTGTACTCGCGCTTCTGACCGGGAACGTGAATGACATCGAGGTTGCCGCTCTGGTCGGACGTCTGGCCACAATGACGCTTGGCAGACGCTTCCTCCGCCATTGCCCTCCTCCTGCGACTGTGGCCTTCGAAGAGAGATGTTTGTGGGTTGTTTGTAGAAGAGATGGAAGCGGCAATGGAGGTTCTCAGAATGAGGCAGTGATGTAGTCGATTTGGGGCTTTCTCACGCCTGGGATGGGGACGTGGGGGAGGTGGTTCTTGTAGGACATGGGGGTAGTGGTGGTGGGGCGCAGTTGCAACCCGTCGTGGCAACCGCGCTCTGTGCACTGCTGGGTGCGCGTGCGTCTGAGTTTAGTCCCACCACGGGCCTGCATCCTGGCCCATATCACTGGGTTTGTAGTCGTATGCGGATCGTGGTGACTGTTTTTCTATAAAATCTTTCTTTTGCCTATGTGACATGTTGAATTATACTAAAATAACACTTCCTTTTTTTAGGTACACATGTCTGATGTGAAAATTTTAAGTTTGATAATAATTAAAAACATTTAAAACCTTGCCACATTGGCTTTCTTGGACATGTGTAAAAAATTAAAGTTTGAAAATAATTGAAAAACATGTAAAACCTTGCATCATTGAATTTTAATTTTAAAATAAATTTGAAATATTGCAGTTAATTTGTAGACCATCTCCAAATCAAACCAAATTTGTTTTACATTGTCACATACATGTGACAAAGATTGTTATTTACAGATCATGTGTGCAAAAACTGAGGTGATTTAGATGTGGTCGAAAAAGGTGATTTTTTTCACCACCTCCAAATCACCTCAAATTTGTTCTACATGCTCAAATAGATGAGCCAAACATGTCTATGAAAGAAATTTGGAAAAAAATTATCCTATAATGCCTGCTTAAGGTATAGACCGTTGTTTTGATCAGTCAGTCTATAGGGCAGAATAAATTTAAAACAAATTAAAAATTATAAAACATTGAAAACCTAGCTATGTTTGTGCAACATATTGATACGTCTCCAACGTATCTATAATTTGTGAAGTATTCATGCTATTATGTTATCCATCTATGATGTTTTATATGCATTTATATGTCATTTTATATGATTTTTGGGACTAACCTATTAACCTAGAGCCCAGTGCCAATATTTGTTTTCTCCTTATTTTTGAGTTTTACAGAAAAGGAATACCAAATGGAGTCCAATTAACATGCCAATTTTTGAGGATTTTTTATGGACCAAAAGAAGACCACGGAGCATCAGAGTTGGGCCAAAAGAGTTCCGGTCTGCCCACAAGAGTGGGGGGGGCGCGCCCACCCCCCTAGCGCGCGCCCCCCTATCTCGTGGACAGCCTGGAGACCCCCCTGACGTGAAACCAACGCCAAAAATTCCTATAAATACAGAAACCTTCGGGAAATAACCTAGATCGGAAGTTCCGCTGCCGCAAGCCACTGTAGCCACGATAAATCGATCTAGGCCCTCTACGGCACTCTGTCGGAGGGGGCCATCATCACCGGAGGCCATGGAGGAGGATCTTGGAGGGGCCATCATCACCGGAGGCCATGGAGGAGGATCTTGGAGGGGCCATCATCGCCATGAAGGCCAAGGACCAGAGGGGCAAAGCCATGGAGGAGGAAGCACAAGGGGGAGAACCTCTCCTCCTCTCCCTTGGTGGCACCGGAGTGCCATCGGGAGGGGAATCATCGCCGTGGTGATCGTCTTCATCAACATCACCATCATCATCACCATCCTCATCTCTTTAACGCGGTCCACTCTCCCGCACCCCGCTATAATCCCTACTTGAACATGGTGCTTTATACCGCATATTATGATTCAATGATGTGTTGCCATCCTATGATGTTTTGAGTAGATATCTTTTGTCCTTGGGTTGATTGATGGTCTAGATTGGTACGAGTTGTATGTTTTATTTTGGTGCTGTCCTATGGTGCCCTCCATGTCGCGCAAGCGTGAGGGATTCCCGCTGTAGGGTGTTGCAATACGTTCATGATTCGTTTATAGTGGGTTGGTGAGTGACTGGAACACAAACCCGAGTAAGGGGGTTGTTGCGTATGGGAATAAAGAGGACTTGATGCTTCAATGCTATGGTTGGGTTTTACCTTAATGATCTTTAGTAGTTGCGGACGCTTGCTAGAGTTCCAATCATAAGTGTATATGATCCAAGTAGAGAAAGTATGTTAGCTTATGCCTCTCCTTCATACCCTCATATGAAATTGCAATGACGACTATCGGTCTTGTTAACAATTGCCTAGGACAATTCCGCACACCGATCCATCATTATTCCACACTCGCTATTTATATTATTTAGTAATATATTCAACAACACCTACTTTTATATTTTAGCTCTCCGATATCATAAAAAGTTATCCTCTTTATACCCACAACACAGTTTTATTTCTCTTTTCTAGTTGGAAGCAAACGTTCGGTACACGTGGAGTCGTATCAGTGGAAAATAGGGCTTGAGAGAATATTGATCTTACCTTTGGATCCTTCTGGGTTCGACACTCCATACTTATCACTTCCACCTTTGGGAATTGCTACGATGATTCCCTGCACTTGGGGATTATCAAGCTCTTTTCTAGCGCCGTTGCCGGGGAGCAATAGGTTGGGGTTGATATTCTCGTGTGTGCTTGTTTGCTTTCTTCACTAAGTAGATTTTGTTTTTCCTTTTTGTTTCTGTTTAGTTGTGGGTTAAACATACAAAAAAATTTAAAAGAATGAAAATACCCAAAAAAATATTTACTTGCCTCTCATGCCTAAAAAAGTTTTTCAAAAAGAGAAGTGATTGGAAAGTTATGCATTGAAGAAGTGAGGGTCGACCTTGAGCACTTGTGTTCATGCTCACGGAAACAATGTCGAATTTGTCATGGAAGTTTCTCTGTAAATAATTATCCCCTTGTATATATCCATTGTATTATAAAAATAATGTGCCAAGCTTTGGTTTTAGTATGATAAGATGCTTGCTTACTATGTGCAGAACAAAAACAAAAACTTTGGCTGTAGTGCATGAATTTACATTTTTTACTGGAAAGTCAAATTGGTCTGAAACTTTTTGCACATTACTTCTGTACAAATTTTTCAAATTGTCAAATTTATTTCATAATTTTTGGAGTTACAGAAGTTTACTAAACTTCCACTACAGACTGTCATGTTCTAGACAGATTCTGTTTTTCGTGTGTTGTTTGCTTATTTTCATGCATCTATGGCTAGTATGTAAGGGTATGAACCATAGATAAGTTGGAATACAGTAAGTTTAACACCAATATAAACAAAGAATGAGTTAATTACAGTACCTTAGGGTGGTAGTTTTCTTTATTACACTAACGGATCTCACAAGTTTTTGTTTAAGTTTTTGTGAATGAAGTGTTTGAAGAACGAGGAGTTACCGGTGTGAGAAGAATAAAGAGAGACAAGAGTTCAAGCTTGGGTATGCCCAAGGCACCGCAAGTAAATATTTCAAAGGATACTCAAGCATCTAAGCTTGGGGATGCCCCGGTTGGCATCCCATCTTTCTTCTTCAACAAATATCGGTATACCTTGTTTTTTGTTTTGTTCACATGATTTGTGTCCTTTGTGTTTTTAATTTTCTTTAAGAATCATGATATTATGAGATAGCTCTTCATTGATTTATAGAATACTTCATTTGCTTCACTTATATCTTTTAAGTATGATCTTATAGAATTGCTCTTTGTGCTTCACTTAAATCGTTTGAGTATGGTTTTACAGAATGCTTTGTGCGCTTCACTTATATATTTTGAGCTTGGATATTGGCTAGTCTATATTAATTGTAGAATGCTCTAGGAACTTCACTTATATATTTTGGAGTATGAATAATACTATAATTTAAAGTGGGTTTGGAAGAGTGTCAACTTTAGGAATTAGTGATCCCACTATCTTGGAGGGTGTTGAATCTTCTTACGATATTTATGAAAGTGGATTTGGAAGAGTGTCAACTTTAGTTAGTATTCCACTATTTCAGAAGAGGTTCCAATTGAGTATGAGAAAAAAGTTGCTATCCATGCTGCTACTGAAAATTATTACGAGGGAGGAATATGTGCTTGTAGGAGTTGCAATAATATCAAGTTTCCTCTCTATGTGCTTAAAGTTTTGAAGTTATACTTGTTTTGCCTTCCTATGCTAGTTGAATTTTGTTCCTATAAATTGTGTGCTCACAAAATCCCTAGGCATAGGAAGTGAGTTAGATTTAAATGTGCTAGTCATATTCTTCATGATGCTCTCTTTGTGTTTCAACTCTTTTTTTTATGCGAGCATCATTGAAATCATCATGCCTAGCTAAAAGGCATTAAAGAAAAGCGCTTGTTGGGAGACAACCCAATATTTACCCTTACTGTTTTTGTGTGTCTACATGATTAAGCTACTGTAGTAATCATGTTTTATAGCTTTTGTTTCAATTAAGTGCCAAGTGAGACCTTTGGGAAGACTTGGGTGAGAGTTAATGTGATCTTGCTGTAAAAAACAGACTTTGCGCTCACGAGATTAGCTGTATTTTTTTTTACAGAAGAGTGCTTTTGAGTTGATTATTTTTGCAGAAGATTACTAGACAAATTCCTTGTAACGCCCTCGATGCGGCTATATCTCCCACATGTCGGAGCACGACTTAGAGGCATAACCGCATTGAAAGCAATGTCGCAAGTGAGGTAATCTTCACACAACCCATGTAATACATAAGGGAAAGAGATACATAGTTGGCTTACAATCGCCACTTCACACAAATACATGAATAAAGCATTACATCATCTAGATACAATCAAGGTCCGACTACGGAACCAAAATAAAAGAAGAACCCCAAATGCGACAAAAGGTCCCCGATCGACCCCAAGCTGGGCTCCACTCTTGATCAACTAGAGCGAAACAACACAAAGGGCAAGATCTTCAACGAGCTCCTCCTTGAGCTTGGTTGCGTCACCTGCTCGGTAACATAGGCACCTGCAAACTGGTTTTGGAAGTATCTGGTGAGCCACGAGGACTCAGCAATCCCATTACCATGGGTATCAAGACTAGCAAAGCTTAATGGGAAAGGAAGGGGTAAATTGGTGAGGTTGCAGCAGCGGCTAAGCATATATGGTGGCTAACATACGCAAAGAAGAGCAAGAAGAGAACAAGCGGAACGGTCGTTAACTAGTAATTATCAAGAGGTGATCCTGAACACCTACTTACGTCTAACATAACCAAGAAACCGTGTTCACTTCCCGGACTCCGCCGAGAAGAGACCATCACGGCTACACACACGGTTGATGCGTTTTAATTCGGATCTGGTGTCAAGTTATCTACAACCGGACATTAACAAATTCCCATCTGCCACATAACCGCGGGCACGGCTCTCGAAAGTTTATACCCTGCAGGGGTGTCCCAACTTAGCCCATGACAAGCTCTCGCGATCATCGAAGCAATAGACCTTCACCCGAGACACTCCGATCAGACTCGGTATCCCGGTACATCAAGACATTTCGACAATGGTAAAACAAGACCAGCAAGACCTCCCGGCGTGCCGACATCCTGATAGTAGCCGCGCGTATCTCGTCTCAGGCCACGACCGGATGAGCAGTACGTACGGCAACCGACGATACCCCAAGTTGCCTCGGGGCGGCATCGCAAGTGGCTCTAGTTTGGACCAACACTTAGACAAGCATTGGCCCGGGGGGGCTAAAATAAAGATGACCATTGGGATGCGCGAATCCCAAGGGAAAAAGGTAATAGGTGAGGCAAATGGTAAAACCAATGTTGGGCCTTGCTGGAGGAGTTTTATTCAAAGCGAACTGTCAGGGGGTGTCCCATAAATCACCCGACCGCGTAAGGAACGCAAAATCCGGGAACATAACACCGGTATGACGGAAACTAGGGCGGCAAGAGTGGAACAAAACACCAGGCATAAGGCCGAGCCTTCCACCCTTTACCAAATATATAGTTGCATTAATAATATAAGAGATATTGTGATATCCCAACCAAAATCCTGTCCACCATGGAGAAATCTTCAACTTCACCTGCAACTAGCAATGCTATAAGAGGGGCTGAGCAAAGCGGTAACATAGCCAAACAACGGTTTGCATAGGAAAGGTGGCAAAGGTTAGAGGTTCATGGCAATTTGGGAGGCTTGAAGAACAAGTGATAGGCAGCGCAGCATAGCGATAGAACGAAGCAACTAGCATAGCAATGATAGTAGTGAGATCCAGGGTAGCGGTCATCTTGCCTGAAATCCCGCTAGGAAGAAGAACGAGTCCATGAAGAAGACAAACGGATGAAGTCGAACGGATCCTCACAACTCCGAGACGAAACCGAAGCTAACGAGAGAAGCAACCCGGAAAGAAGCAAACAACATGGTAAACACACTAGCATAATCATGGCGTGATGCACAAACAAGTATGATGCCTGTCCGGTTTAATGAGGCATGGCATGGCAAACTGCAACACACAAAACTACAAGTTAAGTGGAGCTCAATATGCAACGAGTTGCATATTGACGGAACACCACATCAATTATTTAGTTCTCTCTTGTTTAAGCTACCAAGCAATATTAAATGTTGTTAAACATGGCAAGGGGTGAAGCATAACAAAACTACCTACCTAGGCAAGTTTAAATGAGGCCGGAAACAACGAACAACAAGTCCGAAAAATCCTCATGAGCATATTATGAATTTGGTACTTTTCTGCCCTAAAACATATTTTAAAGTTGTTAAACAGGAAAATAAAGTGGACCATGTTAAACTAGGCATTTTGCCACCCCATTTACATATAAAGAACATTTAAAACCGAGCTACGGTTATTTAGTTATGAAATAAATCATTTTAGCATGGCATAGGAGCAAATTTAAACAAACATCATTTTAAATATTTTAAACATGGATGAAAGTGGCATATTGTGAAACTAGATGAAATTCTAAGCACTTTACATGTTTGAACCATTTACATATGATGCACCACTTGTGAGTTATTAAATGCATGATGAAGAGGGTCTTTTCTGTAAAACAGTAATTCGCTGGAAAATTAGCAAAATTCGCAGGGCAGAAAAAAAAACACATGGGCTGAAACTGTAGGCTGGGCTGCTCACCACGGGCTGAGGCCCAGGTTGGAAGGAGAGGAGGCAGGCCGGCTGGGGCGCTGGGCCGGGGGCCTGGCGCTGCTGGGCCAGGGCCCACGCGGAGCACGCGAGCGGGCGAGCACCGGCTCGATGCAGAGATGAAGACGGCGCGGCAGGAGCTCGCCGGACTCCGACGGACGGCGACCGGAGCTAGCGGAGGTCAGGGGACGATGGATCCCCACCGGATTCCGGAGGATCTGGCCCCAGGGATCCCGTTCCCGGCATCGGGCGGAGCTTCAAGGGCGGCGGCGACCTCCGGGCGCCATAGGGGAAGACGGGCGCGGGGTCCGGCCACCGGCGAGGGGCGGCGGCAAGGGTGGAGCCCGGCGGAGGCGCTGCACGGAGAGGCGGAGGCGGCTCCAGCGGCGCGGCGCGGCGCCGGATGGCTGGCGGCGACGGCGAACGGGCGCCTCAGCGAGCTCGCCGCGACGGGCGGAAGTCGGCGGTGGCGCAAAGCGCGGTCGGGGGCGGCGCGCGAGGGCCGCGATGGGCTCCAGCGAACTGCGGCGGCGAGGAGGATGCGGGCGCTACGTGGCGAGCGCTGATTCGCCGGGCGCGGCGGCGGCGGACATGTCCGGCGCGGGGGAAGAAACGTCCGGCGGCGCGAGGGGAAATTAGGGTTTCATCTGCGATTTGGACGGGGGAGGCACATATTTATAGGTAGAGGGAGCTAGGAGAGTCCAAATGAGGAGCGGTTTTCGGCTACGCGATCATGATCGAACGTCCGAGAGCATGGAAGGGAGTTAGATGGGTTTTGGGCCACTTTGGAAGGGGTGTTGGGCTGCAACAAAAGAGGGTTTTGCGGTTACCCGGTTAACCGTTGGAGTATCAAACGACCTCCAAATGGCACGAAACTTGACAGGCGGTCTACCGGTGCTATACCAAGGCCGCATGACAAACCTCGGGCCATTCCGAGAAAGTTTAACACCCGCTCACAACAGGAGAGAAGAAGGGAACGCCAGATGACATAGGAGTGCCGGATTGCAAAACGGACAACGGGGAAAATGCTCGGATGCATGAGATGAACATGTATGCAAAATGAGATGCACATGATGACATGATAAAATGCATAAGATGACATGGATAAGTGCAACACGCAAGCACATGACATGGCAAGGACGGCGAATAACTGGCGGACACCTGGCGCATCGGATCCGGGGCGTTACAACACTCCACCACTACGAGAGGATCTCGTCCCTAGATCTAGGATGGCACCGGAGGGAAAAGAAGAGGAAGAGGTAAAACAAAGTTGCTTCTTTGACGAACGAGTGAAACCATGAACCTTGAGAGGTTGAGCAATTTAAAAGAAAGAGTACAACAGAGAAGAACGAGATTGCAAACAATCCGTTAGAAAAGAGGAACAAGGAACATTACGAGGACTTGAAGGTTGCAAAGCTATGAATGATGAGTACAATGGACAAGAAGGAAATGAAACCACTCTGGTTGGAACGAGATAAGAATGAATAATAGTGATATAATTTGGGCAGCACTCTGACTGAAAGAAGGAAAACTTGATAAGACGAAAAGAACTTGAAGAGATGACCCAACACTCCGGTTAAATGGTTAAGCAAGAAAAAGAACATGATCCTGACAAAACAAGATGATGATTGAAGAGCACAACATCACAATGCCTCCGGAACAAAAGAATAGAAGCTAGACCGTTGGGAAAAAGGGACGGAGAAGAAAATGACAACTTCTACCACAATTGAATTTGGAAGGCATCCTTGCAAGAAGGTTAGAATAGAGTTGTTGGAAGACCAACAACGAAAAGAATAAGTTTGTAGTGGGCTTATGGAAACATGTCAACATTATGAGGAGACAACCGGCCACTAACGAAAACAATTAATATAATTGACAACACCGACGAGATGAAAAATTTCTTCCGCCAAGATGATAGAGAGATAACTTGAATCATTGATAAGCACCACAAATAGCAACAACCCTTAGGGAAGGCTTTAGGTGAAATCTATACCAAGATAACTCCAATGAAGAGATTGACGGTTGAAAAGATCTCTTGAACAAAGAGAAAATGATGGATTTAAATATGTCACTCTTGAAAACTTGTGAATCATGAAACGCGAAGGGAAAATTATCACGAATGACCTAACACCATCTCAAAGACATGATAGAGGAATTGCACTTTAGAATGCAAGAAGAAGAATACTTGAACTCCTCAGGAAAAACATGTGTTGAGCAGCATGTTTATTTTAGAGTATAGCTCGGCGGATCATAACTTCAAGAGAAATCTTGAAGAACAATTGAAGAGTGAAAAGAATCCTTGACGAACCACCATTTAGAGCCTCCATGAAGAACTCCAGTAATAGAAGGATCATGAAAAGAAAGAGAGGTTGAAAACACAAGGTGAAGCCTTGCAATGATTTAGAATGAGCTTCGCGATTATATAACCGAGAGAACTTGGAACTCCGAAAAAGAAGGATGAGCAATTGAAACCGAGAATTTTTTATGAACCTCCGGAATAAGGAATTGAATCACCTCGAGGAAATAAGAATAAGATTTATTATATGCTTATCCTTCATCAAATTAAATTGATGACAAGCAATGGATTTGGCATACTACTTATTCCCGTAGAAAGGATTAAGAGAGATATAGCGCCAATTTGAGAAGGTATTGATGGAATCACCGGTAAGATTGGAGAATGAGAGCTTAAAGCTGAGAAAGAGGAATTATGACATGATGGCCTACGGAGGAAAGAAATGGAAACAACTCATGAAATGCTCCGGATGGGTAAAAGGAATTCTCACAATCGAAAACAATTATGAGAGGATGGCATCAGGCTAGAACCATGAATCTTGAAGAGAATAGAGCAAGATTAAAGAGAAACTCTTCTTCGGTCTTCAAATGATGATAATGTCAACGAGAAACATCATCAAGAATTATTGAGGCACACCGGAAGAATCAAAAACGAAGAGGTTGAGCCAACTATGAAAAGAATTTGAAAGATCTTGGAGAAAAGCATTTGACTGATGATAACTCATTCTTACGTCAAACTTGGAGAGGACTTTAGGATAGCTCTGGGAAAATAGAAGAGTTAGGTAAGATCCTGGGGAAAAGACCTGTGGGTTAAGGCCCACTCAAAAGAACACCGTTGAAAAGATTAAAAAGAGATGTTGCACCGGTTGAATTAAATGAATTGAGTGAGATACCAATCTCAAAAGAGCTTGAACGAATGCAAAGTGGAAACACGAATCTTCGAGATATCTTAAGCACTCCGGAATAACAAATAGCGAGAAGTAGAATGATAATGAGGTGCCCCGGTATGAGAAGACACTGAAATGAGGAAAAAGGTATATGATCAACACTGAAAGCTTGAGTAGGATCCACCGGAGAAGAAACAACAATGAAGGATGATGAACTTGAAACTGTTGAGCATCTTCATGGGAAATCACCGGATAAGAACATTGATGGAAAAGAATGGAGAAACTTCACATGAATAAATGGATACTTGATTAAGAAATCTGTGTCCTTGAAGAAAAAGGGGTGGGAGGGCGGGAAAAACAAAGGCAACTTGGGACGGATGAAACAAACACCGTTGAGAAAACTTAGATTCGATCTTGCGGATGGGAAAAATGATGGGATCCACTTGAAGAGAAGCACACCGGTTGGAAAGGAGTTGACATGACAAAATCAATGATCAAAAGGATTAGTATTCACATAGCAATATGAGAGCACCAATTAGGGAAGGTATGGATTCAACATTTGACTTTGAAGCAACTCGAATACCACAAGTAAAACAAAACAAAGGATTTGGCTTGCAGAATAAGCCGAAACAAATACATATGATAGAGATTTACCCAATCCCATATCATGCATCTGTCGGAAAGATATTCTAGGAGCTACTTGAAATCCCACCTATAAAACTCCCGAAACTTTCTGGTTATGCAATCCGGTGTTGGGGATACAGGGGAAGCAATATATCTCACCCAAACTAACAATACCTACATCCAAGCTGTATCCATCCGTCAACACATAACCAAGAAACCTTCGGAAATCGTGTACCTCAACCTTCGAAAAGCATCCGTTATACGAGTCATGGCAATACTCCGTACTCACCTCGATCTTTGGGTTAGCAGGGTTATCTCACCAACAACTGCATAAAAGAGATTTTCGATGTCGGCGTACTAAACTCAGGTATTCCAGAACTGCAACAATAAAATTATGACGACAACACCTCAGAGCTCAACTCCCCGGGACACCTCCAGTAAAAAAAAAACCCCTGCTGACGGGAGGCACCAAGACAATGTTGTCATCATAAAACCATCGAAACGATTTTAAGATACCTGCGTGATCCTAAAAAAAATTTAGTGAAATTTCAGAAGAGAAGAGTCAAAACTCTACGTCAGGATACCTCACCAGAGCGACGAAGGGACTGAGGAGTAAAAGGAATTCCTAACTCTCCGATATATATAATCCTAAATGACTCAAAACATTTTTCTAGACACAACTCGGCCGCTAAAAGCGATCAAGCGGTGGGGCTCCTAAGGTCGGGAAGGCTCGATTACCAACTTAGCGCCCTCGATGCGGCTATATCTCCCACGTGTCGGAGCACGACTTAGAGGCATAACCGCATTGAAAGCAATGTCGCAAGTGAGGTAATCTTCACACAACCCATGTAATACATAAGGGAAAGAGATACATAGTTGGCTTACAATCGCCACTTCACACAAATACATGAATAAAGCATTACATCATCTAGATACAATCAAGGTCCGACTACGGAACCAAAATAAAAGAAGAACCCCGAATGCGACAAAAGGTCCCCGATCGACCCCAACTGGGCTCCACTACTGATCAACTAGAACGAAACAACACAAAGGGCAAGATCTTCAACGAGCTCCTCCTTGAGCTTGGTTGCGTCACCTGCTCGGTAACATAGGCACCTGCAAACTGGTTTTGGAAGTATCTTGTGAGCCACGAGGACTCAGCAATCCCATTACCATGGGTATCAAGACTAGCAAAGCTTAATGGGAAAGGAAGGGGTAAATTGGTGAGGTTGCAGCAGTGGCTAAGCATATATGGTGGCTAACATACGCAAAGAAGAGCGAGAAGAGAACAAGCGGAACGGTCGTTAACTAGTAATGATCAAGAGGTGATCCTGAACACCTACTTACGTCAAACATAACCAAGAAACCGTGTTCACTTCCCGGACTCCGCCGAGAAGAGACCATCACGGCTACACACACGGTTGATGCGTTTTAATTCGGATCTGGTGTCAAGTTATCTACAACCGGACATTAACAAATTCCCATCTGCCACATAACCGCGGGCACGGCTCTCGAAAGTTTATACCCTGCAGGGGTGTCCCAACTTAGCCCATGACAAGCTCTCGCGATCATCGAAGGAAGACCTTCACCCGAGACACTCCGATCAGACTCGGTATCCCGGTACATCAAGACATTTCGACAATGGTAAAACAAGACCAGCAAGACCTCCCGGCGTGCCGACATCCTGATAGTAGCCGCGCGAATCTCATCTCAGGCCACGACCGGATGAGCAGTACGTACGACAACCGACGATACCCCAAGTTGCCTCGGGGCGGCACCGCAAGTGGCTCTAGTTTGGACCAACACTTAGACAAGCATTGGCCCGGGGGGGCTAAAATAAAGATGACCCTTGGGATGCGCGACTCCCAAGGGAAAAAGGTAATAGGTGAGGCAAATGGTAAAACCAATGTTGGGCCTTCTGGAGGAGTTTTATTCAAAGCGAACTGTCGGGGTGTCCCATAAATCACCCGACCGCGTAAGGAGCATAAAATCCGGGAACATAACACCGTATGACGGAAACTAGGGCGGCAAGAGTGGAACAAAACACCGGGCATAAGGCCGAGCCTTCCACCCTTTACCAAATATATAGTTGCATTAATAATATAAGAGATATTGTGATATCCCAACCAAAATCCTGTCCACCATGGAGAAATCTTCAACTTCACCTGCAACTAGCAACGCTATAAGAGGGGCTGAGCAAAGCGGTAACATAGCCAAACAACGGTTTGCATAGGAAAGGTGTCAAAGGTTAGAGGTTCATGGCAATTTGGGAGGCTTGAAGAACAAGTGATAGGCAGCGCAACATAGCGATAGAACGAAGCAACTAGCATAGCAATGATAGTAGTGAGATCCAGGGTAGCGGTCATCTTGCCTGAAATCCCGCTAGGAAGAAGAACGAGTCCATGAAGAAGACAAACGGATGAAGTCGAACGGATCCTCACAACTCCGAGACGAAACCGAAGCTAACGAGAGAAGCAACCCGGAAAGAAGCAAACAACATGGTAAACACACTAGCATAATCATGGCATGATGCACAAACAAGTATGATGCGTGTCCGGTTTAATGAGGCATGGCATGGCAAACTGCAACACACAAAACTACAAGTTAAGTGGAGCTCAATATGCAACGAGTTGCATATTGACGGAACACCACATCAATTATTTAGTTCTCTCTTGTTTAAGCTACCAAGCAATATTAAATGTTGTTAAACATGGCAAGGGGTGAAGCATAACAAAACTACCTACCTAGGCAAGTTTAAATGAGGCCGGAAACAACGAACAACAAGTCCGGAAAATCCTCATGAGCATATTATGAATTTGGTACTGTTCTGCCCTAAAACATATTTTAAAGTTGTTAAACAGGAAAATAAAGTGGACCATGTTAAACTAGGCATTTTGCCACCCCATTTACATATAAAGAACATTTAAAACCGAGCTACGGTTATTTAGTTATGAAATAAATCATTTTAGCATGGCATAGGAGCAAATTTAAACAAACATCATTTTAAATATTTTAAACATGGATGAAAGTGGCATCTTGTGAAACTAGATGAAATTCTAAGCACTTTACATGTTTGAATCATTTACATATGATGCACCACTTATGAGTTATTAAATGCATGATGAAGAGGGTCTTTTACGTAAAAGCAGTAATTATTTGGAAAATTAGCAAAATTCAGAGGCGAAAAAAAAAGCAGCGGCAGAGCTCGCCGTACTCCGGCAGACGGCGGAGCTAGCGGAGGTCGGGGACGATGGATCCCACCGGATTCAGCGGATCTGGCCCGAGGATCCTGTTCGGCATCGGGCGGAGCTTCAAGGGCGGCGACCTCCGGCGCCACAGGGAAAAACGGCGCGAGTCCGCCACCGCGCGGGCGGCGGTAAGGTGGAGCCAGCGGAGGCGCGCATGAGACGGGCGGAGGCGGCTCCGGCGGCGGCGGCGGCGCCGGATGGCTGGGGCGGCGACGACGAACAGGCGCCTCAGCGAGGGCTCGCCGGCGACGGGCGGAAGTCCGCGATGGCGCAAGGCGCGGTCGGTAAGCGGCGCGCGAGGGCCCGCTGGCTCGCGATGGCTCCAGCGCCGCGGCGGCGGGAGGACGCGGGTGCCACGTGGCGGCGCGCTGATTCGCCGGCGCGGCGGCGGCGGACATGTCCGGCGCGGGGGAAGAAACGGCCTGCGGCGCGAGGGGAAATTAGGGTTTCATCTGCGATATGGACGGGGGAGGCACATATTTATAGGTAGAGGGAGCTAGGAGAGTCCAAATGAGGAGCGGTTTTCGGCCACGCGATCGTGATCGAACGACCGAGAGCATGGAAGGGAGTTAGATGGGTTTTGGGCCACTTTGGAAGGGGTGTTGGGCTGCAACAAAAGAGGGTTTTGCGGTTACCCGGTTAACCGTTGGAGTATCAAATGACCTCCGAATGGCACGAAACTTGACAGGCGGTCTACCGGTGCTATACCAAGGCCGCATGACAAACCTCGGGCCATTCCGAGAAAGTTTAACACCCGCTCACAACAGGAGAGAAGAAGGGAACGCCAGATGACATAGGAGTGCCGGATTGCAAAACGGACAACGGGGAAAATGCTCGGATGCATGAGATGAACATGTATGCAAAATGAGATGCACATGATGACATGATAAAATGCAGAAGATGACATGGAAAAGTGCAACACGCAAGCACATGACATGGCAAGGACGGCGAATAACTGGCGGACACCTGGCGCATCGGATCCGGGGCGTTACATTCCTCACGTCCAACAATTTACTTCATAATTTTTGGAGTAGCAGAAGTATGGTTATTGTTCATATCATAACAGACTGTTCTGTTTCTGACAGATTCTGTTTTCATTGCATAGTTTGCTTGTTTTCTAGTTTCTATGGCTTATATTTCTCAATATAAATTGTAGAAATGATATGGTACAGTAGTCATTATGTGAAAACAATTATGAACCTTCTCTTTTACAGTACCAAAGTGCATGGTTTACTCTTTATCATATTAACCTATCTCACGAAGTTCCATTAAGTTTTGTGTGGTTGAAGTTTTCAAGTTTTGGGTGAGATATCGATAGGAGGAGAATAAGGAGTGGGAATACCTTAAGCTTGGGGATGACCAAGGCAACCCAAGGTAATATTCAAGGAAGACTCAAGCGCCTAAGCTTGGGGATGCCCCGGAAGGCATCCCCTCTTTCGTCTTCAAAACTATCGGTATACCGTACTCGGAGCTATATTTTTGTTCGCCACATGATATGTGTTTTACTTGGAGCATCATTTTCTTTTGTTAGTATTAGCTTGCTGTTATTTAGAATAGTGTTTTTCATCTTTATTTTCAATAAAAATGTCAAGGATAGCCTTTACCAAGCTTATTTTGCTAGTATACATGTTGCTGTTTGAAAACAGAAAGTTTACCGTTGTTGCAAAAATTCCAAGTCAGAGCATGACATAATGTTGAAACTTTTTGTATAATGAGCTCTGATAAATATACTACAGTTGGAGTTTTCTCTAATAATTTTTGGAGTTAGGGAAGTATTGATACTCTTGCATTCTTTACAGGCTGTACTGTTTTGACAGATTGCTGTTATGTTTGCATTGTTTGCATATGTTTGCTTGTTTAATGATTCTATTTGAGGATAGGAGTATTAAATATGCAGAGGCATTTAGTATGAAATGTTGAATAATAATTCTAGTGATTTGTTACAGTAGAAAATGATAAGGTTTTGCATTGGTTTATACTAACCTATCTCATGAGTTCATGTTGAGTTTGGTGTGGATGAAGCTTTTGATAAGAAGAGAAACCATGATATGAGAAGAATTAAGGAGACACAAAAGTTCAAGATTGGGGATGCCCAAGGCACCCCAAGATAATATTCCTAGAAGTCTCAAGCATCTAAGCTTGGGGATGCCCCGTTAGGCATCCCACCTTTCTTCTTCAACAACTATCGGTGAGTATCGGTTGAACCTAAGTTTTTGCTTCTTCACATGAGTTGTGCTATCCTTGCATTGTCATTTTATTTTGTTTTACTTGTTATTTGAATAAAATCATTGGATCTGAAATATTGAATAAAAAAGGAACCCTCCCATGGCTAGTTAGTTATTTGACTACTCAGTGCCCTTCACTCATACCTTTTGGAGTAGTTTGTCATTTACTCATGTGCTTCGTGTATATCCTATGAGTAAATGGGGGAATGAATTGAATGTCATAAATCTGAATTTTTATATGCTTATAACATTGATAGTAATGGCTTCACATATAAAGAGTATGAGGCATAAAAGTTGTTGAGAGTTGGCAAACGTAGTTTTTGTCATCGTTGCAATTAATAGGAAGTAATAAGGAAAGACAGGTTCACATACAAATATATTATCCTGGACATCTTTTATGATTGGGAGCACTCATTAAGTATGACATGCTAAAAGAGTTGATGTTGGACAAGGAAGACAACGTAATGGTTTATGTTCTCTCACATCTCCGTTAAAGTATATTATCATTGACCTTCCAAATATGTTGAGCTTGCCTTTCCCCCCTCATGCTAGCCAAATTCCTTGCACCAAGTAGAGATACTACTTGTGCTTCCAAATATCCTTAAACCCAGTTTTGCCATGAGAGTCCACCATACCTACCTATGGATTGAGTAAGATCCTTCAAGTAAATTGTCATGTTGCATCCAATAAAAATTGCTATCTAAATATGTATTGCTTATTAGTGCAGAGAAAATAAGCTTTGTACGATCTTGTTGTGGAAGCAATAAAAGCGATGGACTGCATAATAAAGGTCCACATACAAGGGGCAATATAAAGTGACGTTCTTTTGCATTAAGATTTTATGCATCCAACCCTAAACACACATGACAACCTCTGCTTCCCTCTGCAAAGGGACTATCTTTTACTTTATGTTTTTACTTTATGTTTGAGTCAAGGTGATCCTCACCTTTCCCTTTTTCATTTTATCCTTTGGCAAGCTCCTCGTGTTTGAAAGATCATGATATATATATATATATCCAATTGGATGTAAGTTAGCATGAGCTATTATTGTTGACATCACCTAAAGGTGAATACGTTGGGAGGCAACACAATAGGCCCCTATCACTACTACGAAAAAGGCATGCTAGTGGCGCACCAGTTTTGCCTTCTAATGGCGCATGGCTGGTGCGCCACTAGCATCACGCCATTAGAATTTCTTTCTAATGGCGCACCACATGTGCGCCATTAGAATCTGGTATTCTAATGGCGCTTTTGCTGATCGCCATTAGTACTTGCTCACAAGGCGCCACTATTATCTGCTATACTTACAGCGCAACTCATTGTAGTGCGCCTTTAGTAACAACTTTTTTAATTCTTTTCTTCTTAATCTCATGTCACTATTTCACATATGAGATATTCAACACATATATAGCAATCATATCCAACACACAAGTTTCATCATATATACATACGTACATAGCCAACACATAGTTCCGTCGTTACAAAAGTTTCACATTGTTCATCCAACACCGTTATCCATCAATTCACAAAAGTTTCACATTCATACAAAATAAAAACACAAATGGAAAAGAAGCACCCCATCCACGCAAGCTTCCGTCAATTAAATCAAATCTGCAAAATGATAAACAAGAAGTTAGAAGAAGAAAAAGAAGAAGACTAGAAGAAGAATAAGAAGAGTTTTGGAAAAGAAGAAGATTAAGAAAAAGACTATAAGCTTATTATGTAAACTTGATCATTTTGTGCTAACATAAGTTATTTTGGAGCTAACCTATAGGAAACTAAGCATATAAGGTCTAAGTTAGTATATTAGAGCCAACTTAGGTAAAATGAAGCTAACCTATGTCATTTTGGAAAAGAAGAAGATTAAGAAAAGACTATAAGCTTATTATGTAAACTTGATCATTTTGTGCTAACATAAGTTATTTTGGAGCTAACCTATAGGAAACTAAGCATATAAGCTCTAAGTTAGTATATTAGAGCCAACTTAGGTAAAATGAAGCTAACCTATAGGAAACTAAGCATATTAGAGATAACATAGGTAACTAAGTATATATATATATCATTTTGGATAGCTAACCTATAGGAGATCTGACATGCCTGACAAAGTAGGCAAGTCTTCTCCTTCTTCTCCTTCATCTCCCTGATGCGCCTAGAGCGGCGAGGCGGTGGAGGCAGTGGAGGTAGTGGGATGTAGTCTTCTACCACAATTGGCATGGTCATGTTGCCCAGCTGTGGGATCGCCGGCGCCACCACCGGTGCGTGGTCATTGTCAGGCACCACCACCATCGCGAGGCCACCTTCAGGCACGAACATCGCTAGGTCATCCTCAGCCACCTCCATCTCTTGCCCATGGTCAGCCACCACCATCTCTTGCCCTTGGTCAGCCACCACCAGCGCTAGGTCATCCTCGGCTGATGCCCATCGTCATGATGTAGCTCCTCATCCTCACTCTGCTCCTCTTCTCCGCACTCCAGTCCGGATCATCCTTCTTGTTGTCTATCTTGGTGCGCGAATCGCTGCTGCTGTCGCTACTGACCCGAATCATTCTTGCTTCGCTACAGCCATAGTCCTCGCTGCTTTATGTAGCCAGACATCGCTCTTGCTGCTCCTACCTGTCCAAAATGCAACAATGACCGTTAACAATCGATGTGAGACAAAGCCAAATGAAGAGGAATAAGAAGAGGCGA